>JARHVA010002026.1:820000-1420000 GCA_037957365.1 Torreya grandis
TCAATCCCTTGGGTTTCTTTCTAATATCCTCTTAATTATATTCAACAAATTCTTGTTTGTTGAATCAACTAACCTATTACCTTGAAAATAATAATTTGAATAAAATTTAAGGGTTACTAATGATCGTAAACCCATTAAATAAATTATATGGAGGTGAAATTAGGACTATTATCATATACCAATGTGGTAGGCATCCCAAACCTAGTAACAATGTGATCCTCTAGGAAGTTGTTCATTACATTAGTAGTGTAATTATTGAATGGTTTATCTTCAACCCAATGAGAAAATTAATCTATTTCTATAAGGATGAACTTATGGCCTACATAATAATTGGTTTTAATGGATCCCATGAATTATAACCCCCATTTAATAAATGGACAAGATTTTATGATCAATTATAGTAACATAGTTGGGGTATGTTCATGGTGTGCAATGAATTGGTAGGTGTGACAACTTTGGGCATGTATATGTGAATCCTTGAAAATATGTGGCCAATAGTAACCTACCCATAGTATTTTGTGAGCTATAATATTACTTTAACCATGCCCAATTTTTTATTTTACATGGAAATCTCTAAGTACTTTAACTACTTCTTTATTCATGCATCTCAAATATATGCCTTTATGGTTTCTTATATAGAGAGTGTCAGCTTTGATTATGAAATGGTTATTTTTTAGGTGAAACACTCTTTGTTGTGTGAAATTCAAGTGTCTAAAACACTCATTATTAAATATATATCCAACTATGTCCATGTATAAATCATTATTTATGATGTCTTATATCGAGTACTATTGGCAAATGATTTGGAGATCCATGATGACCATAGATTTACAAAGTCCTTAACCTCAAATAATTTTCATTGATTATAGCTATAGGTCAAACTTTAGGAGTATGGTCATAAATTTACCATACCTCTCCCCTAATTCATTATGAATTAGCAAGAGATTTATAGCTAGATCAAGTACTACAAAAAATGCTTTACTATGAATGATGTAATGTCTAAAAATTTTAATAGTTGTGATCAAATCAAAGGCTTACTTATCAATCATTGAATAATTGAGTCCAACATTTTTTAGTGGGATGTTTATGAATGAAATAGATCTCTCATCTATAGCTTATTTCTTTTACATTAAAATAACAACACTCGAGTGTTTTGAGGTGAACAAATAGATGTAGAATGGTTATGTATAGTCAAGACTGATTATCATTGGTGTATTTAAAATTAATTTCTTGATCTAAGTAAAACCTACTTTTATGTAAATTGTATGTTCCATCTTAGCAGCCTTATTTAGCATATTGTTTAATGGTTGGACTATCTCTACAAAGCCTAAAGTAAACTTCCTAGTGAAGTTGATCTTGTTGAATAATGACTTCAACTCTTTTCTACTAGTAGATAATGGGATTTTTAGAATTGCCTCTACTCTTTTGGGGTATATAGATATGCCTCTTTTTTAGATGATGTGACCAAGAAACTTACCTAATGTGACCCCAAAAATTCACATTTTGGGTTCATGAGATTCTAGGATCTCTACACCTATGTAAGACTACTCTTAAGTCCTTCACGTCATCTTCTTTATTTTATAAAAGATAGTTAAGTCATCCATGTATATGACTATATACTTGCTAATAATATCCTTAAATTCAATGTCCATATCACCTTGGAAAATAGCACCCATATTGATTAGGATGAATGGTATCATTTTTAATGTGAATGTACCCCATTATAAACATTGTCTTGATATGGTCTTCATAGTTGAACACTATCTAATTATACCTTGAGTACCTTTCTAAGAATTACATCATTTTAGATCCATTTATTATCTATAAGACTTCATATAGTGAGGGTAGTGGGTAATTATATTTCTCTAAGGTTTTATTTAAGTTGGGTAAGTCAACACACAATATTATCTCTCCAGTTTTCTTTCTAACCGACACCAAATTATCCACCCACATGGAGTGCCTAATAGTGAATATTATCCTTGCCTGGAGTAACTTTTATACTTATTTAAATATCAATGGTTATAGTAGAAAATTCATTAGCCTTTGTCTCTGATATCATGGTCTAACTCTTAGATTAAGAGGCATGGTATCCATGAGAATATAAGTGATGAACACTTTTAAGTCCTCGTATCTCCATGATATAACATATATAAATTCCTTCAAGGCTTGAACAAAGGCTTGATTTTATTTCTTGGTGCATTTAATGCTTAGAAGTATCTCCTTTGATTCATTGGCATTGTCTAGATTTTAATGATAGTGTATTATACCTTTGACAAGGACTAATTTTAATTTTTCACATTTGTAATCCATGTCAAACAACCATTATAATAAGACCATGCCCTTGGGAATACTATTGATTTTCAAATTGATCACCCCTTCCTCATCTAGCTCAAATTATTCTCAACCACCTTCATCTATAATATTTTTCTCAAATATATTCATGTTTGTGATGAAGTTGATGATAGGTTGGTCATCATTGAACACTTAGAAGTTCCTAATATTATTGGGAATGGAAGGAGTAGAATCTAACTCCATAGAGAACATTCTCAACATAGAGTCAACTACAGATTCTAGAGTACTCACAACTATGACCAATGCATTTACCATGTAATTTCTTCTATGAGGCAATTTTTGAATGTATGAATGCGTCAAAATCCTCTACTTTTTTCATACCTTGATGTCCTTGAACTTCTTCCTAAGTGTGAATAAAATACCATGAACTAGTCCCTTATACTTAATTATGGTATTCATGCAAGAAAATTGTAGGTGAAATGTAGTTAAATATGACTTACCTATGGGATTGATGATTTTTATACTGACACGAAATTTAATCTTAGATTTATAACCATTGAATTCCAATATCCACAAATTATTTTCAATTACATGTGTGGGATTTTGATGAGTGGGTGTTGCTAAAACATTAATATCTTCATTGTTTTCCTTAAAGCAAATTGAGAATATATCTTTTTTCTCAATTGATAAATATATTATGCCTAAGTCCTAAGTGGTAAAAGTGAGCATAGGGCTATCCAAAATAGTTATATTCCCATCATGAGAGTTCACAAACTCATTATCTTCACTTGGACAGCTCTTATTGTTCTCATTGATTTCTAACTCAACCATTCTTCATCATGTTGACAAGACTTGTTGGAAACCTTAGTTTACACTTAGATCAGTTGGTTCCATGTCTTCACATACTATGGAAGTAGTAGGGAATGAATTTATCTTAGGGGAATAAAGGAAATCATTCTCATCTAGATGATCTAGCTCCTCAAATTCTAAAGTTTCTTATACATATGACATATTGATAGAGAACTTATAAGAATTTACTTCTTTTTCAAATGCATAGACACCAAGATATGACTCCTTATAAAATATATCATTTATTTTATTAAACTCTATGATCATGTGAATCATTTTGGTCTCATGTTTGATTTTGATCTGATTGGGTATGCCTCACCATGGGAGCCACATATGAGAGAAATTAGTAGCCATGTACAGTATTAGTATTTTAGACCAATATCTACTAAAAAACATACCATAAGCATCAATTATATACCCTTGAATGTTGATGAATTATGGTACCATAGGATAAGAGGCCAACTACATGTGGATATGGTTTAACTCACCAATGAACTTCACCTATGACTTGTCTAATTGAACAACTTTTAGATTTAACTTTTCAAGTGTCAAACCCATCTCCTAGCAGATGACATAAAACATAAATTTGTTAGAAGCACCTAAGTCTACTAAATAATTATTATTTGTTTTAATAAAAATATGGATTATTAGGAATAAAGGACTAGTTTTCATTTTCTCTTTGTATAGTGCCACATGAGCATCAACTATTCTATTAGTTTATTTCCCTTTGGGGGTAGACAAGTTTTTTATCAACATGTATTTTTGGTTATAAATCTAGAGGAATTCAAACATCATGATGTTGGGATTACTTTTATTCAGGTCATATACAATACTATACCTATGTTTTCCTAGTTATACCATCTTGTTAGTTCGTGGGGGAGTAGTGTTATTCTTATGTTGATAATATGTTGGGGGTCTTTTATGTGGAAATAGGTTGTTGCTAGAATTCTTATCAAATAGAACTTGAGTGTTGTTCATAGGTGTAGATGTAGTCATCAAAGTTTGAAAGTTTATATTCAATAGGTAGTTTTCTCCCCTTTGTAATTGATTGAATGTGTGGACCTAATCTAATTTTTCCTCAAGATCATTATCACTTTCAAATGAAAACTCATAAGTCTCCAATACTAGAGCCATA
Source organism: Torreya grandis (assembly GCA_037957365.1). Classification (NCBI taxonomy): domain Eukaryota; kingdom Viridiplantae; phylum Streptophyta; class Pinopsida; order Cupressales; family Taxaceae; genus Torreya; species Torreya grandis. The sequence goes on from JARHVA010002026.1 coordinate 824,277, forward strand.
CCAAGGTTTCCTTCACCTTGGTTATATTTATTTTCAAGTGTAAGGACTAGTTATAGGTTGTACATATATTTATGGAAGACATTTGAGGCACATATGAACTCAACATATTCAATATCAACATGGTAAACCATATTGTTTATCCTATACCAAGTGGGTAGTGCCAAATCAACTAGGTTTACTACATTAGAAGCATTATTGTTGTTGTTTTGGTTATTATTGTCTAGTGGGCTAGGTACACCTATGTTATTTGGTCTCATGTTTCATTTCATTATGAATATTTGGAAGTTGATATTTCTATTTTATGTGGGTTATTTGCATTTTGGTTGGTATTTTGAGGCACTTATATACACAAATTATAATTTGTTAGTCTTTGGACCATTTGTTGCAAATTGGTTACTTCTAGGTTCATACTAACATTTTATGTATTTCTTGCATGAGAGAGGTGGTTAGTCATTAGTGTATTATAATTTATAAATGTATGAACATTTGGGTGTGATTGATTATGAAAGTTATTAAAAAGAATCTAGTTCCTTAGACATGTTGGGACAACCTATTGGTTACTAGTAGAAGTAATAACCTCTAGTGTTAGGCATGGAAACAATGTTCTTATATGCAATGGGAATAAGTTGTTGATTTTTTGCCTATGAAAAAATATGATTGGAAGGCACACAAGGCATACTAATAGGCATGTAGTTCATTAGAGTTATATCATAGACTAGGCTAGGGGTGACATACATAACACTTGTGATGGGATTCATAAGCGAGGTGTTCTACATAAGGGATTGAGTCAACATAGGGATCTAATTGTGTGCCCTTGGTTTTCCTAATGATGGTAAAGTACCTACATTGTAAGATAATGATATAGAAGCAATCACATATGGGGTCTTTCTAAGGAACATTGATGTTAGAGAATCTAGAGACCTTATATAGGTTTGAGGGATGGACTTTTGCCAAGATGTATGGGTCTTTTAGCCTCTAATATAAACTATGAAATTAAGCATTGAACATGCTCATGGGTTTGTTTGGAGTTATTTTATTAGTGATAAAATGATGATATATAATGTAGAGCCAATGGGAAATCTAAAATGGTTCATCTAGATGGTTTCTAAGTCATCCCAAAAAGTAATAAACCCATGGGGTAGCCCTAGGTACTAGGATTAGACAATTTATCCTAGGAATATGGGAATAATCCATATGAAACATCCTCATGTTGAACCTACATTGTGATTGGTGCATCATTAAAGGATTGAATATGTCCCTCTACTATTTGGACACCTTCAACTTTGAACTTAGGAAAAAATGTATCCATATTTTTGGTCAAAATATGAGTTATGCTTAGGAAAACCACAAGGAAATAACCTTTTTGCCCAAGCTATGCCATGGTATTGGCCATTGGTGTATATTGGGGAAGCATGAATATACTACCCAAAAGGAGCCTTGCAATTGTAGGTGAATTACCAACTAACTGAATGGGTCTAGCTTGGTGTTTTCCTTTGTTGGCTCTTCATTTTAGTATTCTATGATTAATAAGTTCTAAGGGATCAAGATATCCTCAATATACTTTGATCAAGTGTTTATATTCTTATTTTCTAGCTTAAGAGACAACTTATATTAGTAAAACAAAGGTTTATACAATGACTTATTTTAAACTTTGGATGAAAACTCAACCTATGGTTCATAGGCCCTCTATCTAGAACTAGAGATGTTGATTAGTGTTTTGACATAAACAACAATAGGTGGGATTTGTTGGGATTTTCCTCTCTTGAAAGGAAGGAGACCCTATGAGGAAAATTCATCCCCAAGGTCTAAATATACTACGTCTTGGTCTTAAATAAGTTGGCTAATGTGGACCATTCCTTTTAAAGGCATAGTTTAATAAATTTATATGCATTTTTATTTGTTTAAGGTACTCATTGAGAGGTTTCATACTTTTGTAGGATTCAACCTTTGATAGAAATTGAACTTCCTAAAATTTGCATAGAAGTAAAATGTTTGATTTCTATATTGAGTTATCATGTTCATAGATTCAACAAAGCTATGCTGGTGATAAAAATAATATGAAATATGAATCAAGATAAACATTTAAATTAAAATTGATTTTTGTTCCTATGATCAATAGGAATCCAAGAGGGGAGATTAGTATTGTGTTAGTATGATTAAAGCCACAAAAAAAACAATCTAATTAAGTTAATGACTCAAGCCTAGACACTCAAGGATCAAGATAAAAATACAAGTAACTATCAATAAAAGGAAAAATAACCATTATTTATCTTCTTTGAGAGAAAGAGTTGTATGTTGGCCATGGAGGAATGCACTCAGTCATGTGATCAAAGAATATTTGAAAATGGTGCTCCTTGCATCATCTCTCCTTTCACCTTGGCAATGTTGGGCTTGGCTTTGTCTCTCTCAATAAATGAGCATTATAACACTACAATAACAAATGTCTTTGAAGGTATTTTTTCATCATAACATTACAAAAAATAGCTTTTTGAATAATGGTGAAGCATTGTATTTATAACCTTCTAAACTAACTCTAATCTAAGTACAGTTAGGTCAGAGTTAATTATGGTTAACTTTGGGAGGGGACAAGCCATTAATATTTAGGATAGAGATCCATTTATTAAGCATGGATATCCATTTCTAAATTTAAGGCTTTAGGGTATATATTTTAAATTCCTTGACTTTGAGGATGATTACATCATCATGACCTCATTTTATTGAAATTTCCTTTTTGAAAAATTCATTTTCACTAATTGCATATGAAAATTTCATTTAAGAATGTAATTTGATTTTCTTAGTTAATTTATCTTGCTTAGCATTTTTGAACGTTAGGAATTATTTAAGTGCCCTTCTTAATGGGTCCAAAGGCCAAACTATTAATTTTCTAGGTTGTAAGTTGACTAGAGATGAATATGTGAGAGGTTATTGTTGTACATAAGATAATACCCAAAATAAGGATGCTCAAAATGATTATGAGCACTAATGTCTATAATGTCTAATGTGTAGATGAATTTGAGACATTTAGTGATTCCTAGGCTTAATTTTCACTATTTGGTAGAAATCAATATAAATTTTGATTGGAACATAGTTGTGACCAAAATAGGGTGTCTATAGTTTGCCCTTGTTTGAAAATAAATTTCATGATACATGTAAAATTATATATTCTTAAATAATAAAAAATTTAATGCCTCAGATAAGAATAAAAATACATGAAATGATGCTAAAAATAAAGTTTGGAAAGCCTATAACACCCCCTTGAGTAAGTGGCTAACACATATGATTGATGGATAATACCTAAAAAATAAGCAAGAAGAAGAATGAAATTAACCCATGGAGAAAATTAATCTAATTAAGAAAATAATTACATGCATTTATTAGAATAAATATTTTACCAAAGGTAGTTATAATCAGTAATAGAGGTTGAGACAATGATTTCTCAAAATGTAGTTATAATCAGTGGCATAAGCATGTGCCCTAATAGAGAAGATGGGTCAAAATAATAATTTTCCCAAAGGTAGTTATAATCATTAAGGTGACCTAGATTGAAAAATTATTTTGACCCAGTAGGGAAGATTTGATTGTGATAAAATGGTCATACCCCAATAGGGTGAATTGTCAAGCATAAATCAAGGATATAACCTATCACATATATTAAAGATGAGTGGGTGAAAATGTAGATGTGATGGTCTAATGACTGAAGAAGACATAAATAACCAAGCACATGAGGATGTATAAAGTGATGAAATATATGATTTTAAGAATAATGGGTATGGAGTAATAATGGTGGTTGACTTGACCTGAGATACATCATGTATCAAAGTACTACCTATATAGTCCAAATAGACCTCAAGTCAATGTATTTTACCTATAAGTGGGAGAAAATAGATTTATAAATGTGAATAATTTATTTATACCTACCAATGTGGAGATGATCATCCTTATTAGCATTGATATAACTAGAATGGTCAATGGGTTGATTTGATCAATGAGGGTGGGAAGATTTTCCAAAGTGAATAAGGAGAAGTTTATATGACACTATTATTTTTAAGATCCACCAAACTAATTTTTTTTTGTAGCATGTGATGGTATGCACCATGATGACCTGGTTGCAATATGCATAAAGACTGACTCCCAATATAATAAATAATAGAAAACAACACACCAGTGATAAAACCATGATGAGAATGTTAACATATGAATACACATGGACTCAAGAATAATGAACAAGGAATCACCCAATGAATACACACACACACACACACACACACACACACACACACACACACACACACACACACACACACACACACACACACACACACACACACACACACACACACACACACACACATAGAGAGAGAGTCAAGGCATAATAATGAAATAAAATAAACAAGCAATGAGATAATTAACCAAGTAAATATCAACCAAGTCAATATCTATGTGTGAATGTTTAATGGAATGATAAATAGATGGTTCCCCTAAGCAAGGATTTATGTAATGGAACAACATGCAGGGATAAGATATCCCAATATAAGCTGCATGCTTTGGTGTTGTTCTAATAAGATGAAAACTATGAGATTGGCCCAAAAGTGTGAATTGGATGATGCCCCTAAGCAAGGATGTATATAAAGGGAAGATCACACCTATATTGGTAGTGGAATGGATTGGAACCAACAATGGATTTCCCCAATAAGGTGGATCAAGAATGGCTAACTAGGTTTAGATAGGACAAATACTTTTGGATTTTGGGGCTTTCTATCTATTTAGGGGATTGTAAGCCAATTTTCTATTTTTTAAGATTTTGACATGTTTTAAATGTTTTTGGAATTTTTTGGGTATCTTAACTCATTAAATATTAACAAGATACCACTATTTAAAATGGATAAATCATTGGCTTAGGATGCTCATAAAATAATTAAAGATGGCTTACATTGCTTGAAAAATAATGAGATCGCTTACTAAAATTTCTCACAAAATGGTGAGATCATTAAAAATGGTGATCAAGCTAACCTCAATGTAAATTGAGTGCTGCCTACATAGTCTAAATGGACCTCAAGTCACTATAGTCCAAATTTATGGCCAACTATAAAAGGATGACAAGGCAAGGCAAATGGCAAGCTATGGTAAAGGTAGGGCAACACAAATGATTTTGTTATTCTTATTAATGTAGATATGCACATCCTAATTAACATATGAAATAAAAATAATAGTTAATTATATAAATTTATAGCCCACACCCCTTTTGAATAGATACTCTATCAAGAACTTGCTACTGATTTGGATTATAATAATGTTGTTGTGATCTTCATTCGTCATTGACTACGTTTCCTCCAAACTTTGAGACAAGATGTCTTTGTAGCCTCTATAAAGGAAAGTGCAACCAAGGAATGTAAACAAGGACAAACATTGGCTAAAATTTATAATTTGTAAATAGAGAAATGGATCATAATGTAATGTATAATAATTGGTTAACAAATGAAGATTGGGATGTTTACGCACACACAATGTTGTTGATTCTAGATTTAGCATAATTTTGGTTAGGATGGGGTTGAAGACTTATAAATATGTTATTGATAGTTCAACCAATTTTTTCTATTATTTTTTCCTAAGACATACTACCATCTAATTATGCTATAGATTTGAAGTTGTACTAATGTTATCTTTAATAATGTATTCATCAAGCATTGAATAATTATTGTGCCTAGATATTGGTGCCTCAAAGATATTTTCACTAATGAGGTCATCTTGATTATTCCATAATGTCTCAAAAAAGGTTTCACTAAGGAACATTGACGTTTGAATTTTATTTTATTCTAGCACCTTAAACAAGGTTTTACTAGAAGATGTTGAGTTTGGAATTTGATTACCCCTAGCATCTTTGAAAAGATTTCACTAGGAGATCATTCCTCTTTTACATGAATGCAATCTTAGTCCCCATGATATTTTTCAACTGATATGTCACCATGGATGTAGTTTAACAAGGTGCGATTTTGTCAATCCCAATCAATATTTATGGGAGGTGGAATGTCAATATAATGGATATGTTGGTAGGTGTTTATGGGAAGTAAGATGATAATGGAATGGGAAGAGGCAACACAATTCTCATATAAGATACTAGGATAAATTGTGTTGATGTTGAAGTAATTATCCTTAAAAATCATGGAAGGATAGAAAATTTATTCAAATTAATCTTCAAGGCTTATGTAACCAATGTCCTAACATTCTTGAATTTACTTTAATTCTGAAGTTGAGTCTAACTCAAGGGACTCTGAATCTAATGTTGAGATAGATGTTGATTCTAATTCTAATGCTAAATACAATATTGATTCAAGAATAGAACCTAAATTTAATGTTGATTATTCATCTAGTGTTATAAAAAAAGATATTATGTTAAATGTTTGGTATTGGACAATTAATGGCTTGGGGTCAAACAATGGGATCTTTATAAATAAGCTTAGTTAATAAATCCATAAAGACTAGCTCATCAAAGTGAAGCTTCTCAAAAAAAGGAAAATGGTCAATAGGCAAATCCATAGAGACTATCTCATTAAAGTGAGGCTCCTTAAAAATAAAGCAATGGTCAAAATAATGATTTTCCCAAAGGTAGTTATAATCATTATGGGGTGAATCAACAACGGCTAGCTTATCAAAGTGAGACTCCTCAACCAAATGGAAAGGCTCAATAATAAACTCCACAAATATTGGCTTGTCAAAATGAGGCTCCCTAAAAATAGGGAAATGGTCAAAGGGTGATTCAACACAGGTTAATTCATCACAAATAGGTGTTTCAATAAAAACATCACATATTAGTTGGTTGTCTTAGCCTTGGCTTAGAATTGATTGTAAAATATCAAATCTAGACACATGTTGGTCTTTAAAAGATGGATCTTGGAGAAGTAATTATTAACTCTATTTTGGTTTGAAGACTAGCTTAGATTTTCTAAAGTAGGGGAAGGTTATAAATGGATGGAGAATGACCTATGGTTCAATAATGAGATTCTTGTAAATAGGCTCATCTAATATGGGCTTAACAAAGGATGGTTCTGGGTCTAGGATGGTAAATATGACTCATCTAGTCCTAATTACACAACCTTGTTGGGATAATAAGATACCAAATTTGAAATGGGCCTAGAATGGTGATTCTTGGTTTCTATAGAACTTGGTTACTAATGTAAACCAAAGGAAGAGGGCCTAGAATGGTAATAAATATGAACTACATAGTTTAGTTTTTTATGTAAGATGAAGGACGAGGAACTAGAATGATAATGAATAGGTGTTGTAGAGATTGGTTGCTGATGTAGGATGATGGATGAAGGTATGAAATGGTAATTAATGGAAACTTTAGAGCTTGTTTACTAACACAGATCAAGGGATGAGGGCCTAGAATGGTAATCCTTAGGCACTATGAAACTTGGTTGTTAACATAGGCCAAAAGAGGATTAGTGGCATAATTAGGGGATCATCTACCATTATCATTGAAATGGTTAACTTGGTACTTTAATTGGCCCAAATAATGGTGTCTTGGCATATGATAATCAACATGGCTGGGTTTGGCAATTAACCCAAAGAGGGTGGTCTTGGTTTACAAAAATAGTCTTAAACATGATCCACATAACTTAGCATTGGTCTAGGTAAAGTGAATTTAGTCTTGAAAACAAACTTGAGCTAGGCACTTCAAAAGAAACTTGATTGATACATGTTCACATCTATGACTAAGTCTCATGAAAAATAATGATCTCAATTTCATACAACATTTGAAACATGGTCTAAAAAATATTGGTCGATGCTTACAAATGTATTAAAACTTGATTTGGATGGAAACCTTGGTATATTATAGAAAATAGTTCAAACTTGGCCTCTAATGGATATATTCTATCAATGGAAATTTTGGTCTCAAGCACCTTCAATACTCTAAGGTTTGCAAATAGATGATCAAATTAAAGGAAAATTTTAATCTTGGTCTTGGAAAATTGTTTCAAAAAAATATAATCTAGGTGTAGAATGAAAAAGAGTGATAGGTATTTTGTAAAAAGGCACAAAACTAGACTTAAGAGGTATGAACTACATTTGAAAATGTCAAGGCAATGCTAGGTTTTTGGTAATAAGGCATAAAGATAGACTTAAAAACACACTAGGTCAAGTTAAAAACTTTCAATTGATATAAATATAGTTTTAAACACTTTGATTAAAACTTGGCACATGGATTTAAAAAAACTTGACCTTGGTAAAATACATTTACTTTAGGCTTACACCTAAAAATAATTGGGAAAATCAATCTCAAATAAGAAAAATAAGAGAGATGAGTAAAGCATGCAAGCCTAAGTGATAAGCAAGGCTCCAATGTAAACTAACCATGCTTAAGATTATGCTTTAAAAGAGAGTTTTAACCTTAGTTCAAGGAAACAACTTGACTTGAAGCACATAGAAATAGACCATTTCCTATATCTAAGCAAAAGAAGTCTTCAAAAAAAGCAAAGGAATTAGTCCAAGTTACACAATTTAAAGGTAAGAGATAAACATCCAAGCCAAAATTAAGCAAGACATAGGTGTAGACTAACTAATTTTTAATCTAAACTTTGTAACACAAATTTTAAAATTGGTTTAAAAGACATAGATTCTTCAAATTAATAACATCCTAGACCCAAATCAATGACATAATGACACTAATTATAGACCAAAGGTATACATGGTTTCAAACTCAGTTTGAAAGAAGGAAATGTTTTGAACTGACATGAACAATGTAATTATTCTACTTTGATCAAAAGGTATGACAATGGTTTTTAAAACTCTAAGGTAAATACTTAGGATGAAATATGTAGCATAATGATGCTCTATTTAGACAAGTGACACACACATAAATGTTTTGGTATAAAAAGTCTAACATAAAAGTGTGATACTAAACAAACATAATAACACCTCTTAAGCTAAAGTGGTGTAATACATGTGATCCTATGATTCATTTTTGAATAAACAAACAATTTATAGTCCTAAAAGCATGCATGTAAATCAAAGAAAATAGAAGTATCACAAATAGTTTGTCATATCCCTATAATTGACATGGGTGTGTGTAGCTTCAACCAAATTTTCACTGATATACCAATGTTTGTGAGTAATTAAGTGTTAATCCAAAAATTATAGCTGTAGGTACAGTTTTTATGCCCCCTTTTATCTCTCAAGCATTGGTACATGGAAAAACTTAGAGTGAGGAACACTCAACATTTGGAATGAAATTTTACAGTAAGTGGGGTTTGACTAAAAAATATAAGTTTCACATGTACTAGATGGTCCCAAGTGTGGTTAACACAAGGTAACAATCACGTCAATTAAATCCAAACCACCTAGCCTATTATGAAATGGTCTAATCTCTTATATAACAAATTCATTTTTTACTTCTTAGTGAATTTTGATGTCTAGATACCACATGGCCTAAGTACCCATTATAATGGTTAGACTAACTAATTACCATTATCCCATCCAATAGTTTTCCCAATTTGTATATCCCACTATAGAGCAGGGTTGGTATGATGTTGGGAGATGAATCCCTAGTTTAACGCACCCCTAAATAACTCATGGAGAGGCTATGAACTCCAACTCACAATCCAAGTGCATAAAAATAAATAAATGAAAAATTGAAGGACTTTATAGGTCACTTTTGAATCACCAAAGTCACTCAGAGCTTGGGGAGAGAATACATGACATTCTTTATGACACGCCTTTTACAAACAATGATAATAAACTAAGCACTTTTGGTCACTTGAGTTCCCTAAAGGGGATGGGGGGAGCATACATGCTAAAGTTTATTTTTGCCAAAAAATAAGAGAATTTAATCTAATTAATTTTAAACCATTCTAAATAAAATTCAAAAATTAAAAAATCCCTTAGGATCTCTAACTAAAGATGCAAGTTCTTTCTACTAACACCAAATTGAAATGTGTTTAAAAATTTTGGCCCCTTAGCTAGGTTTGCACTTGTAAAAGATTATAAAATTCTAAAATAAAAATTGTTTAGTGAATTTTAAAACACCTTAACCAAATGTGAATTAGTTTTAACCTTTGTAAAATTTGGGCTTTGTAAAATGAAAAATTCATTGAAAAACACCCAAACTTATTTTTTGGCTTAATTCCTTGCAAACAAGTTAGTGGATAATTCTTGTTTGAGAAAAAATTATATTTATACAAGTTATCTCAATAAAAACATAACATTTAACTCTTGGGTTTAAAAAAAATATAAACAATGAGAAATTGTCAAGGATTACTACATGGTTTGTTGTCAATTTTTGTGATTGATGCCGATTCTATTGTGATCGTTGTTGATTCTTACAACCACAACAAATTTTTTTTTTTGAAAGAAATCTGCTTGAAAAATAATGTTTTAGACTCAAAAATACTCACTACCATATAAGAAGAATGTTAAATATGAAATAAATAGACTATTAGGCACCAAGAAAAGAAAGAAAAAAATTGATTTTTACTTTGTTTCTAATTCAGTTATGTTTTGATGCAGAGATCGTTGCTAATTGTTTTGATTGACACTGATTCAAGAAATTGACCTAGATTTATTACAATAATCACCAATCACTGAGGCTTGACTGAGAACTCAAATTTCTTTACTTTTTTGGTAGTTAAATAAAAAATTTGGCATAAAATGATTAGAAAAACATCCTAAAAAGTGGCTAGAAGAGCTTTGTGGGGTGTGTGTCCCATCGGGAACATTATTATGTGATCAATAGGAATCTTAGAGGGGGTATGATTATTATGTTAGTATGATTAAAACCAAAAAAAATGCACTAACTAAGCTAACACCTCAAGCCTAGCCACTCAAAAAGCAAGATAACAATACAAGTAACTATCAATAGAAGATAAAATAACAATTTTTTACCTTCTTTGATAGCAAGAGTTGTATGTTGGCCATGGAAGAATGTGATCGATCATGTGATCAAATAATATTTTGAAATGGTGCTCCTTGTATCATCTCTCCTTGTGGGCTTGTAAATTTTGGGCTTATATTTAACTTGGCTCTTTGAATAAATGAGCATTATAACACTACAATAACAAGGGTCTTTGAAGAAATGTGTTCATCATAACATTACACCAAAAGATCTTTTTAAATAATGGGTGAATCCTTATATTTATATCTTTCAAAACTATCTCTAATCCAAGTGAAATTAGGTTAGAGTTAACTATGGTTAGGTTTGTGAGGGGATAGGCCATTAATATTTCAGATAGAGATCCCATTTATTAAGCATGACTCTCTATTTTTGAATTTAAGTCTTTAGGGGAGATATTTTCAATTCCTTGAATTTGAGGATGATGACATCATCATAATCTCATTTTTATTGAAATTTCCTTTCTAAAAATATCATTTTCACTAATTACACATGCAAATTTCACTTAAGCATTTAATTTGATTTACTTAATTAATTCATTCTGCTTAGCATTTTTGTACTTTAAAATTTGTTTAAGTGTCTTACTTAAGGGGTCCAAAGGCCAAACTATCATTTTTATAAGTCAAAATTTTTCTAGAGATGAATCCATGAGAGGTTACTATTATGTATAATATAATACTCCAAATAGGGATGCCTCAACATGATTATGAGCATTAATGTCTGATGTGTGGATGAATTCAGGACATTCAGTGATTCATTGGCTTAATTTACACTATTTGGTAGAAATCAATCTGAAGTCTTATTGGAACACATTTATAGCCAAAATAGGGTTTATATAATTCCTAGACTAACTTCATTATAAATAAAATATAAAAGAGTAGGGATAAAGAGATAAAAATCATGTTGTCAACACAAATGAATCTAGAATTATCTAACCAAGTGGATCCTATGAAAAAATATTTAATTGAGTTAGACCTAGAAAAACTCTAGATAAATATGGAATAAGAATTTTAGGAAGATGACTACAAGAATAAAGACATCAACACCATAAAAAATGCACAAAGAATGACTACGCAACCTCAATAGCCTTCAAATTATCAAAATTTTCTTTTTGATTAATAATGTTTGAAATTCATACAATCATCCAAGTGTAAAAAACATCTATGATTGAATAAAACTAATATAAGAGAGAGAGAAATTATCCTGTAAAGTAATAAAATGCATGAAAATATGTTTGGTTCTATATGTCTTTGTTACAATTTACAAAGATCCAAACAAGCATAACGTCTTCTAATCCTAAAAAAATGTCAACCTTGAACAAGGATTTTGAAGTCTTACAAATAGGAATCGAAAGAGAGAATAAAATTCCAAAATTCCAAAGGTAATCCATGCCCTTTGCATAATTAGCTAAGAACTTAATGCGAATTTAAAATTTTAGTTGAGAACATTATCAAGATGCCTTGCTACTACAAACATGAAAGTAAATTTTAGCAATTGAGTGTAGCTAAAAGTTATTTGAAATACCTTCAGATTTCCATTTATATTTTGTCCATATCATCATTTTAGTAGAGAATGTTTCTTTTTATGGTAGATTTATCCTTAGTGTCCCCTTCTATCCTTCCCTAAATGTACTTGACATGCATAAATTTAATGTCATTGCCTAGATTTATTTTGAATTTTATCTTTCATAATCAATTTCTCCATTAAAACACCTCTATAAATTTGGACTATAGGTCAGATTGGACATGCAATTCACTCTCAAGTTTTGATTCCTTTGATAGCCAGATGATATTTCAAATTTAATCTCATGTTTTATTGACATTGATTCTAGTGTGTTCTATGTTTTACAAGTCATTCCATATGGCTATTTTATGTTTTTCTATTACTCAGTTGAGGCTTTATATATGTTAACTGCTCCTTTACTATGGTGAGGTAAGATTTCACCATGTGGAATCATCTCCCTTGCCTATAACTCTGATGTTTTACCAAAATACATGGGCCTCCCAAGGTCTATATAGTAATAGGATGTTTCCATGTGGTAACATCCCATTAACCTGGAGGCCCAGGGGGATTCTATATTTACACAATAATGTACAAGATAGTGGGTCACTAGTATGGTGCCACATGGCAACATCCTAATAACCTACTCACCTATGAGTTATTAGATTTGTATAGGCCCCTCTGGGCTAGTGGGTCACTAGGATCATGCCACATGATATCATCTTACTAACCTACTTGCCCAAAGGATTTGCTTGGTATAGAATTGGTTTGGATCAATGGGTCATTAGGATCATGTCACTTGGTATCATACTACTAATATATTACCTATAATAAATGCTAACTATTTGAGTTTCATAAAAAAATAGAAATAGGCCACGTAGCTCTGGGTTGAATTTGGGAAATCGACTAAGTATCAAAAGGCCTTTTGAATGGGTTAGAATTACCAAGAACTGTGGGAGATTTAAATATGGCACTAGGTTCAATTTAGGCACCTGAGGGCATAAAAAAACACAATCAATGATTTTAAATTCAAAATCCAAAGGTTAAGGGAAATTACAAATTTAAATGGTCAAGTTATTTTTGAAAATGTAACAGTTAAGTTTTTGAAATGAAAACAAAAGGCATAGAAACTTAACAAAGGAAATGCATTTTCAAAGAACTCAAAGCCACATTCAAAGTAGATTTAGACCATTCTTATGAAATCTACTACAATAAAGAAAATGAACATAATAAAATTTTAGCCAATTTAAAAAAAATTATATAAATAGATCAAAAAAGGGGCCAAGTTAGTAGATAAAGTAACCTCTTTAGAATAATCTTAGGAATTTTTAGCCAATTTTTTTAAAAGTAACTAAGTTAAAATTTGAAACAAGCACAAAAACATAACCAACTCATACTAAACCAAAGTATAAATGGGTTGGATTGCTAAGAAAAAACCTAAAAAAGACTCAATAGAAGCCAAATAATTATTGAAAGTACTTGTTATATTCTCCTCAAAAAGGGGATCTTAAACACCTTCAAAATGTGATTTTATATGATTGAAACTTTTTTAGTTTAAGACATATTCGATAAACTTATCTTAACAACTCTAGATAAAAAGTTTGGACTAACCATTTTAACATGAAAAATCATTGAAAATGAACACATATAATCACTTAAAACTTATCATCTAGAAAATGGCTACTCAGAAAAGGGATATAACAAGAAAACCATTAAACTCTCAAGGGATAAAGATTAGGCAAGAAAGAGGGTCCCATTTTACTTGAAAATGGGGCATGTTGTGTGAGTAACAATGAGAACCATCACCCAAAAAGCTCCCTAATATAAAAATATATGAAGTAGTCTTTCCCAAATAGTGTAGAGTCCATAAAACTACACAACATGGAAAATTAGATTGTATATAATTTTGTACTACCTATGAAACCCTCTAAAAGGATATGAAGGTATGAGATTGTCCCTAACTATTCTAAACCATCCAGATTAGGTGCACCTAGTTATTCTATTGTTACAATGGTGTTTGAAACTTTTCTTAGTTGAGAATGTGAATGAATAGAAGACAACACATATGGGATTCATGCTTATCAATAGTTTTAAAGGAATAATTATAATCTAAAAAGCAAGAATTAACAACATACTACCACCTCTAGACCTCTAAATAACAATGTAGTCACTCTTGTACAAATAAAATCCAATAAAAACCCACCTCCCCCAAAATTAAATGATTAATATTAACCTAATTTTGCATGTATCAAAGGTGGATATAACATAATAGAGGATATGGAGAAAATCAAGGCAAAAATTATCCTCGATGAGTTGGTTTAGATTATAGAACAAAGAGAATTACTATTAAAAGCCTTGAATAACAAACCATTTTCTAAAAAGTCTAAGGATACACACACCAATATGGTCATTTATAAATAAAAACTTGAGGTCTCACATTTCTTGTTGACTATCAAAATATTTGTGAAAAATGTGCATAATTTTGTAGTCAATTCTAGAGCTTCAACCAATGTGATGCATGTAGGTATTTCTAAGAAGTTATATTTGACCCCATATAAGTCTAAAAGAGTGGTCCTAAATTGGATAAGTATTTTATCCATATTTTAATCAAATTATTAAAGGTACACATGCAACTTATGAGTGATATGTTTAGTAATCTATTGACATTCTAATAGTTGACATTATTAAGGCTTATGATCTAATCCCGAGTTATGATTAGTACAAAAAATTAAATGGATATATGTAGACAAAATTTTCACACATGTGGATACCTTAAAAAAGAGTACCAAATAAAATTTGAGTTGATATAGAACCAAAGGTGAAGTATGCAATCATAGAATACAATGCTAATTACAAAAGTTAACTTTTCTTCATCACACGTAAGAGTTTATAATTTCACAAAAAATCCCAATAAATATGAATGATAATTTGAATTCCATCCCAATTATAGACTATTTCAATAGTGTTTGATCTAATCAAGGCTTCGACATAGGAATAATCCTGATTAACCCTGATGGGAAATGGCATCTTGTTGCATTCAGACTAAATTTTCTATGCACTATGATTGTGTATAATATGAAGCCTTCATATTAGGGTTATAGTTCACACTAAAACACAATGTAAAATAATTGTTGATGTTTAAATATTAAGATATAGTGTTCAACTAAGCTAGGAATTGATACCAATGTAAAATATCATATATGAAGAAATATAAATATAAATATAAATATAAATATAAAATCAATTCCAAGAGAATAAAATTAGATTGCATATTCTTTATCTACTTTTCTAAAAAAAATTACCCTACTCTAAGAATAAAAACCACGTAATTTTTTTGTAGAATGAGTATTATGTCCTTCAGTTCATGAAAATTTTGAAAATTTATAGGTATTTGATGATGATCAACAAATTATACATTTCACAAATAATTCAGGTGTATTCAAGCCCCAACTCATTAATGAAAAGTATTTTGATCCAATGAACACATAATACATCAATGATGATGGTATTATTCAACTAAAAGAAAACATAATACCTAAGGAATGATATCATTAAAATGACTCTTTGATGTAGATTGACAAGTTGAACAAAATCAGCTTGAAACAAACACATCTAATTTTTCCAATGTAAATTTAGGAACATATGAACATACCTAACATGCAAACATTGGATTGAGTTATTCTAAGCAAGAAAAATAGAAACTAAAATAATTTATAATGGAATATAAGGATTTCATTGCTTAGAATTATGAAGATTTAAATATTTTTGATCTTAGAGTTATAACACATATAATACAACTCAAAGAGGGACATAAAACTTTTAGACAAATAAAAAGGCTAGTTGATCATTTTATTGAACATCTCATTTAAAAATAATAGTGAAATCAAACCGTGTGTGGATTTTATAACTCTCAATAAGGATTTAGATAAAGATAATTACCCATTACCCTCCTTAGACGAGGTGGTTCATATAGTAAGTAGGTATGAAATGATGTCCTTTTTGAATGTATTTTTAGGCTACAACTAGGTATTGGTAGAAAATGATGATCAAATAAAAATGGCCTTCATTAATAAATGAGGAAATTTTTCATACAAAAGAATGACTTTTTAACTAATCAATATAGGTGACACTTTCAAATGTGACATGGATTTCAATTTTTAGGGACTCATTGGTATGTACATCATTATCTTCATGGATAACCTAGCTATATTTTATAAATATATGGCAAATTGTGTTTCCCACTTGTAGAGGGTCTTTGATGGATGTAGAATCCATGAAATCTCATTGAACCCAAATAAGAGTATTTTTGAAGTCATAGAAGGTAAGTTATTAGGCCATGTTATCACCAAATAAGGCATTTATATTGACCCTAAAAAATTTCAATCTATTTTTAAAAATCCATATGCTAATAGTAAAAAATGAACTCAAATATATCTTTGGTAAGATAAATTTTGTTCAAAATTCATTTCAAGATTTGTATAAATTGTAAAGCCATTGAATGCTATGTTGAAACATGATGCAAAGGTGGAATGGATATCTGAAGCAAATAAATCATTTCAAGACATTAAAAGTTACATCACCCAAGCTCCAATTTTGATTAGCCTAGATTTTACCAAGTATTTATTTTTATATTCATTTGTATCAAAACAAACAATAGCAATAGTGATCACTCGAAAGGTTGAAGATAATGAAAATCATATCTCCTTCATGAGTATTGATATAAAATATGTAGAATAAAAGTATTATATTAATGACAAACAAATGTATTCTTTAATCAAAGTGGAATATAAAATTAGACACTTTATTTTGCATAATAAGACATATTCCATTAACCCAAACCCAACTTTAAAGCTTACACTCAAGCATAATGAATTATGTGAATGAAGGGGAAAATGGATGGATAAGTTATAAGAGTTTGAATTAGAAATTAGGGTTTTAAAAATGGTACAAGAATAAGACATTATTTATATAATTATAGAAACTAATTCATGCATCTCCATCAATAAAGTTAACCAATCTCAAATAGTTGGTGGTGATTAGTATAATTAGATTATTCAATACTTGCTTAAAATTACATGTTCCCATATATTGAATAGATAAAAAGAGAACTCATGCTCAAATCAACACACTATATGATATAAAAGGGAGTGTCATATTGAAAAATTATGAAGTCATATATTTAAGGCATGTTTCTAAAAAATAAGCTACATATATACTTGATAAATTTCATCAGAAGATAGGAAGTGGTCATCCCTTAGGAAATTCCATGACAAATAAAGTTCTAAGGATGGGATACTATTGACCTACAATTTTAAAAGATGAACATAGTCAAGTCAAAATGCATCATCAATGTCAAGTATTTGCGAAAATAAAAATACATGCAACCATATAGTTATAACCTATTATTTAAGGATGCACTTTTGCATAATTGGGTCTTGATTTTGTAGGGGTCATTAATATCAATTCATCAATTGGACACAAGTTTGTATTTATAGCCACAAATTATTACACTAGATGGACTGACTTAGTTTCTAAAAAAAGAGCTCTAGAGCACAAGATGTAATTAAATTCCTTAAGAAAAATATCCTAACTAGGTTTGGAACATCATTTTATTTAGTGTGTGATTATGGCTCAATGCTTCAATCTACATAATTCACTAAATGCGAGTATAATAATTAGATTACTATTAAGTTTTATTTAAACTATTATACATAAATAAATAGAATTACTGAGTCTACTAATAAGAATTTGATATATGCCATAAAAAAATTAGTAGAAAGAAAACCAAGAGAATGACACCTATTATTGAAGTATGCATTATGAGTAGACAGAACTAGACATAAACAAGCTCTCAAAGCTTCACTTTTTATGTTATAATATGGGAAACAACATATTTTACCCATTACTCTTAACTTACCAACATACCAATTAATACAAGAGAATATGGAAGAGGATGCCAAGATTTAGTCTAGGTTGTTAGACATTATTTAGATGAAAGATACACAAATAAAAGCTTTACATAATTTCAAAAAACATCAAGACATTATCAAAATGTGGTTTGAAAAAAGATCCAAAATCAAAGTTTTCAAGGATTTAAAACTTATTCATCCTATGGGAAAAAGAACATAATAAGAAAGGATAACATCAAAAGTTCACCTCATTATGGATTGGACAAATATTTTGGATATTTAGGTATTAATGTTTTCTAATTAAAATATCTCCAAGGTAATAATTTGACTTTTCTAGTCAATGGGAAGTTATTAAAACATGATTTCATGGCTACTCAAACTGGGAGTATTTCATAATTACTATCAGTTCTAATTTAGTAGTAGGTTTAGATTAGATTTCTTGACTTCTTAGATAAGATTTCATACATTCATAGATTATATTTCTTATTTTATTAGATCACATTTACCACTTTCATAGTTAGATTTATTTTAAATAATTTGTCTTTCAAATAAGGTCATTATGACCACTTGTAGAAAAATTGACAAAATTTATTCCAAGGATCAACTCATCACATTTAAGATATTTATGGATTTCCTCAATGAATTTGGGTCTTGAACTTATGGTTTGTATCATGATTAAATGGAATTTTTTATTTCGATTATTTTTTTTATCAAATTATTAGAAGTTACTTTGATATTTTCATTCATATTTTATAAAGACTTCTCATTTTAAAATATTATATGCACTTTCACATGTTTAAGACTTGTTTTAGAGATAATAAACATCAATAAAGATAAAATATGAATGAAATATCTAATTTAGAATGAATTTTAATCTTATACACCCAACCAATGGTGGTTATAAACCATTATTCTAAGTGTAGATGATATTTTATGATTATATAACACCTTTGTCTTGTACACTCGACAAGTTCAAACCTTGGTTGTTCCTCTCAATTCTTTACATTTCCCACTTCTGCAAGTCTCACATCTACTCTATGTTGATTCCCATTAGCCTATATCTCTTAGTTTAACCAATATTATGTTGATGAACTAGGTCTTCTATCTTACCTAAAATGTTTAAATGTACTTATCTTCCATCTCTACAAGTTTTAAACCTATACCTACTTTCCTACTCCCTAAACACTAATGTCTAGAGTACATAATAACATTGATGTTATTATTTTGACCTGATGTAAGTGTCCAGTTCCGTAAATTCATATAATTTACAAATGAAACATATCCTAATGTTCAACCTAAGTAATTAAATGCAAGTTATTACTCTGAAGGGATTGATATGTATACAACATCAACCCTCATTCATTCCTCACCTAGTTATACCTAACAACCTAGAAAATATATAAAAGAGACCAAGGCAACTTATCAAAAGCACTCTATCAAGCATTAAATTGAACAAAGAATCCTTATTTCCATACTTCTAATAGTTAAAATACATCTACATGTCTAAAGTACTAAAAGAGTATCCCAAGAGTCTATTTTTCCAAGTTATAAGCTAGGTCACTATTGCACTTTGCATATATTGTATGATTCACACATAAACCAAAATGTAATAGAGAAATACATGAGCCTGAGGCCCTCTTATATACTATTGGATTTTTAGGCATCACCCCATGATAATAGGGTATGAGAGGTCAACTCAACATTGTGTGTCCACTAACTCATTTCCCCCAAGGTCACTAGTGATAAAGATGGAAAGCTAGGGTTTTTCCATTTTACAAGGAGTGATGATCTATGAACCATATATAAATGCACTAGAATGAAGGTGAATAAAAATTAAAATCATCTAGGTGGTTGTATATTATTCCAGTAGTTATTCCATATAAGACACTAACATCAAACCTAGACAGTAGCAGTGATCAGCCATCCTAGGCTGATGTTACTATCTAGAGAGCTAAAAACATCTAATCCAACATCTAAAAAATGTTATATAATCTCCTTCCATCTCAATTTATACCTATTCTAAATCTATAACTACATAACATTAGCACAAGCTAAGTACATCACTTTTTATCATTTTTATATATACCATAGTTGTACTTTCCATATTTAGATTATTTCAACATAGTGAATTTAGTGTGTGATTATATCTAAGTTTAGCATCTAATTAGGATGTTATATATATGATTATTTACCTTGTACCATTTCATTTATATATAACTCTTTAATAATAATCTAAGGCTAACTATAATTAGTTAGATTTAATTTTAAGGTTAAACACTAAGAAAGTTCATTTAAAAAATCTCATGAAAGAGAGGGTGATTCAAGTAATCTATATTAGGTATATGGATGCCTATCCAAAAATAGTGCAATGATTTTATTTGAATCAAATGTATCTCCATCAGGGCTATAGACACCTAGTTAGATGTAGAGCAATTCCTAACTTCCCATATATATGTACTTAAAAGTTAAAGTAACTTGAGAAAACAAAAGGTAATGAGACCTCAATTTTTTTTTATCTTTGATAAAACTCTAATAGAAAGGGGGAAAAACCTTCACATAATCACACATGATCTAAAAAATGATAAGGGTTAGTATGTTGCATGATTATGTTGAAGTCTTTATTAGTTCTCTAAATTGTTTGATTAATTATTTTTAAAGTTTGAAGTTATTTTATGGTGGTTAAACATGAAATTATAGGTTCTCAAATACTCAAAAGTATATACCCATTGAGTTGCCATTTATTATGATAAACACACTCCATTTTTATAAAAATTTAAAAATGGACTCTTTATCCTTCAAAGTCATATGTTTTACCCTATCGAGACATAAATTAGCCCTAAAATAATTTCATAGTCAAACATACCAAATAATAAATTTTGTTATTTATGACTTAATTTATAATTTTGGCTTGAAATCAGGGCATTAATTAGTTAACATGTCAATTTGCATTTTAATTTGATTTGTTTGACTAATTAATCTAATCCTTATTCTCCAACTTAATTAATTTTGGACTTTATAGGTTAGATTTAGATTAATAGGTTTTGTTTCTTTGTTAAAATCACATAGACTATCAATTTCTATTCAATATAACAAGCTCTAATTTTATTTTTTATCCTAACTGAACAAAATTGCTCCATGCATCACATATTCATTGTATCTAGAAAAATAATTAAATACTACAGGTTTTAAGAATTCATTACCTAATGACTACATAAGGTTACACTAAGTATCACCTTTTTATCCCATCGTAGGTCTTAGATACAAAAAATAAGTTATGAAAACTAACAACTAGTTGACTGAGTGATATTTAGTAATGTGTTTTCATCTCACCACATCGTATCTCATAGTTCAGAGTCTTAAGTCATAAAAAACAAGTGACCAACTGACTTTATGAGATTATTTCATGTGTCATCATATCAATACACATAAGATGATATAAAAAATGGTAAAGATTAAATACATAAACCAAGTAACGTAGTGACAATATGCCACATGTCATCCTTTACACACTCAACTACCATGTGTCATTCACTATTTGATCCATACATTTATTTCATGATAGTCATCCTCCACATGTGATCACCTCATTTATTCATACACTAACATGACTCATGGACATAATGAAGGGCATAAACCAAGTGATAAAATTAAAATAGTCCATATGTCTTATAATGATGTAGTTGGAGGCTATAAACATAATCAACTACAAATAATAAATATAAAGGCTGTAAATCAGTGACAAAGCAAAAATTGTAAAAGATGAATGGACATTAAAACTTAAACATGTGAATATGAAATCTAAAGTAATGATAGAGTTCCACATGTCAAAAAATCCCACAAATATTACATCATAAAATCAAATTAAAATTTAAATGAATGGGTGATAAACATTGTTATTCTATAATTAAGTCTCATGATTGGAAGATTTGAGAATTGAATTCACTACTATTAAATAAATTATATGTTACACTCTAAGTAAAATTCAATCACATTTGATATCTTGATAACCTATGACTCACTATCCAAATATTTATATCAAATAAAATCCATAATTATCATATTAAACATAAAGCTCAATTAACATGACAATGGAGGCTAAAAATCAAGAACTGGCTCCCCCAATGTTATACTTTAAGAATAGACAATAATCTAAGGATATAAAATTTGAATCAGATTCTATAAAATATGCATTCAAATATCATTCCATTATTTATGCATAGGTCAAGGCCATTCAACCATATAAATATGAGTAAATTCTGACTCTTGAAATAGGAGAATATAGAGATTACTTGATATCAATCAAATTTGTTAGACTTCACAAAGTGGTGGCCAAGCTTAAGGTATTACTCTGTACTAAATTAGTTTATAATATATTTGAAATAGTCACATGTACAGAGGACATTTTATTTAAAACCAATAATACATAATTGGTAGAATATGTGGATTTTATAGCCTTTAAAAATTACCACAGACTACTGAAACTAAACATCCATTACAATAAAAATGTCAATGAGTGGTTCAAAGATAATAGTGTTAGAGGTACCCTAATAAGATGGGCTCAAAATACAAATAAGTTTTCTATGAAAAAGAGGATCCCAATTACCAAATTCAAACCTGGTGTTAGAATTACCATGGATCTATTTAAAAAACCATAGATCACATTCATATATTATGTGGATGAATTCTAGGTCCCACTACCATCCATAATTATGCAAGGAAAAGGTATTCCTCCATTAGGGCAAATCATAAGTTTTAATGTTAAAATCTAGAGAGTCATGTAAAATAGAGTTGGAAATAACTTATACATGATCTCTTATCTGGTAGATGTTATTTTTATAACTCTTATATTTACTAAGAATTCTCCTTGGGAGACAAAAGGACAAAAAATTATTTGTGATGACTTTTACCATCTACACATTCATAAGTATAGAGATCATATGTAGAGGATAGATGGAACTATCTATCTCATGGTTTATAAAGTAATAAATGGAAAACCAATGCCAAGATTGTCTACAAGGATCAAGAGATCACTCAAGTCATTATGTGACTATTGGTTCTACCCAAACCATACAATTATCAAAGTAGAGGGTGCATTGGTAGCCCTATTTTATTTGCCTAGGCTTGTATCAGACAAACTAACTAAGAAAGAAATAAATTATTAGTTGTTGAATAATGTTAATGAGAATCTAAGGAGGTAAAAATTGAAAAAATATTATAAGCCACCCCTTAGCATAGGGAGGCCACAATTTCATAATTTGGAATAACTGGTTAAGACATCAAGACCTAAAGGTTATTTCAAATTTAGACTAGCTGAATTAAAGTTTTGGGACTACAACTAGGTAATAATGTAATAAATAAATAATTTCCAAAGATAATTTGAATATTCAAGATGAATTTTAAGTATATATAAATAAAATAAATGTTAAATGCCTATGATTATTGATCAAATGATTAAATATGATCATTTCATCACAAATTATGATGCATAGATACTAAAATAAGAAGATAAGGACCAAACCCTGGGATAGGTAGAACAACCACAACAAGAGGATGAACTAGAAGAATAATTATGAAAAGTTAAAGGTGAGGGTCTTTAATATTTTCCTAATTCCAAAGGATATAGTTAAATTGGTTCTATACATGGGAACACCCTTGGTTCCAAAAGTTAATTTTGCATTCACTCTTACTATTACCATAGTTCCACTACCTACATCACTAGTTGTGACTTACTCACATTATCCTCTTCTAGTATACACTTTATTTGTTCATCCTATGATAAATTAAGCAATAATTTATTTTTATACCATTATAATAACTCCTAAGGTTACATAAGAAGAGGAAAATCCATCTCACTATTCAGGTGCATCACTAAGCATCACCTACTTTGACACATAAGATGAGTATGTAAGGTAATATATATCATAACATCATATAGATGATTCTAAATAAGAGGGGGATTTATATGAGAGATAAAAATATTAAATATAAGAAGAGGCTATATTTGATACTTCCCAAAAGGTACTTCCATAGGGTACCTTTAGAATTTCAATCCTAATCTTCATATAGAGCAAGTAAAAATTGAAAAGGAAGACCAAGGTCCTATTGTGGATAAAGCTATAGACCAACAAGTTAAAATAATTGAAAATATTAATTTTAAATCAATTAATTTAGTTATTCCTCATGTGATTACCTTAATGGATACTACACAAGACTTGACACATGTCACTACTTCACCTGACTATCATGTTGTTAAAACTACTTCAGTGGTCCCTTCTATTTCTATAACATCATTTTATTTTTATTTTTATTATTTCCACTAATGTCTCTACTACAATTTTGGATTATTTTATTAATTTTTCTACTATTTTTTTCACTAACACCATGAATATCACATATACATGAGTTAAAAATTTTTATAATGACTGACACATGTTACCATTATAAAACCTATTTCTTTTATAACTAACATAAATACTATAATTACTAGCTCTCATTTTGGGTATTTATTATCCTAGTCAATTTATTATACACATTCCTTAAAAACACATTTGTATACTCAATTAGGGGTGTTAATGACACAAACCCTCCAAAGAGAATCACTAGTGGTCATAATCTTGTAGTTTCCTATCCTCACTAAGTATATCATTAGGACTCCTCATAATAAGATTTCAAAGGAGAAAATAGACATTCCATTGTTCCATAAACTTTACCCTTATACATATCCTATTTCATCCCATTCACTTGACCCCTATACTCTTATACAACCTCTATGAATCCTTTCATCTCCTTCCATTTCATCCTCTAACCAGATATTCTCTTGGGACTTACTAGTGAGAACCCCTTGAATTCAACATATGTAAGATGAATAATTAACTAGGCAAGACTTTATTATCAATGAATATCTAAGATTGACTATAGAGTTTGATGAATCCTCCAATTAACTAAAAAGTGTGAGAAAAAGAGCATTGACCATGGGTGGAAAATAAATTGAATTCATAAGAGAGGAGGAACTCTTCTCACTAAATAAGAAGAGAAATACCTTTTTTAGAGAGGATGTTGTATTGAAAAAAGACCCCATTTCTATGGTTAATGCCATTGAGGGAGTTTGGAAGGAAATGTATTGAGGGTTTTAAAAACAAATAGGCTATTCAAGGCATACGGTAAAATTAAAGCTCTAGATGACATTTTGGAAAAGTGTACATAATTATGTTAAATCTTTACATAATCTTATATTTTCAATTTATAATTCTTGAGTAAAATCACAGCCTTCATGGGGTAATATAATGAGTTTTGGTGAAACATTGTGAAATTTAGACTTCAAGTTGTAATTTATCACCAAGATAGAGTGAAAATTCATATCCTCAACTAAATTTTCTACCAATCAAATATTTAACCTTGTCTCAAAACTATGTTAATATCAAAAGATATGATTTTAATGAATTTCATAGTCAAATTAAATAGTTAATCAAATAGTTAACTGACCAAAATAATAAATTCAATGAGATACTTGGATAAATGCATATTTCCTCCATATATATGCCCTAAGGATAAATGATTAATATAACATTCTTCAACTCTTTGCTTTGCTCCTCAATAGAAAATTTCAAAGGAAAGGTGGAGAATACAATCTATATGAGTAGTGATCAAGTTTTAAAATTGATCATGTTTGTCAAAGAGAAGTTGGGCCAAGCACAAGTATTGATGCATTTTTAAAACATTGAAACTACATAGTCAATTGATGGGTAAGATCCCTATTTTATTCAAAACTCCCATAATCAATATTGAGATAATAAAATAATATTTCATGGCATGTGAATTTACATATAGGAAGAGGAAGGATAAAGACAAATTTTATACCCAAGTAGGGGGTCCATCATTATGGGCCCAAACATTGACAAATACACTAGTTTATTCTATAATGACATTCACACATATTTCAATATGAGTTGTGTTTTCTACAATTTCTTCTATTATAGCTCCTTTACATGCTTAGTCGAGACCAAACTTAGTGGAAATTACAATCAAATATTTAGTAACTATGATAATGTTAGGTCTTTCCATGGGTGGTGCCATATCAACATCCCCTATTTTTAGAATGACTACTCAATCAATTCCACTAGTCTAGTTTAATTCCATTCATCACTAGCAGTTTCACTTATTATTTATGAATTTATTCTTGATATCTAATTTTACAATATTATTTATATATTTTATTGATCTATTTGTACATGCAAACTTTAGAGTTAAATTAAGACTGGTTTATTTATAAAAATTACAATAATGTAAGATTTACATGCTTAATTAAAAGGCAATCTTATTTTAAAATGCTGTAAATTTGGAATGATCTTTGAAGATGAGGAAGCTCGCATCCAAATATATATATGTTTAAATTTCATTCATTATAGAGAGAGGAGAATTCAAAAATTAATGCAAGCAAGGAAATGTATAACAACTATTTTGTGAATTTGTATGAATGTGTTGTCTATTTTAAATTTTTATATTCTTTGAAGAATTTCCATTAAGTTTAAAAATCTATATGAGGTTGTGGATGTGATTTATTTTCAATGATTGGATTAAATTTTTTGTTAATCCTAATCAAATCTTTGATTATAGATCATACTGATAAATAGCTAGTGGCATTGGATATGCATGGAAATATGGCACTAAAAATATATTTGATTATAATAAGTGGGTCATATTGTAATTATTTCCTTAGACTCTTCACTGTGTTTGACTATGTTATTTACTTACATCTAATCCATAATAGGCATTGGTTCATGACATATTCCAAACCCATTATATTAAGTTAACGTGAAAGGGTTTAATCTTTAATTGGATCATATAACCCCTTATTTATTTCCATACATGTCCCTCCTTTTGTAGTTTTTTGATCGTATCCACCTTAGTTTAGATTCATCTATCCATCAAAAGAATATTTATAGGTTAAATTTTAGGCACCCACCATGCCCAAACCATCCAAGGTAAAAAACCACTATGCTCACCACTATTCCACCATGTGGTTATTTACAAAACTGAGACCCATAAATCATGCCTTAAAGTGAATCCTCATCAATCCTAAAATGAGAGGGAATTTCTCATAAGAATATTTGGTGCATATAAAATCCACATTAAAATTATGTAATTAAATAAATATGCATTGAATCAACCATAATTTATATGTTAAATATGAACTTATTTTTTTGGGCAAGTTATTTACACTTTCTATCCCATATTATGTGCCTAAACCCCACATCAACACATCAATAGATTGGTATTTCTTCCAATTTTTTCAAGCTTAACCAAGAAACCACTTGAGATGAAATAGTTACACATCAGCCAACTAGGTTATTTAATATGCCATGACTTGGTGATATAGACCTTGGCAAGATTTTATCTCCTTTTAGGATAGGTTGGGCAGATGTTCCTTCCTACCTAAGTTATTGTGCCAAACTACCCATCAACACAATGGTAGTCTTAATTAGTTTGGGTACAACATATTTTCATAGTTTAAGCCCTTACAAGATATAATATATAATGACATTGTCAAAAAAATAATGGATCATCAACAATATTGTGACAAGACTTCCTCGTTGGAACATAATTATAGGCATAATTCATGTAGTTTAGAGTCAGGGACAACCCCAAAAGTTCAAACTTATATAAAATAAATTTAAGAATTAACTTTAGAAATAGAAATCAAGGATATCTTCAAAACACCAAAGAAAATAGAAGTTTTTTCCCATGATTCTAACATACTTCATAAATAAATAGATTAGGGGAAAGTCAATTACAAATCTAAAGCTTATGAACAAATAAGAAACAACAAAAGAAGAGGATTGGTGTACTTGAATATGAGGCATAATATAAATATTACCACTATTAGCTAAAAATAATGGTAAGAAATTGATAAGATGGAAATCCTAACATCATTTCCATTTGATGTGGATTCTCTATCTAGTTTGGCCCTCCCCATCAGATAGATATACATATTTAAAAATAGGGATGAAATGGGAATTCAAATTTATTTCTTGAGGAAAATAATTTAAAAACTAATCATATTAAATAACAAAACTTGATATTGTATTTTAATTGGGTAAGTAGACACTACTAAATATCTATAGTGAGAACTTTTAACTACCATCAAGAACTTGGAAGCTTGAGTGTGTGATTAGAGACTTCACAAAAGTTACAACCATTATTTTTTCTCACAAAAAATGAATTTATACCTATATGAAGTTTGAGACAAATTCACTTATCATTATTGTCAAAACCTATTACACCATGATATACACAAACTATATAAAACCAAGGATAACTATGTATACAAACCAAATAGAGTAAATCCTTATCTTGCATCTCATCTTTTGCAAAGATAATTCCAAAATAATCTATTAGAGTATGTATTTCATTTATTTTTCATGTTTTATATTGTATTAGCTATCTATTTCATCCTTTTGTGAGTTTGTCTTATGTGAGGATTTATCCCGCATTGGTTAGTTAGGCTAGTTTTTTGTTGTAGATTGACTACTTAGCAAGTACTTTCCTTTGTACTATAATCTTATTTTATAAATAACACTTGATTTGATTTTATTTGTAATCATTTATCTATATGTTTATTGTGTGATGTTTTTATTGTTATCACTTTTCAATCTTGTGTTAGAATGCTTTTTCACCATTCCTAACATGGTACCAGATCTTTGAGGTGTTGCATCTATCCACATTGCTATATTTTGTTTCAAAAATTTCCATTGCCATTGCTTCTTCTTCCCTTGTCATATATCCTCAACATTTTATCCCTCTTATGGATCTATAACTTTTATTTAATCTTTGAAAAAGTGTGTGGTGTTTCTTCTTAGAGGGGAAGGTAGAGAGGAAGTGGAGGACAGATGACTGTGTAACTTGTTAAAGAGATCTTGGCATCATATTTTAAGACTTTTTAAAGCTTTTGATTTTACATTGGAATTTTATTCTATGCATCGGCATCAAGAAGCATTATCTAAAGAGGTGCACGGTAGAGGAGAAGTTGAAGAGAAGACATTATCTAAATTTAAGGTGGAATTGGGATATTGAAAGAGGTGCCCTTATTCTATTGAGGTGTTAAAGGGTAGAAGGTGGATTTATTATTAGGAGAGTTGAAACTAGTTGAGGCATTGGATCTACCAGTAAGGAAGCATTGATTTTATATCTGGCTTGGCATTTGCAAGAATGAGATCTAAGCACTTTTCCAAGTTAGTAGAGTGTACCAACCATACGAAGCATAGTGTGATCTAAGTCATTGAATATCTGAGCATTGATATCATTTCCTAAAAGGAGGAAGACCTACATTGGAGAAAAACTAGCAAGAGTGGCATCCTTTTATTTTGGCAAAGCATTTGTTATTTTGTCCTATCTACTCCATGGAGGGTGAAAGCATAAAGATTGCATTGTTTTGATTCTATATCTACAAAGTAGAGAGGCATCCCTATTGTAAAACTATTATTACCTGTACAAGGCATCATCTTCTAGCTTGATGCATATTTGATTTGGTTGGCATCATCTTTTTACATATCAACATTCCACATCTAATTTGAGTATTCTTCATGGAGTGCTGGAAGTGGTGACTTATTTATATTTGATCATACCTAGTTTTTTGATTTCTTAGGCTTTTGATAGATAATGACAATAATATTCTTTATTTTCCTCTCATAAACATAGCTATTTTTATTCATTATTTTATTTATGAGATGTATTTTTTGCCTCAAGAGGAAGCATAGTTCACTTATGCAATAAAACGATAATTATATGGATATTTTTTCACTTTTGTTGGCATTTACAAATCTATGGTTTAATCCCAATCCCAATGAGTGGTTGGACACCTATATTATTTTTTGATTTGGTCACAACAATATTTTTGTAGCATCGTTTTTAATGTTTTGACCCATTTTATGGGACTTTATAAAGGCTTTAACTTTTGAACCATATGTCAGATTTGAGTTCTATTTTTTCAAAAGTGTATGGTTATTTATTCTCTATCCATTGGTGTCAGTAATTTTTAAAAATTTAAGAATTTTATAAAGCGTTAAATTAGGAGGGTCCTTAATATAATCTTTTAGGTTTTATACTAGTGCTGATTTTATACACCCTTTTGCATTGTTTCTGCTCATTGGTGATTCATTAAAGCATGGATTTCTAATTTTGATATTGATTATTATGAGCCTTTCACTACATATAATTACCATACATGGAGACCTTGAATGGAAACAATCATAAAACATAAAGGATTATGGTCCCTAATGAATGAAACTCAACCATAGTTTACATGTGAATTTGAAAATTTTTAGTACAAATGTAAGTTTGAAGAGTGTATAGGTTTGATTGAGGTTATGTGAGTGAAATTTTTTTGTTTCATTTAGATATGTGTGATTCTCTATTCAAAATATTGGTTAAGCTAAATGGGTTATTTGGGAAAGTAGATCACTTGAGATCCATGCAGCTTAAAGTGGAACTTAACTCAATTTGAATAGCTTTACCTCTAGTGTAGATTACCTCACTAAGTTTAAGCATTTGTTGACACAGTTGAAGGGGGTGAAAGAGATAATAAGGATGAAGAGTGTGTATACTTTATTTTATCTAAGTTGAGTGACCCATTATAAATTTTTGCTTCTACCTTTTTCTTTAGTAT
Organism: Torreya grandis; assembly: GCA_037957365.1. Taxonomy (NCBI): domain Eukaryota; kingdom Viridiplantae; phylum Streptophyta; class Pinopsida; order Cupressales; family Taxaceae; genus Torreya; species Torreya grandis. The sequence continues at coordinate 855,232 of JARHVA010002026.1, forward strand.
GGATGCCTTAGGTGCCACATTTAAAATGTTAGATATAGAGTTGTTTTGTAAGACTTACTAAGGTGGAATACAAATTATTTCACCTTGAGTCTTTTACCTATCAAAAATAATTAGTCACATCACATCCTAAGAATAAGGGAAAAACTAAGTGTAAGAAGAAGAACACTCCTACTCCATCTCAAAATGCACCTAATCCCAGCACTAACACATCTAAACCCAAATCATCTTCTAAATCCAAGAATAAGTGTAACATATCTTTATCCTATTATGGAGGGACTGATCATGAATATTTTAGGTGTTTCAATATAATTAAATCCTTAGAGGATTCTATTAGGAAACATAAGATTTCTATCTCCACTCCTCTATTTCATGAGCATGGAAAAACACTTAATGTTTCTTGGAGATCACAGTTACCTATTTTAGATAGTTGGGTTCTAAATTATGGTGTTTCACACCATATGAATTTTTCCAAGGATTCATTTATATCTCTTTGTCTAATTTATACTTCTAACATTGAGGTTGGAGATTCTTCATTCATTTTTATTAAAGGGAAGGGTGACAAACAAATAGATGGTGGGTGCATTATTTAACCCTTAGTCTATATTGGTTATTTATTAAATAATAATAATAATAATAATAATAATAATAATAATAATAATAATAATAATAACACAAGGTGGAAACCTTGTAAAAATAAATAACATTATTATAATTATTCAATAATTACCAATATTCAATAAGTGGTGATTATTTAACCCTTAGTCTATATTGGTTATTTATTAAATAATAATAATAATAATAATAATAATAATAATAATAATAATAATAATACTAACACAAGGTGGAAACCTTGTAAAAATAAATAACATTATTATAATTATTCAATAATTACCAATATTTTATTTAATGACTCTTTAGGATGGTTGGACCCATTATTCACAATGATCACCTCCCTTCAAAATTAACTATAAAATAGGGTTTACCCCTATTTGTTATTTCATATTCAAATTCATGAGATTATTCACTAGAATTTACTCAAGAGTTTTGTGAAGGTTAGTTTGGAGAGGAGAAGTGAGAAGAGAAGTTGTATTGGGGTACTTTGTTTCTCAATAATGAAAATCACTTTTGGTGGGTTTTTTACCTCTTAGAGGTTTTCTCAAGTTAATTCATGTTTCTCTGTGTTTAATTGATTTGGGTTCATTTTTTTATGCTTTTCTTATTAACTCTCTTCTAGATCCATGTGTATTGCTTCATAGATGAATTTTATCATGCTATTAGAGCTAGTGAGGAGGATTTTGATTGGCAAGCATATAAAATATTGAGTTAAATATCAATAATTAATATTTTAATTTATTTAATTTTTTATTATTAAAATCTTGATATGACATAGAGAAATCAAGAATATTTTTTTTATCATCATGGAGGTTGGCTTCTTAGAGTTGTAATCCCATCCTTCTAACAACTAAAGATCTTTCTTCATCTCTTAGTCAAAGTAGCCAACATTAAAAAAAAATGAAGATTTTTAATCGGTCTAGATAGTTTTATGGCCCATAGTATGGCCTCCTACCTAAAAAAGTGGTAAAAAAGGAATTAATTTCAAGTTTGTTATTATTTATTTGGAATTTAATTTGTCAAAGATCATTATCCTAGCCTCCCACAACTTCCACAGAGCCTTTGAGGATTCATTTTGAAGATTCTAATTTTTTTTCTTTAGTGCAAGGATGCCATTTTTGGCATTAGTGTTGGGAAAAATTCAAAAACAATTCTTTCAACCATTTCTTGATCCCAGTTGTTGCTGGAAAAAGTCAAGGTTAATATAGAATCAACCTAGAAGTTTTGTTAGAGCCTTTAAAGGCTTATTCAACCACAATTTTTTTATCTTTGTACTGGGCACCATAGTGTATCTTGGAAGCTAGAAAAATTCAATTCTTGACCAAAATATAATTTTTAAGGTTCTTTCAACATCAATAGAAAATTTCAAAAAGCCTGACAAATTTTCAAGAGATTTGGTGGCTTAAACTTTGTTTTGTGATCTCTCCTACTTCACTTGAAATGCCATAACCAGCTACAAGTGAGTATAATAGTTTGCAAGTTTATTTTAAAAATAATTTATTTTTTAAATTAAAAAATTCTATGCAAAAGTGGGTGGACCCCACCTTTCTTTGATTTTTTTAATCAAAAAAGTTAAATTTATTAAAATTTATTTACTATTTATTTTTACATGCACATATTAATTATTGTTTTTTATTTAAAAAATAAATAAAAATCAGATTTAAAAAATTTCAAATATAGATTTGTGCATGTAAATATTTGAACAAGCTTGTAGATGAGTTGTAGTTCTAATTTTGCTATAATCTTGTAAGAAAAGGGTCTAGTTTCAAAACCCTCTAGATTTTTTATTTTTTGGTCAAATCAATTTTTTTTCAATTAAAATAATAAAATTTAGAATCTTTTTTTATTTGTGTGCTTAGTATCACATGTTTAAAACCTAATTAAACTTGTTGACCTTCTTGTGATACTTTATCTAGTCAAAACCTAGGCAAGCATAGTCATTTAACTAGTAAATATTGAGGTCTTGAAACATTTTGGATGTATTGGAGTGGTTCATTTTTTATTTTTAAGCATCCTATTATTGTTTTTACATCTTTTTTAATAATAGTGCTTAGGTGGTTATTTTGAGTGTCACTCTTTCAACACTTAATTTTATGCAACATTAATTCAATTTTGTGCATTATTTGGCATCTAAATTGTGTAATTAAGTATAGTTATATATGAAATTCACTTTATTTCAAAAATATTTCAAAAAATTCATTTAAAATATTTTTTTAGGCATTTGTTTATTATCCTATTTAAAGGAAAGCTATGGCTTTGCCTCATTTTTCCCTAGATAAATCTCAAATGCTTAATAAAAATAGCTATAATATATATAAAATTAATGTTAAAAGATAAAATTATGGCCTAAAAATCATGTAATATTATCATCGAGATTGAAAAAAATCCTTCTGGATGATATGTAACCCCTGAGCTTACTAATGCATTTCAACAAAAATTGTAAGAAGTTATGTCCATTATCTTGTGGATTGTTAAGGATGAATTCCTTCTCCATATTGGCAATTAGGAGTCTCCTAGAAATACTTGGAAACTCCTTGAATCCATGCATGATGTCACTCACCTTTAAACTATCATTAAATTAATCTTTGAATTGCTAACTACATCTATGAAGGGTGATGAAAAAATTGTTAGTGTTATTACTAAAATTAAATACATTAAAGCTCATTTAGATGGAGTTAATTTTAATTTAATTTAAGATCAATTGATTTAATTTTTCATTTATTTAAATATTCATGAACAATTTATAAATTTTATTTAAATTTTGAATTCTAAGTATCAAATTGAGCAAGATATCGTTGACCTTACCACCTTGTCTACTCTCATAATTTAAGAAGAACAAGTTATGACAAATTTTGATTTTAAAGAGAACACCACTTAGCCACTTCTCATATTAAATAATATTTTTTATAACACTAAAAATTATAAATCTAACCCTAATTATAATTAAGGTAAATACAAGAATAAGAAATTGGATAATAAGAGTCATACACCTAAGTTCAATAAAAGTTGTAATCTGTGTGGTAAATTTCGTTATAGAAGGGAAACCTGTAATAGAAACAAAGATATAAATAAAAATAAAACTTCTAAATATAAAAAAGAGAAAAAATCTAATCAAAATAAATATAATAATCAAAACTCTAATTAGAATAACAATCAAGATTCAAATGTTATTACTTTATATATTGATTTATGTGCTTCAAATGAAACTGAATAGATTTTAGTTAGTGGTGCATCACACCATATGACATGCTTATCTAATATTTTATGTGATTCCATAGATATATTTTAATGAATTTACTTAAGATATACCTCTTTTTTATAAGTAACTAAATAGGGAAAAGCAAAATTATCAAATGTTGTAATTAATGATGTTTTCTATGTAACTAAGCTTTAAAAGAATTTGATATCTTTTCTCAACTTACAAATGATAATTTTATTATAAAATTACTTAAATATAATAGTCCATTATAGATTATTCTATTTCCTTGATTGTTTAAGGTGTTCAAAAAAATGGTTTATATATATTTTCTCTTTCTAGATGTTTTCTTTCATTTCATAGTAATAATAAATCTCAATTATGGCATGAAAGATTAAGACATGTTAATTTTATAAATTTACATGATATGTATGCAAATAATCTTGTTGTTGGACTTCCTTCTATCCCTTCTCATCATTAAACTTTTAAGGGTTGCTTAGGTGGCAAGAAACATATTAACTCCTTTCATAAGAAGTACGATGCAAATTCCTCACATCTTTTAGAATTGATTCATAATGATGTTGTAGTACATATTGAAGTTGTATCTCATAATGGTTCTTTGTATACTATTACTTTTATTTATTATTACACTATAATGATCTGGTCTTTTTTCTTTAAATGAAAATTTGATGTGTTGCCTAAATTCAAGGAATTTAAAGCTAGTGTTGAAAATGCATCTAATTTTTCTATCAAGAGATTAAGAATTGATAATAGTGGTGAATATACTAGTAAAAAATTTGATTATTTTTGAATTAGTTTTGGTATTTTAAGGGAACTAACAAATCCTTATTCCTCTCAGAAAAATGGTATTGTTGAAAAGGAAAACCACATCATCATAGAAATGGCTAGAATAATGTTGTAATTTACAAATGTTCCTAAGTTCTTATGGGTTGAAGCCATGAACATTATTTTTTATATTATGAATAGAGTCCTTATGAAAACCTTTCATCTTTCTATCCTTTTACAAATGTAGACTAAAAATAAACTTAGTGTGGCTCATCTAAGATCTTTGGTAGTCTTACTTATATCTTTATTCCTAAAGTTAAAAGAAAGAAGCTCAATCCCACTTCCTATTATCATATTTTTGTAGGTTATAAAGGTAGGACAAAAGTTTTAAGAGTGTATGATCCCTCTAAACATTCTCTTATTGAGAATAGTAATGTTCTTAATCTTGAAAAATCCTTTTACGAACCCTCTATGGATCTTCTTTAGTGTTCTTATGTTAATAAATTTAACTCTCATGTTTCTCCTTGTGATGAAATTGATTCTCTTGAGGAAGTTGATATAATTATGGATAACTTAGAGTCTAAGGAACCTTCTGAGTTTCATGTTTAATATAAAATACCTAAATGGGTAGAATCCCTAATTCAATCTTCTAATGTTGATAATCTTAATAAATTAACTAGAAGTCAACATATTTATCATGCATTAATGACTATGTATGAATATGAAAATCAATCATTTGAGAAATCCACTAAAGATGATATATGAAATGTTGCTATGCAATTAGAATATAATGCCTTAATTAAAAATCAAACTTGGTATCTTGTCCCTCCTCCATCTAAAAGACATATTTCTAGTTGTAGGTAGTTTTATAAGAACAAATATAATTCAATTGGTAAAATTGACAAATTTAAAGTTAGATTAGTTACCTATGGATTTAATCAAAAACTTAGGATTGATTATGTTGAAACCTTTTCTCCTATAACAAAAATGAGTATTGATAGACTTTTTATTTATCTTGAAGTACAAAATGGTTAATTTATCCACCAAATGGATGTCAAAAATGCATTTCTAAATGGTGATTTAGAAGATTTTTTTTTTTTATGACTCAGCCTAAAATTTTCACTAATCTTAATAAAGAACATTATGTATGCAAGTTAAAAAAATATTTGTATGGTTTAAAACAAGCTCCTTGAGCTTGGTATTCTAAAATTACTTATTTTTTTAAATAATTAGGTTTTTTAACTACTATTTAGATAATGATATCTTTATTAAAGTTTAAAATGATCATTTGATTTTAATTGTATTATATATTGATGATTTGTTGATTACTGGTAATCTAACTATTTTTATTTATAAAAAAAAGGATAAATTGAGTCAAATATTTTAAATGACTGATTTAGGCATTCTACATAATTTTTTAAGAATTGCTATATTTAAAAATAAAAATTCAATCATTTTATCACAATATCAATATGCACATATTCTTCTTGTTAAATTTAACATGATTGATTATAAATATACCACTACACTTATTGAAGTTGGTGTTACACTTGATCCTATTCCTGCATGTGACAAAACTAACCCTACTTTATATAGATAAATTATTAGAAGTTTGATTTATCTAGCCATTACTAGGCTAGATATTTCATATGTTGTTAGTGTTGCTTCTATATTTATGCATGATCCTTATTTGGATCATTGGAAATTAGTTAAATGTATTCTTCATTATATCAAAATAACTGTAAACTATAGTTTATTTTATTCATCCATTGATAATGCTAATTTATATGGTTATTGTGATGCTAACAATGTTGGTAATACTTTAGATCGTAAATCCACTTCTGGATATGTGTTTAAGTTTGGTACAAGTGATATCATTTGGAGCAGCAATAAGCAACTTATTGTCTCTCTCTTCTACAAAAATCTAAGTACATAAGTGATAAAAAAGCTACTAAAACATACATGTGGCTATGAAGGCTGTTAGGAGAACTTTATTTGGATGATTCTCAGAGTACCATCCTTCATTGTAATAACTAAAATTATATATCTCTAAAAAAATATAGTGCAACACTAAAAAACTAAACACATTGAAATTTATGTACATTTCATCTAAGAGAAAGTCTTTAATGGTGATATTAATCTATATTTATATCCTACAAATAAACAAGTGATAGATATATTTTATAAAACCACTTAGAGATACCAAGTTTTATGAGTTTCATGTAATGATGGGCCTCTTGGAGTTGTCATTGAGGGGGAGTGTGCATGATAATGCCACTTCCTATTGGCCCATGTGTTTATTCACTTTATCTATACTTCTCATTTTAAAGCATTGTAAATTTTGTATGGAAGTTATGTGATTTAATTAAACTTTGGGAGGAAGTTTTACTTTTGTACCCCAATACATTAAAAAACATAATTTATAATGGAGGTCTTTATGTTATAAAAGCCTATAAATAAGTTTAGTAATTTTTCATGATAAATAATGAGATGTAATCTCACAATAATGCTAGCCTAAACTTACTTTTGAGTAGTTTATGGATTATAATTCCTTTTGTTTGAAAAGGTGACTTTTGGCATGATAAAGGTTTTAAAATCCTTCAATTTTTTGCATATAGTATAATTCCTTTATGGTGACTATGGATTTTATCCCCACATAGCATTAAGGGGGAGTGTTAGATAATTTAATGACTAAGTGATGATTATTTAACCCTTAATATATATTGGTTATTTATTAAATGATAATAATATATTATTTATTAATACGAGGTGGAAACCTCATGAAAATGAATAATACTATAATAATTATTTAATAGTTATCAATATTTTATTAATGACTCTTCAAGATGGTTGGATCCATTATTCACAATGGTCACCTCCCTTCAAAATTAACTATAAAATAGGGTTTACCCCTATTGGTTATTTCATGTTCAGATTCATTAGGTTATTCACAAGAATTTACATAAGAGTTTTGTGAAGGTTATTTTGGAGAGAAGTGAGAAGAGAAGTTGTATTGGGGTACTTTGTTTCTCAATAATGAAAATCACTTTTGGTGGGTTTTTTACCTCATAGAGGTTTTCCCATGGTAATTCATGTGTTTCTATGTGTTTAATTGATCTGGGTTCATTTTGCTATGCTTTGATCATTAACTCTTTTCTAGATTTGTGTGTATTACTTCATACATGAATTTCATCAACATTAATGATGCATTATATATTCTATACATCATCACCAATATTCTTTTAGTTTATTAGATTTGCCATTCTGGTCATGGCAAGATAGTGACTTTGACACCATAGGGTGTTGATATTTGAGCTTTGTTAGAGACACTCACACTTAAAGAATATTATGGATGATGTCTAGAATATATAATTCATGTGTTTCTATGTGTTTAACTGATCTAGGTTCATTTTTCTATGCTTTGTCCATTAACTCTGTTCTATATTTGTGTGTATTACTTCATACATGAATTTCATCAACATTAATGATGCATTATATATTCTAGACATCATCACCAATATTATTTTTGTTTATTAGATTTTCTATTCTGGTCAAGGCAAGATAGTGACTTTGACACCATAGGGTGTTGATACTTAATCTTTGTTAGAGACACACACACTTATTTCACATGATGTTGTTGATCATAGTTATTGACTCTATTATTTTGAGGGTTTTGATAATACTCCTCTTATAGGGATGTGTTTAGTTTCTCATGTAGATTTTGAGAGTTGTTTTGGCATGAGAAATTTGGACACCTAAATTATAGATATTTGAAGGAGTTGAGCACTAATAGTATGTTAGAGGGTTTTCTTATACTTTAATGTCTTGATGGAGTTTTCCCTAGTTGTGCATTATGGAAACAACACTAAGATCCATTTCCTAAGGGTACGTATGTGAGATCTTCTTTACCACTTGAGCTTGTACACAACATTTTGATGGTCTTTCTTACTCCTTTCAATAGACTTAAGTATGCACTTACTCTCATTAATAATTTCTTAAGGCATACTTGGGTATATTTCCTCGAGTACAAGAGTGATGCCTTTGATCACTTTAAAGTATTTAAGACTTTGGTTGAGAAATAGTCTTCGAGTTACATCAAATAAAATTATATAGATAATAGAGGCAGTACTTCAATTGAGAGTTATCTATTTTTTTAGTAGCCCATGGTATTTTTAACCAACATTCTATTACACATACTCCATAAGAAAATGTACTAATAAAAATTGAAGAAATGAAATTTGAAGGAGATGGATAATTAAATGAAGCATTCCGTTAGTGTAGGTTTTTATTTTTCCCCATTATTTAATTAGGGAAATTATATATTTGTGCATACATGGAGTTTTCCTACATTCGTGGGATAGGCTAGCTTATGTGGAGATGTGTGTCATAGATGTGTCATAGGTGTCATAAGAATGTCATAAGTAACTCCTTTGACTGGCTATTCTTGGTATGAGAGTTACTTCTCTATTCTTAGCACCCTGTCACAACCTTTCATGGAGGAGTTATAGTCTATTCTTGGGGTGCTTTGACCACCTTTTGTGGAGGAGTTACTTACGTGCTCTCCTATATGTATTCTTCACTTTGGCCATCTTACGTTAATAGAATATTGGATTTTCTCCAAATTGTCTATGCAATTGTCTCTTGTTTGATTTCATTTACTTTAGCATTTTGTGGTATTCACTTGCTTCATCCCGTGCAACCAAAACTCATGCATCTTCATTATTCAGACCTTGGAGAATCCTCTAATATGGTATCAGAGCTACCCCGATAACTAGTTGCCTATTTTTCTATTGCTTTCATTGAAATCTAAAGTTTTGTTAAGCCATTTTTTTGTGAAATTTAAAAATTTCTAGGAGATATTGCTAGTTCTCCATGTTATTGTTCCTTCCATGGATTGTTTGGTCTCTCTATATACATGCAAGCCTATGATCATGATCCTCTCAGCATGTTGTTGAAAGTCTCATGGTGTTCAAGATCTACATAAGAGTTTGTCTCAGACCCGAGTGTAGAAGTGTGGAGTTATAGCCATGGCATTCCAAAACAAGTGAGAAATCTAAGCACATAAAGGTTGAGTTTGTGCAAGAAGAAAGAAAGAACGTGGTTGGGTTTGTAGCTAAGTCACTTGCTGGTGATAAAATGCCAATCTTGGAGCTTTTAAAAAAGGCATGATGGTAAAACGCAGTCCTATGTCCACCTTGGCGCACTTTCCTTGGAACTTTTCAATCCAGCTCTATGCTCTTTTCTCCTTATCCACGTAAGTCATTTGTTGTGGTATGCTTTCAAGACAAAGTCATTAAATTCAAGCCTTCCTTGGACCTATAATCTGATTCAAATTCAGTGTCTCTACTATCTTTTTTGCCTAGCAAATTTAAATATGCTCTTTCATCAAACTTTAGTGCCCCTCTCCTTGTTTGGCGTCCCATGTGGGCCCTTAAATACTTGGCAATACATTAAATTCTATCTTTTACATTAATTTTTCAGTTAAAATTGACTTGTCCAAAAAAAAATTAGTCAATTTGACTGAGTATTGAGTATTTTAGATAATTTTTATGTTTTGATAATTTGGGGGTCTAAATTTAAACTTGTATCTTCACCTGTCAAAGACGAAGGGTGAGGCCCAGGTTGGCAAGAGGCCAATTCCCACTCAAAAATACCTCCTTTGGATTCCTTACTCTGTGTTGAGTCTAATGAGTGGTTGGAAGGCAACTTTTTCTCTCAAAATAGGCATCTTTTTTATTGTTTTAGAGCTATTTTTTTGCAAAAACACTAGTTTATGGGAAATAGAATCTTTAATATCTTGCAAATAATAGCTCAAATTTAGGTGCCATTTTTTGAAAAAGTGTTTGTATTTAAATTCTCCACAGTGTAGACTTGTTATTTTTTAAAAATGCACTAGTTTATAAAGTGCCTAAAATTTGGGTCTCTTGAGACACATTTTCGACTGAGTCCAACGTCTTGTTTGCTTAAAGTCTTGCACTGATTGCTCAAAGATACATTATTGGCTAAGCCCAATGTATTTTGAGTGTGTACTTGCATATTTTTATGGGCTCAACATTTTGGGGGGTGTGATTTCTTTTCAAAACTTGCAATCTTTGCTTTCATTCTCCTTTCTGCATAATTTCACAACTTGCAATCAACACAAATTCACCTAAATTTAGCTTAAAATGGATTCTTTTCAACTTAAACTCCTAACACCCTTCAACTATCATGAATGGAAGGTTAACATTTCAATCATTCTTAGAAGTAAAGGGTTGTATAGGATCACCATGGGTACTGAAGTAGAACCCAGCACTGATGCTGGAATGGTCAAGTGGTATAATCGTAGTGATGAAGCCTATGGATTACTAAGCTTGTCTATGTCTCTAGAAATTATATTCTATTTAGAAACCTCCAAGACTCCACAAGACATATGGGACACCCTAAAAACCTTATTTGGGAAGCTTGATGAGATGAGAGGTCATGAGCTCAAAAATGAACTCATAAGTCTAAGTCCTAACAACTTTGACACCCTAAAGGACTTCTTCACCTAGTTTAAGGCCCTTAGATTTCAATTGAAAGAATTCAAGATAGAGAATAAAGATGATCAACTCATCCTTTCTATTCTCATAAAGATAGGTCCAAGCTATTCAGTCTTTGTCTCCACTTTTCATGCCACAAAAAGTACCCTTGGCACTACATGGAAAATGCCTTCTTTAGATGCATTCATTGTTGACTTGACTAGGGAGCAAGATAAGCTAATTCAAATGGGCATAATGAAGTCTACTCAACCCCAAGCTTTGATAGCTATAAATGGTAAGGATAAGACTTCAACAAAGGAGAAGAAGAAAAAGAGTAAGGACCAGGAGAAGAAGAAAGAAAACAACAATCCTGCCAAAAACAACACTAAGTCTTCCTCCTCCAATGCTAAACCTAAGAAGGAGAAGGTTATGTGTGCTTATTATAAGAAGATAGGGCATGATGAACACAAATTCATGAAGAAACAAATATATTACCTAACTCATCTTCTAGAGAAGCACAACATAGGTGTTCCTGAGTCCATCAAGTAGAATTCATCTACCCAAAATTCTACTAAGGCAAAAGACAAGGGTAAGGAGAAATAAAAGGGTAAGACCCTTGTATCTACAATAGCTTCTGCATCTTCATGGGTCATTGACTCAAGTTCTTCTCACCACATGGGCTCTTTCCTAGTTGATTTTCATCTTTAGAGCCTTATAGCATGACTTCAATTAGTTTGGGTGATGACACATCAATTTCCATTGTAGGGAGAGGGTCAGTTGAAATGGAAAAAGGAACATTCAATAATGTTCTAAGTGTTCCTTCTCTTTCAACCAATCTCTTATCAATGTATCAAATCACTCACATTAATCAAGGCATGAGAGTTGAGTTTTCACCATATTTAGTGGCTATCAGGAGTTGCATAGTGATACTACAGTGGCAGTGGGTAGGGTAGATCACCAAGCAAGGTTATACACCTCACATTTTGCACCTGATTCTTCTCCAACAACATTGTTGACTCATTTAGATGGAGTTAGAAAATTATGGTATGAGTGGTTTGGCCACCTTAACTACCACTACCTTGAGCAACTTTGCAAACATTACATGGTCATTGGCTTGCCTCATGTCCAATTCTCAAAAGGACTTTGCGAGGGGTACTCCCTTGGGAAGCATCTTGAAGCAAAATTTGACAAAGGCAAAACTTGGAGGGCCTCACAACCTTTGGAGTTAGTCCATAGTGATGTATCAGGACCCTTTCCCAAACCATCTTTCACAAGGGCCAAGTACATCCTCACTTTCATTGATGATTTATCTAGGTACACTTGGATATATTTTCTCAAACAAAAGTCTGAAGTGTTTGAAATTTTTCTAGACTTCAAGGCTCTTGTTGAGAAATAGAGTGAGAAATCTATCAAGGTTCTTTGGACTAATAATGGAGGGGAGTATGTTAGTAATAGGTTTGAGCAATTTTTCACCATAGAGGGGATTGATTTGCAGTGCACAGTCACTTACAGTCCTTCACAAAATGGGGTTGCAAAATGCAAAAATAGGTTCTTGAAAGAGATGGGTAGCTATATGATTCACTTCAAATCCTTAACACCATAGTACTAGGCCAAAGCCATCAATTGTGCTTGCTACATTTAAAATAGGGTTCCTCACAAAGCTTTAAAAAGGATAACACCCTTTAAATCTTAGCATAAAAGGAAACCAGCCATGGCCCGCATACCAAAGAAGAAATAGAAAGCTATGAAATGTCAGTCTAAGCCTTGCATCTTTGTAGGATATTTAGATGGTGTTAAGGGGTATCACCTTCTAGATCTGACCACTCATGAGTTATTCATTGAGAGAAGTGTCCACTTTTAGGAGAGTCCTAGAGACTCAAAACATGTCACTTCTCTCTCATCAGATCTACTTCTTCATGATGATTCCTCATATTCAAATCAGATACAACAGGTTTTTAAGCCAGAGACATCTTCTTCTTCTTTGAGTTTAGACAATGAGGATAGTGATGCAGAGTCATCCACCTCTAGTCAGTCAAAGGATGAGGAGTTAGCACCTAACTTGCCCACTTCTAGGCCACTTTGAGCCAGATAGACACTTGAGAGTGTTAGCACTTGGGTAGGAGATCCCACAGATGACAGACATACTAGGGGGGATTTTTAGAGAGGTCCACATGCCTTCTTTACCTCAGTTTTATATCCACAAACTTTTTGATAGGCATCGGGAGTACCTAAGTGGGGTAGTGCTATGGAGGAAGAATATTCTTCCTTAATAAAAAATCACACTTGGGACTCGACTTCACTTTCTAAGGGAAGGAAGATGGTTTGATGTAGGTGGATATATCAGACCAAGTTTGCAACAGATGGGTCGATTGATAAGTACAAGGCATGATTGGTTGCATAGGTGGCAGGCATTGACTACTTAGAGACCTTTGCACCTGTTGAAAAGATGACTTCTATCCAATTCACCTTAGTTATTGTCATAAAACATGGTTGGGATGTGCACCAAATGGATGTGAAGAGTGCCTTTCTTCACAGAGACCTAGAGGAGGAGATCTACATGGAGTAGCCGTTAGGATTTGTTCAGGATTCTTCTTTAGTATGTAGACTTAGGAAATCTATCTATGGCCTCAAATAGGCCCCTCGAGTATGGTATGCCAAAATGGATTCCTTCCTTCTCATAACAAGTTTCACTAGGTGCCATTCTGATCCTAATGTCTACTTTTTTATGGTATGATGACTCACTCTTGATTCTGGTTCTTTATGTTGATGACCTTTCGATCACTGAGAGTTCTTCATCAGCTATTGTAGTGGTGAAGGCATCTCTCTAAGATAAATTTGACATGACAGACTTGGGTTTGTTACATTAGTTCCTTGGCATCAAGATCTCATAGTCAGATTCAGGGATTTCTCTTGCATAGCCTAAGTATGCTCTTGACTTATTGGCTTGGTTTCACATGGATGATTGCAAGCCATCTCTGACTCCCTTTCTATCAGGGGTCAAGCTTGAGGTTGATTTTTCTTCACCATTGGTTGATGCCACTCGGTATTGATAACTTGTTGGTAGTCTCATCTACTTGACTCACACCAGGCCTGACATATCATATGCATTGGGACTTGTCTCCAGATTTATGTAAGAACCTCATGAGCTGCATTAAAAAGTAGCTAAGAGGATCTTGCATTACATACAAGGTTCACATAGATATAGGATTCATTATAGATTTGGAAAAGAGGTTTACTTGGTTGGATATACAGATTTAGACTAGGCTGGTGATTCATAGACTCACAAGTCCACTTCTAGTTATAGTTTCTCTCTAGGTTCTAGTCCTATCAGTTGGTCTATCAAGAAGTAGAATGCTATTGTTATATCATCTATAGAGGTAGAGTACAGGGGAGTTGTTAATGTAGCTACTGAGGTTATTTGGCTTTAAGGGATTCTTTCTGAGTTTGGCATTTTTATCAGGCAACCCACCATCATTTATTGTGACAACCAAAGTACCATTCAGATTTGTAGGAATCTGATTTAGCACCAATAGACCAAGCACATAGTGATTCACATTCATTTCATTCAGGAGCTTATTCATAGTCAGATCATTGACTTAATCTTTTTCCAATCTTTGGAGTAGGTTGTAGACATCTTCACCAAACCTTTCACTGAGAGCAAGTTCATTCATCTATGAGCTCTTCTTAGGGTGAGGTCTACATCTACAGTAGCATCATCTTTAGGGGGGCCTTTTAGCCTTCTCAATTATTTGTCTCTCTTTTGGGGGGAGTTTTTTTCTATGGGTTTTCTCCTTTTCTCTATCTTATGGGAGATTGCTTGTATACATGGGTATCTCATCAGGCCTAGTTATTGGGACCCATTTTATATTTCCACACTACCCACCTAAGTTGCGCTTATGGGGGGTGTTAGTGTAGGTTTTTATTTTTCCCTATTATTTTATTAGGGAAATTATATATTTGTGCATACATGGAGTTCTCCTACATTTGTGGGATAGGCTAGCTTATGTGGAGATGTGTGTCATAGATGTGTCATAGGTGTCATAAGAATGTCATAAGTAACTCCTTTGACCAGCTATTTTGAGTATGGGAGTTACTTCTCTATTCTTAGCACCATGTCACCACCTTTCATGGAGGAGTTACAGTCTATTCTTGGGGTGCTTTGACCATCTTTTGTGGAGGAGTTACTTACGTTCTCTCCTATATGTATTCTTCACTTTGGCCATCTTACGTTAATGGAATATTGGATTTTCTCCAAATTATCTATGCAATTGTCTCTTATTTGATTTCATTTACTTTAGCATTTTGTTGTATTCACTTGCTTTATCCTGTGCAACCATGACTCATGCATCCTCGTTATTTAGACCTTCGCAAATCCTCTGATACATTCATGGGATTTATCTCCTATCTATTGGGTAGAGGTAGTTAATTATGAAAACTATATTCATAACTACATACCACATTAAGCGATTGAGCATATGACTTTGGAGGAGGCTTGGTCTAGACCGAAGCTTGATATCTCATTTTTTTGAGTCTTTGGAAGCCTTCTTTGGGAATTTGTGCCAAAGAATAAAAGGAAAACATTATATAAGAAGAGAAAACCTTTGATTTTTGTAGGGTATTATGGGGACATAAGAGCTTATCTTTTAAATCATGACGTTCATTTTTAGGCACATGTATATTTTGATGAGAACTTTACATCTCATGATTCCTCATCTTCTTCCATGCATTGTTCTTATTTGTATGATTTATCACCTTTTCTAGAGGATTCATTATTTGAGGAGCCAGTTTAGGATATTTTTGAGGAGGTTAAAGAGGATTAGGATCTGATTCACACTAATATGGCCACTATGCCTAGGTGGGTTCATACTACAATTTCTAAGGTAACACTTTTCATACAGGATAGTCTAACTACTCAACAACATCATACATATTATATCGGTACTAGAATTTTGTGTCAGACATTTTTTAGGGATCCATAGTATTTTTCATAGGCTGATGAGATATAGGAGTGGGATTATGTGATGACAGATGAGTATTATTCATCGATGAAGAATCAAACTTGGGATTTGGTCAATCTTCCTAAGGTAATAAATTTGGTTAGGTGTCAGTGGATTTACTACACCAAATATGTAGATGATGGGTCCATTAATAAGTATAAGGTACATCTTATTGCAAAGGGGTTCTCATAGGTTGAAGGTATTAACTAATCTAAGACTTTTGTTCCCATTGACAAGATGGATTCTATTCACCTTATACTTTATCTTGATGCATGATAAGGTTGGTCAGTGTATCAAATGGATATTATGAGTGATTTCTTGCATGGATACTTTCATGAAGAAATGTATATGGAGTAGCCTATTGGGTTTATTCATGATTCTTCTCTTGTTTATCAAATTAAGAGGTATATTTATGGTCTTAAATAGGCCCCTCGAGATTGATATGAGAAGATGGATTCATTTATTATCTCTACTAACTTTGTTCATTGCCACTCTGATCTTATAGTGTGTATTAATTGTACTGGGGAGGATATTGTTATACTAGTCTTATATGTTGATGATCTACCTCTCATAAGCAACTCTTCATATTAGATCTAGAATATTTAGTAGGCACTTTCAGAATAGTTTTACATGATAGATCTTGGTCTTTTGCATTTCTTCCTTGGTTTATAGATTTTATAGTCAGATATAGGAATTCATTTGAGTCAGCATAAGTATACCATTGATCTTATTTAATTTTTTATTGTGGTTGATTATAAGCCAAGTCTTTCCCCTTTTAGTCTAGAGTGACTCTCACTACCTATTGTACTACTCCACTTTATGATCCTACATTATATAGGGAGATGGTTTGGAGTCTTATGTATTTAAACCATACTCACCCCAACATTTTATTTCTAGTTGGGCTTGTATCTAGGTTTGTACATGCCCATTATGATAGTCATTGGTAGGCTTTCAAGAGGATTTCATGATATCTACAAGGCACAACTCATTTTGGATTACATTACACTATGGGTTCTACTCAGTTGGTTGGATATAATGATTCAAATTAGGTAGGTTCTCTTGATGATAGGTGTTCCACTTTTGGCTACATCTTTTTTCTTAGTTCTTCACCTATTGCTTAGTTGTGAAAGAAGTAGTAGACTATTGCACTTTTATCTATAGAGGTTGAGTACATGATAGTAGTTACATTGAGTCAATAGGTTATTTGGATTTATTAGTTATTAATAGAGTTTGGCTTCACAATGGTTTCACCCACTATAATTTTATGTGATAACCAAAGTGCAATTCACATATCTCACAACCCAGTTGAGCATACATAGACCAAGCACATTGAAGTACATATTCAATTCATTTTTTTATCACATTCAAGATGGAATTCTTAGCTTGAAGTACATTTTGACTCAATAATAGGTTACAGACATCTTCACAAAACATTTTGCATCACCTAATTTCCTTGAGTTACATGGCATGCTTAGGGTTTTAGAAGTTGTTCTTAGGGGGTGTTCATGAGGAAATCTTCCTTCTTCATTTCATGGATATATATTTTACATGAGTAACTTATTATTCCTAGTTGTTAGGACTCATACTGTGGATATACCACTATTTATTTTTTAGTTATTGTTAGCCCCTAGCTTCACTCGAGGGGGGGCATGTGTTGGAGTATGTATTTCATGTATTTTTTATGTTTTATAGTATATTATCTACATATTTCATATTTTTTTGAGTTTTACCTATGTGAGGATTTATCCCACATTGGTTAGTTAGGCTAATTCATTATTTGGCCTTGCTTACTTATGCAAGGTCTTCCTTTTGTACTAGCATCTTATTTTTTGAATAACACTTGATTTTCTTTGCTTTATAATCATTTGAAAACAACTTCATTGTGTGATTTTTTTGGTGTTATCATTTATGAATCCTAGGTTGGAATGCTTGTTCACCATTCCTAACAACAAGATCAAATAACATAGGATGTACCTCTTTTATAAGTATTTTGACTTCCCAATGCTCAAATGGCTATCCATAAAGGCATATATTATCTTTATTTGCATCACATAAAAACAATTATAATAATTCAACTAGGAGTGACCAACATAAAAAAATAGAGTTATGATCATAATAATGATCACCATAAACTTACATGTAGTAAAAAAAATAAGGTTATCAAAGAATACATGAAACAATCATTTAATTCTATAGAATTTCATTACTAAAATTAATCAAGGACCATCATAAGAACTTCCTAAAATCTTAATAAATTGAATTAAACTCCTATAATTATTATAAATATAAACAAATTTCATCTCAAACATTAATTTCATCAATCATTGAAATCAATCTAGCAAATTGGAGGCATAAAACAGAAGAATAATTCATGAGATGATGCTAGATTACTAACGTGATAATTGTTATCTTACATGGGATTTCAATGTCTGTAAATTCATTAAACATATGAAAAATATCAATTAATCCTAAAATTCACTCCAAAATATATAATAATAATGAAATATAGGCTTTGGAAATTAGGACTAAATCTATGTAGTCCCCTCATGATACCTCGCAATAATTAGTCTTGGGTTTTCTTGTCGAAAGTATATTATATTAAACCAACATAGTTCACCTCACATCTCCATTTATAAATTTAATAAATGTTGGAATACGTATTATGTTACCATCATATTATATAGCTTGTCATGGGATAATATATTTCCTAATGGGGGTGACCTCATATTATTTAGGTAAACCTAATCACACATCCAATATTCCTCACCAAAAATCTAAGGTTTCCACATCATGTAATATTCCTCTACATACATATGTTAGTTTGTATTGAAATCAATAAATAATTTTTATTGAATTACATGTATTTTACTATGTTATTTTTGGTGGAAATGTTTCTAGTGAGTTACTTGTTAGGAAATAATTAGTCCTCACATTAATTTGTGTATATTATAATGTGAATAACTATGAGAGCAATAATTCACTATTACATATATTAGTTTATTAGATATATTTGGTTAGTAATTGGTTGTCATAATATTTTTACAATAATATTATGAATATCGGTTAGAATATAATCAGTTGTGATATATTGTTGTATGTGACAACAATATTACTCATATAGGAGATTGAGTATTCATAGGGATTTGGGTGAAATATTAGTGGAGATATGTTCTCCATGATTATAGGAATAGTTTCCTATAAAGTTGTAATGTCTTGAATGAATAATATAGATAATGAATAATGGAATAAAATAATATTATTATGTGTTAAAAATATTTTTCTATCGTCTGGTGTTTGGCTCTATGATTTAGCTTCATTATTCTTGGATTAATCATGTGCAAATTTTAATAAATTCCATTATATGATATCAGAGTAGAGTTTATCTTTGCAATGGAAGAATAAGTGGTTTACATGGGCACACCATAGTTTTTTTATTTTCCCTGTTATGAGGTTTTAATTCTCTATGAAATCATAGGTTAGCTTTGTAGATTGTTATTTTTTAGTCTATATTTTATATAGGCATGACTATTTCTAAGAGAACATCAATGTTTAGTTTTAGTGTAGTTTACTTATGTCATTCTAGGCAATAGTTCCCAAGCCTATAATGGTACATTACATTATATACTAGATTAATTTGTTTGATAATAGTTGAATTATATTAGTATCCCTGTTAATATAATTTGAAGTAATTAAGACATTTAAATTTGTGGTTCCCCAAATAGAGATTAAGAAGTCATTTCCCATCAATCCAAGCCTAATATTCATAATTTACAGCCACCTTTTCACTATTTTTATCGATTCTAACATGCATCCAAGATTTATATCTAGTTTGTTAAGCTCAATTTCTTAATGACTGATCACCATGGGATTGATTGCACTTGTGCCAAAATCATGTGGATCTTATTATTTTATAGATCCTTTATTACACTAGCTACAATAGAAGATTTCATCTTTCCATAATGTTATTATTAACTGTGTATGAAACCTACATATAACCTTTTTTGGTGCAATCTCATTAATAAATAGTGGAAACATGGTGTTTGTGTATCTAGTTATTGAGTCAGAAGCTTGTCCATTGGATCATTAATGTGGTGAAATGGTGGTCCCTACATCTTTGCTCAATGTTTTGATAAAATTAAAGACTGTGAATAATATAATTAAAGATATTTATGTAGAATGCAAAGTCTAAAATTAATCTTTCACATATATTAGATGATCATCCTATTTCATGCAACCTAACACTCTTATACTACATATAAAAGTTGTGTTTATTATTTTTAATTGATCTTTATATTTTTGATAAGTCATGTTAAAATTATTTTTGTTTTTAATTATTCAAATATTTATGGTTTTGTATTATCAAAATAAAATTAGTCGAGTGTGAAAACTATATTTCCTTCTTTTATGTCATTTGGTTATCAAATTCAATTTTTTTATTGTAATCAATGCATTTTTTCTTGTATGTGACATCCAAATTATGGAAAGATTTTTCCTCAATAAACTCATGTATCTAAGCTTCACAACTTATTTAATTGAGTAAGCAAATTTACCTATTGAAGGTTGGAGTACATTGGAGGATGGAGGATTTCTATGGCTCTCATTAGACACTAATGAATGGATTCTCTACTATAATGGTGTATATATATATTTTTATTTTTAGCACTTGTTTATATGTGTGATAAATAAGAGGTGTATTTCCTATTTTACCACATAGTTAATGTTATAGCATGGAATTTCACCCCTATGGAAGCGTTTTTTAGGCTCTTCCACTTTTGAGTATAAGAATGGGAACAACCTTAGGATGTGGGTGTCCTATGGTGAGGTTGAGCCTCTAGGATTTTTAAAGAGGCTAGTTCCTCTAGTTGGATCACCTAAAACTAATGTTAAAATGAAACTTCATGAGGAAAAGGGTTAGGAGGGAGATAAGGTCTCTTAAGAGGGATAACTGGGTGATACACCAAAAATAAATATACACTCATCTACGCTTGAACCCATAGTAGATCAATCAAGAGGTGACTTGGGCTTGCACAATCTTAGGGTCAAGCTAACATATGCTAGAAGAGGTTTAGTAAAAACACTAATTTAGGCCTGCAAAACTTGAAAATACTTAAAAGAGGAAAGAAGTAGGCTAATGGACTAGGAATAAATGCATTCATAAACCCACCAAGCAACAAGCATACTAAAGAACTAATTGAAAACAAGAAATAGGTAAGGAAATTGAGTCTCATTACATTCAAGAGGTAGTTGTTACAATAATTTGAAAAGGTTTAGATTGGTCAAAGGAGCACACTTTTATAAACATCTCAATGGGCATCCATCTCCCAAAAATATGACAAAAAACTCTAAAAATTAGGAACCCCCTTTACAATGGCTTGGAAGCTGATATATATAAAATAAGGGGACAAGGGAGAAGAGGGACTTGCATGAGAAAAATGAAAGAGGGGAGCCATAAATTCTTGTAACCAGCACCATCACCCCTCTTTGACCATAGACTGAGTCATTCAAGGTCATCACCAATCTCTTTGAGCCATTCCTGCATTTAAGTCTCCCTTTAGTAGAACTAAGAGATCCATATCATGCGTAACTAGATGTCTCCACCAAGTTTAAGTGTTTTTATATTTGTATTAAATATTGGCATGTTCTTTATTTCAACTTGGACTATCCCAATCAATCTTTGCATGTTTGTTACTCCAACTAGATGCATCTAATCTTTGTTTGATCACTTTGCATGCCAAAGTTGAAAATAGAAGTCATTGCTATCCATTGATGCAATAAGCTTATTAGATGCACTTGTGTCACTTGTCTTTAAATGATTGGTCCTTTGGATTTGCTTGGAGAGGACTTATCTTTTTGAGAACCAGAGAAGCACTTCTAAGACCAAATTAGGATTTTGATGTCTCATTACTTATTTTAGGTTTTTGACTGATCACAACTTATGAAGTAATTAAGTATTTCTCTTTAGATAACCCAAAATACACTACCTAGACCAAATCAAGCTTTCCAAGCCCCACTACTTACTTACTTTAGACTTATCATTATTGATTACTCATGAAGTGAAATATGTTGTGATACTTAGGAAACCCAAACTTATCTCCTTTGGAAACACTGAAGGCTTCCCAATGAGATAACCCAAAGCCTTCTATTCAAGACCATTTTAGGTCTTTAACACCTTACTACTTACTAATTCTAAGCTTTTTAACTCAACAACTCATAAAATTATTTAATTCATGAGCTGCCAAAAGTCTAAAGTCTTATAAAGACTTACCATTTCCTACTTGAAAGTCCATCTTCTCACACTTAGGCAAAAATTGGTATGTGGGCTAAATAATGGCTAATAATTTTAGAAACTCATAGGGAAGCATGTATGCTATTCTTGAGAACCCAACCACTTTCCTTACGTAATCCATTGGTCATGGAGTCATCAACCTCTACAACTAAGCTAGTCTAACACTGGATACAAGGTTGACCCTTTCTAGAACTCCCTCTTGAAGAAATGAAGATAGCACAAAACAACACAAAACAAAGTACCCAAGGCACCAAATATAAAGAAACTATCCTAAAAAAAAACAAAAAATAAATGTGCCTAAAACAACATTTGGAGGAATTTGAATAAAAATAATCTAATATATACATCCTAAAACTATATGTAGCCTTTCCTCCTAGATCAAAAGGAAAGTTTTATACTTTTCTTGTGTTGTGAGATAGGGGATTGAATAAGACATACAAATACTTGACCCTTGGCCTTGATTCTTGCCTCTTCTTTACTACAACTATCGGCTTCTTTGTCATTATTCTCAATGAGAACCAAGTAGCTATAAATAGGTTAGCTATGTGAATTTAGATAGTCCCAAACATTTCATATGACTCCTTAAATACAACCTCCAATGGTGGTTCAACAAGGCAAACCTCTTTTATTTCTATGGCATCCTCAAAAAGACTAGACTTGTCTTTTATTTCATGTTTCTTAGGCTCATCAAGGAGTTGATAGCCTATTCTAAAGATCCAAAACAAGTTCATATCAAAAATGCACTCTTGGGGTGGTATAGTTATAAAAATACCCACTCCATCCCTTGTGATTTTATTGACAAAGTTTCTCTCCTTGGCTTCAACTAGACCATAGATGCCTTCGAAAAGAACATAACAATCTCTCAAAATCTCAAAAAAATCTTCAAATGATCCCTCTAACTAATTAGGAACCTCTAACTACTCTATAAGTTCATTATTCTGATCAGATAATTCATTCATTTCCTCATCCCTTTTATCATGTGGTAGCTCATTCAAGGAATTGATAACCTTAACCCCTTTATTCTTAACATAAGGTGGTAGCTTTACATCCTTAGTAGTGCAGTCTACTTCATGCACTATTGTAAAAATTCTTCAATGTGTTCTCCTTCATTCAAGAAGGATACTTTGAAATTTTTAAAACCAAGGGGGGACCATAGGTGATTTTTCCTCATATTTGCTCATGATATCCTCCTCCTCAGCCTCTTTGGATGTATCTCTTTTGTTTTCCTCATAAAGGAGAGGCTTTTTCTCAAAGAGTGGCATAATAGGCTCTTGAAAATGCTCAAAAAGGTGAGAAAGGTTCAAGGAAGCTACCATAGGTTCCTTATTTTATTCTTAAATCTAATATACTCAGATCACCCTCACCTTCTCTTCCTAATTCTTTGTTTTTTGAATGGATCTCCATAAAGGAAAAGCTCTAAGATTTTGAGGGGAAAGGAATGGAGGATGCAATGTTTCTTGTCTAATTTTAGGAAATACCACCTTCTCCTTTAGCCCACTACTCTAAATAGATTTCCAAGATGGAAAATATAGAGGATCTTAATGAGGAAGGGATGGGGATTAAATGACCTTGGGTTTACCTGGATACATGACTTGGCTCTAAGATGGGAAAAGTAGTGGTTCTAATTTCGTTTGTTGATTATGCCTTTCTTCTTCTTTCCTTGCATTAGCTCCAACTCTCTAATTTGGTTTGATATATTCTCTTGAAATAGCTTCTCCTTAAGGTGGTTAGGAACACAAGAGGGCTCTTAAAGAGGGATGAAGTCTTCGTCCCAAAAAGTAGGATGTTCCATAGCAAGCACTTCATTTTTTTGACAACCCCCTTAGATGGATTTATAAGCAAGAAAAGACTATGAAACATGTGATGAACTAGGAAGATTCAAAGGAGTACTTGAAATGGCCTCTTGAGGAGGAATGAACGACACATAAAAATGTTAAGGAAGTGCATATCTAGGCACTAAAGGTTGGTGGGGTTAGCCCTACTGTTCCTCAAGTCTCTCTAGCTTATCGTCAATAATTTAAATGTAATCACATATATCCATCATGTCACCAATGAGGTTGTTCTAATTTTATCTCTCAATAGGCTCCAATTCTACTTTCATTTGCTATAATGCATCCCTCACATAATGGATCTAGTGAGTAGGGACATTTGGGCATAACACTTTTATGAGCATAAGTCTAGTGCATGCTTGTCAGGTCTCACTAAAGTTTGCCTAAGTTTTGGTATATGTGGCTCATGATATGGATGATAAAGAGTAGTATTTTGATGGGATTTTTCATATAGATGATTAGGGCAATACTCTTGCATTTATGGATTATGAAGAACTTGCCAAGGTTCATCATAGCCTTGATAGAAATTTTGGTAGGTCTGATTGATCTCATATGGATCATGAGGATCATATTGGGGCTACTGATAAGGAGGTAAATAATAGGAATATAAACCATAGTTATTCATGTTAGCCTCATAAGTCAAGTAGTAGCTGATTAAAACTTCAAAGAGACAAACTTGGCCTTCTCATAACTAGGATCTTTGATTTAAAGTCACCAATGACACTAATACTTACTTTTAAAAACAAATAATCATGACCAGTTACTTGGGCTACTTATACCAACTGATAGATGATTAGAGTCACCACTGATGTTTGTTTAATTCCTCTAAAGGTTGATATGTAAAATAATAACATCAAAAATCCTTTCACTACTTTAGACCTTAGTCCCACTGGGCATGCCAAAATTGTTATAGCATAGAATTTCACCCCTATGGGAGAGTTTTTTAGGGTCTCCCACTTTTGGCTTTAAGCATGGGAATAACCTCAGGATGTGGGTGTCCTATGGTGAGGTTGAGCCTCTAAGATTTTTAAAGAGGATAATTCCTCTTAGTGGATCACCTAAAACTAATGTTGAAATGAAAATTCATGGGGAAAAGGGTTAGGAGGGAGATAAGGGCTCCTAAGAGGGCTAACCAAGTGATGCTTCAAAAATAAATGGACACTCATCTACACTTGAACCCATACTAGATCAGTCATGAGGTGACTTGGGCTTACATGATCTTAGGGTAAAGCTAACACGTGCTAGAAGAGGTTTAGTCATAACACTAATTTGGGCCTACCAAACATGAAAATACTTCAAAGAGGCAAGCAACAAGCTAATGGACTAGGAATAAACACATTCACAAACCCACCAAACAACAACCATAGTAAATCACTAATTAAAGATAGGAAATAGGTAAGGAAATTGAGTCTCATTACATTTAAGAGGTAGTTCTTACAATACTTTGATAGGGTTTAGCCTGGTTGAAGGGGCACACTTTTGTAAACATCTCAATGGGCATCCATCTCCCAACAAGATGATAGAAAAACTCTAAAAATTGGGAACCCCCTTTTACAATAGCTTGGAAGCTTATATATATAGAAGAAGGGGACAAGGGAGAAGAGGGACTTAAATGAGACAAAAGAAAGAGGGGAGCCATAAATTCCTTTAACCACCACCATCACCCCTCTTTAACCATGGAATGAGTCATTCAAGGTCATCACCAATCTCTTCAAGCCATTCCCACATTCAAGTCTCCCTTTAGTGGAGTTGAGAGAGCCATGTTGTAGGTAGCTAGATGTCTCTACCAAGTTCAAGTGTTTTTATCTTTGCATTAAAGCTTGGCATTTTTTTTAATTTCAACTTGGACTCTTTGAATTGATCCTTGCATGTTCATTTCTCTACCTATACATGTCTAATCTCTATTTGACCACTTTGCATGCTAGAGTTGAAAGGAGAAGTCCCTACTATCTATTATTTGCTAAGCTTATTAGATGCACTTGTGCCACTTATCCTTGACTGATTATCCCTTTGGATTTGCTTGGAGAGGACTTATCTTTTTGAGAACCTAAGAAGTAACTTCTAAGACCAAATTGGGCTTTTTATGTCTCATTAATTATTTCAAGTTTCTTACTACTCACAACTTATGAATTAATTAAGTATTACTCCTTGGAGAACCCAAAATACATTACCTAGACTAAATCAGGCTTTCCAAGCCCCTCTACTTACTTCAGACTTATCATTATTGATTCCTCATGAAGTGAAATAAGTTGTTTTTCCTAGGAAACTCAAATTTGTCTCCTTTGGAAAACCCAAATACTTCCCAATAAGATAACCTAAAGCCTTCTATTCAAGACCATTTTAGGTCTTTAACACCTTGTTACTTACTACTTCAGAGCTTTGTAACTCTAAAAATTATAAAACCATTTAAGTCATGGGTTGATAAAAGTATGAAGTCTTCTAAAGACTTGACATTTCCTAATTGAAATTCTATCTCCCCACACTTAGGAAAAATTGGTATGTGGGCCAAAAAATGGCTTAAAATGAACTACATAAAAAAACTTTTTAGGAGATATAATAATGTAGTAACAGTTAGGAGAGTAGTTAACTATAGAGATCATTTGACTACCTTACTTATTTATGAAGATGATCAGCAAGTGAAACATCCATTATATTCACATGGAGTAAATGTGAGATGCATTCTTCTCATAGTAGTGGTCATGTGTAGCAAGATTCAGATAGTAGTATGAACACCTAAGACTATA
Source organism: Torreya grandis (assembly GCA_037957365.1). Taxonomy (NCBI): domain Eukaryota; kingdom Viridiplantae; phylum Streptophyta; class Pinopsida; order Cupressales; family Taxaceae; genus Torreya; species Torreya grandis. The sequence continues at coordinate 882,179 of JARHVA010002026.1, forward strand.
CATTGGCATATGATTTTATTTGATCTAATTCTTGGAGAGACAAGAGTGAAAGTTAAATAGATGTTTCCTACCTATGGTTCCCATAATGTATAATTTGATACGGTTCCTTCAATGAATGGTTGATGGTAGATGTACCTATTCAAAGTTATCACACTGCTTTGATTGATATGTTCTCGATGGTGAATGGTTGATAAGAATTTTATGTTTTCCTTATTTACGTTCATTAAGTCCTATAAAACACAAATCACCATGTAAGGCCTAAGGGAGGAATGTTAGGAAATAATTAGTCCTCACATTAATTTGTGTATATTTTAATGTGAATAATTATGATAGTAATAATTAACTATTACATATATTAGTTTGTTAGATATATTTGGTTAGTAACTAGTTTTCATAATATTATTACAACAATATTATGAATATATGTTAGAATATAATTAGTTGTGATATATTGTCGTAAGTTACAATAATATTACTCATATAGGAGATTGTGTATTCATAGGGATTTGGGTGAGATATTAGTGGAGATATGTTCTCCATGATTATAGAAATAGTTTCCTATAAAGTTTTAATGTCCTAAATGAATAATATAGAGAATGAATAATGGAATAAGATAATATTATTGTGTGTTAAAATATTTCTTTGTTGTCTTGTGTTCAGTGCTATTATTTAGCTTCATTATTCCTAGATTAATTGTGTGCAGACTTTGGTAAATCCCATTAGTCCTTCATAGTCATATTCTCTCTAATGATGAATTAATGATCTTACCTAAAACCTTAAAAATACAAATGCTTATGTGGTAAAATCTATGAAATTAAAAATAATACTCCACTCCTTAAATTAATATAATTTGAGGATTGTTTATTCAATATAGTTATACCCTTTTAGTAAATATTGGGGAAATGTAAGAAGACTATGTAGGAATGGGGGTAAACATAAACATGGTTAAATTCATGTCATTGAATTTATATAAATAAAAAACTTTCACATTTACATTATTTAAGTAATATACAATCTCTAAATATTAGAAACTAAAATAGTAATCCCTACGCTGATATTAATTTCCATGCTTCTAAAAATTGAGAGCTATCCTAAGCATGAAAAATAACAATTAATTACCTTAAAATTGGGTCATAGATCCTACTATGAGATTATAAACAATAAAAAATACAAGAAAATATTTAAATTATTTCAAACATACCAACATAGATAGGGGATAAAACATACTTGGATCATAGTGGTTGTAAAATACTTCCACCTCTATTCCAAGCCAAACAAAAAGTAACTCTAAATAAACATATTTTGAGATGCTAGATAAACTAATGAAACCATAATTAATTAAATAATAAAATTATGTAAATATCTTAAACATTATGGTAAATTCTAAAACATAGCTTATATGCCACATAATGTAAACATAGGATAAATCCTAGATGCAAATGCCACATAATATAAACATAAGGTATCCAAGCATATCTTCAAGTCCCCTACATGACCTTGGATGTATGCATGGCATATCCTATAGGTAGAATGTCCTTATTTTTTTCAATTTCACTTTAATAAAAGTTAAATGTGGAAGTCAAAGAATAATTAAGATAAAATAAAATAAAGTATATGAGCAACCCTAAAGGAAACTTTTAGTATTTTTACTAGTATTGGGTTTGGATAAGATTGTTTATTAATGACAATAAATTATTGATATAAGACAACCCATAGGTCCTTTAAGGGTCTAATTTTTAGGAAATTATATGCATCTAGTTTAAATGCTCATACACAAATTGTATGAAGGGATGTGCATCCTCTCTTTGGCAAACCTATGCATAAAGATCTTATACTTAATCTGACCCTCTCCTATATGCTTACATTCCATGTAGAGACTTATAAATAGTCTTTAGGAATGCAAGGTGATATATGAATAAAATTGGTCCCTTAAATTTAGGTTATCAAATTCTCCCCAAAATCAATATTATTCTAAGATAATAAAAATAAACATCATAGATACATCAAAATTATATTTCTAAATTTCAACATAATAAATTTTACAATACATAGATCTATATTTGATCAACCAATTCCAAGTAAAATCCAAGTTGATATGGAGAGGTATGCCTCAATGTGATCTTAAGTATGTGCAAGATGTAAGCATGTTAATTTTAGACTAAATATTATAGTCAACATTATTTATTATTTATTCATCCAGGCCTTGACTATTTATTATTAATTAGTTATTTGACAAAAATAATAAATAAAATCATATAATGGTTATAACTACCTACACTAACACTCTTTATTGTGAGAAATAAAAATAATAACCCAATGATAATTGATTATAGCATATTACATGATTAATCATGTAAGAGGTGTTACTCCTAAAAAAAAGTTTTATTGGATGAAAAAGTTCATAAAGGTCTTTACCACAACCTTATGTCCAAAAACACAAACATTTTAAAATATTTAGTAAGAGAAGACAAAGGCATCATAAGCTTCAAATACAAGAGTTGACACTAATATATATCCACCCAAATGAACATTTTTAATTATATAAGGCGAATTAATTAAGTCATCATTGTAATAGTATTAAAGGCATACAAAAGAAGAAAAAAGAATAGGCCTCTGATATTAATTTTAGGTTTATTTCTCTCTAATAAACCATAAATAGTGAGAATTTTAACTTTCGGTAAGCAATTACCTGACTAATGATTAAATATTTTATTACTTAAAAATTAAATTAACATAAATATTGAGAAATGAGAAGAAAAATGCAATAAATTTCTATCTATTGGAGCCAACGGCTAAAACTAATTCAAAATGACACTAATACCATAAAAACTAGTACATTATATAAAATATAACATTGATATTCATAATATTATCTAGCGAAACCTAGAGTACCAACATCTTAAATTAATATTATATACTATGTGCCAAAATATTATAATATGCCTTGAAATAAGAGTAAAATTAGTAACATACTAATTTAATGATGCACCTTAGACACTTTAATATATTTGCCTCAACACAAATTGTTATCCAAACTTCTAAAAATGGTCATCCTATCTTTTTAATTTTAGACCCATTTGACTTGGATGTGATTTTAAGAAATGATATATGATTTTACACCACATCGATTGTATTTTCCCATCTCTTATCTTATTTATGATTTACCACCATAAATTATAAATGTCATTGCACACTACTATGGGTTGATATAAGGTGTTGATAAGGGTTGATAAGAGGTATTGATAAAGTATTGATAACATGTGTTCCAACTAAATATATCCATGATAAAATGATATATCAAGGTATAAGTTAAGAAATTTCATCTTAAATGACATAAATTTCAAGGTATTTGGACATATTATTGAACTGTGGTAGTTGGTAGTGGTAGTTAAACCCTGAGAATATTTATAATTTATAAGGGACTTGTTTAATATAAAATATGATTGATGAAATACCCATGAGATTGGGTATTCCTAAAGAGGAAGATGGGAATAATAATGGACATTCATCCTCCATTTAGGATTGATTTGGTATCATCTCAGGGCATAGTTAAAAGTATTTGACTTCACTATGGAGTTTACGTGAGATAACCTCCAAGAGTATAATATGATATTCATGGATAAAGGTCTATTTGTATAGAGTTGTTATTGATTCTCATGTATTATGCCCTTATACTTTTTAAACATAAGGGCAAAGGTATTTAAATCTTCAAAAATAAACACAAAAATAGAGGGGAGAGTAAGGTAGGAAAGAGTGCCTCCAAATTTATGATGATATCAATGTCTCGACCATCAAACCAAGTGCCCTTGCCATAATTATACCATTTTGGACTAAGTTTCACTAGAAGTTATACCTCAAAAAACACACAATGAGAAGAGTATGAGGAGATAGGGGAACATTATTCAACTATGAACCCTCACTAAATATAAATAATATAAGTTTATAATAGATCACACATAAACCTCTAATGGTAACTTGTAGACTATCACATAGTACTGTGAGAAGAGAAATGAAAGAGTTTGCAAAGGGATCATAATAAATAAGTACATTATAACCATAACATACATTTAATGGCAAGATGTTAGTTTGATTAATTTGACATTAATAATCATTTAAAATGGTGATGAATGATATTTTAAAACATAAAACAAGAATATTTAAAAATATTTAAATTGCATTCATTAAAAAACAAGTGTTTTTATAATAATATCAATCATGGCCAAATTTTATAGTCCAAAGGGATGAAGAATAAAGTAGGTGAAATACTAGTTTAAATTTGACATCACTTTTGAACAATATTTAGTTGACTCTTTAATTACAATATGGCTATGAATTTTATAAATAAGGATGGGATTCACCTCCAAAAAACATGAGATTCCCATCTTGGCCCATTATGGCCACTCATGGTAGTTACAATTGAAATTTAAAAACAAAAAAGAAAATCTTCCAATCCATCAAAAAGATTTGTAAGGGGATCACTCAATTGGTATGTGATGGTGGATATCAAGATTCAGCTCCCAATTTCTTCAAATTTATATCCCTAGCCTCTAATGTGGCTATCACGAGGTCATACTCTTAGTCCAGCTTAGTGAGGTTCATAGTGGTTCTATATATATCACCTTGGACTGTGTCACCAATCTTTGATATTCCTAGAAGGGAGATTCCATCGACACCTAGACCTCATACACCTAGTTAATGCTTACCATGGACTACGTTAAAATATCAAAAACTATCTAGGCCCCTTATTTTTTGACCTTAATGACTTTCTTCCTTATGTCTTATTTAATGTGATGCAGGTGGACTCCAAACTCTCCCTTGTCTAGTAGGGTGACATCTAGGTGGAATTCATCAAGATATTGACTTCTTTAAAGTATGCCAATATCTTTTTCTTGCCCTCTTCCAAGGGTCCTGTTACGATTCAAGCTATATCCAACCACTCCTCCATAGCCATTTTCATGTTATCAATATACATTTTATATAACCCCAAGTTTGAGGTGGGAGTTGATTTTAACTTTAGGAACATACCTTTGTTGACTATCACTAATAGCTTCCTACATTTTCCATCAATCTCTACAATCCTCTCTATGTAAGCTTGAGTTTTATATATGAGAACATTGGTCTCTGTCATAGTCTCCACTACCTTCCCTAAAACTAAGAAGATTAGTAAGATGGAATCCTTAACCTTCCTAATTAGCCTAGTGGGGAAGGAGCTCTTTACTCAGGCTTATAGGATCCAAACCTGACTTTGTATATCCTTGAGGAACTTCTCTGACATGCCATGGCTTGCCTAGAGAAAGGAGAGTGGGTCCTCAACTATCTTTTAAGAGTCATAGGAAACAATAATTTCAACTTTACAATATCAACCCAAATTTTAAAATTTCCATTTGGATATAAAATAATAAGGATAGGAGCATAATTTAATAGCCTTTTTAGCTTTTGGATTTTTTTTCACACTAAATATTTAATTCAAACTTATTTCCATTCTTTTACAAAGAATTAATAGAGATATCAAATCTTGATAAGTTATCAATAAACCTCTGATAGTAACTAGCCAATCCCATGAAAATACACACTTCATGTACATTTTAGGAGCAAGCCATTCACTAATAGGTGTAATTTTTTAAGGATCAATTGTAAGATCTTATTTGAAAATTGCATGATTTAACTAATTAATTTTAATTTGGTAGAAATATCATCTATTAGATTTACCATACAACATATGTTTTCTTAACCTTTTCAAGACTAATCAAAGGTTTGATCCTATTCTACCTCATTCTCATATTACATCAAAATATCATATAAAAATACTAACATAATTTGATCTAAAATATCCTTGAATACACTATTCATAAAATTCATAAAAGTAGTAGGTGCATTGGTTAAACCAAAAGGCATAGCAGTTAACTTGTTATGTCCATATCTTGTTGTAAAAAATTTCTTATATACATTCTCATCTTTGATGTGAAATTGATGATACCCAAATTAAAGATATATTTTAGGAAAAAAATATGCACCCTTAATTTGATAAAAATATAATCCATTCTAGTAATGGGGTACTTGTTCTTGATAGTGACTTTATTCAACATGTGGTAGGCAATGTGAAGTCTCAAAGTACCATAATTATTATTGATGAAGAAAATTACAATTCCCAAAGGTGATAGACTATAGCATCTTATAGATACTTGAGATCCTAAAAATATTCCATATTCATCATAAATGGGTCCATGGATGCAGGGTCATATCTTAATATAATATCAATGGAAAAATAAAACTCTATTTTAGGATACAACCTTAGAATTTATTTAGGAAAGATATCTCTAAATTCTCTCAAGACATGATAATCTTGAAAATATGGATCCATTTCCTTAAAGATATAATTTCATTACATTTAATAAAAAAATTATCCTATTCATGCTACTCTTTTTATCTATAACACTGAAATAGTATTATTGGTTGTGGACCTCATGGCACATTGGATCTCCACTAGGTTTTTGGCATCATCAAGGCATTGTACTCTTTTATTGAAATAGTCAAGCTTAATTTGATTTTTTTAGCCTTTACATGGATAAAATTAGGTCATAATACCCTAATGATGTCAAAAATAAGTTTAATTGAGTCTTAAAAAACCCCAAGATATAGTTTAGTTTTCTCCAAGCATTCCAAAATAACCACTTTTTTCCTTATGTCAAACTCTACCTCATATCCTTATCTTAATTTAAAGGGTTTATTTTTACACTTGAAATTAATTTTATATGAAATTAAACTATTAGTTACACTATAATCAATTAAATCATCCAATGAAAAACTAAAAATTACACCTTTGGTCTTTATTGATGTAGACAATAGGTCTGCATTTTTATTTTTTGCATCAACTTAGACTTGATGATTTATTAGTTTATTATCTCACAAGTGGGGAGAAGACTTCTAATACTTATTATCACCATGTTCCCAACATTCCATAAAAGTTAAAGGATACAAAGGTATAGTATTAGATCTTATGGTTGGGCCATAGAAGTTGCCTTGATACTAATTATGATTCCCATTAATTTTATTTGTAAAATTATGAGGTTTAGAACTTTGGTTTACATTCTAAACTTTTCTAGCACTCCTACTATTTTTTAAAAATCCCTTATTCTAATTAGAACTATTAAATATTTTACTTACCATTTAAATAGTTTCTTAGGCTTATATGAAATCTTATTATTTTGGTACTCTTTCCTTGACTTTTTGTGAGACTTTTCTTTTAGTCTGCTAGATGCATATATTTAATTTTATTAGCCAAGGTGAAAGGGTTTGACATGTTTACATCACGCATCATTACCTAATACAAGCCTAACTTAAACTTAGTTACTTTGGTTTCTTCATCATGCATGTAATTTACATAATGTAAGAGGTCAAAAAACTTGTTCTCATATTCCTAAATAGTCATTTTTCCCTACTAAAACTACTAGAATTATATAATATTTTTCTCTTAAAAATTTTCCATTCAAGTATCTATTCTTGAATTATCTCTCAAAGTTACCTTAGGAAATAATCATTGGGTCATAACCCTATAGATCACACAAGTGGTTCCACCACAATGTATCATCACCTACTAATTAGTAGACTTATATGCATGCCTTTACATTGGATCCAATATTATGCATAGTGAAATACTTTTATATATTCACTAACTATGCCTCAATAGCTTCTCTAGATTCTCCACCAGAATAGGTAGGAGGTAGGAGTTTATTAAGATCCTTAATGATGAGATCCATAAAATCATTTTGTCTTATATTTTCACCTCTTTAACTATATCCTTATACCTCTTGATGGTCACCCCTCTATTTAAGGTTTTATATATTGGTCAACCTCTAATCGTATGCTTCCATTTAGAATTGGATGTTGTGATTTATACCCAAAATGCCATTTAGGATTTAATTGTGCCAAACATGATTATTATTGGCATTATCATCAAAATTATTATTACCATCAACATTTTTGTTGACATGATCATTACCACCATCATTTTAATCATGACCATTAAGGCCATGGTTATTAACAACATTGCTATCATAATTCTTATTACCTCTATTGTCATGTGTCCTCACCATCTCAAGAAACACCAAAACACATTCATCCCATTTATTTCCTAGAGTTCATTAGAGTATAAATAGGCTCTGATACTAACTATCATAACCCCAAAAATCAACCCATAAAATTTTAGGTAGTATAGTCATCTATAATGTCATTTTAGTGATATGAGTGTCACTTGAGACCACTTTGCCTTATCTTAGCCCTAGTGCTATATTAAGGCCTCTTTTGATCCTATACCATATTTTATGTGGGTCTAAATCACTCCAAAACATATCAAACGTATCAATAAGCCACCCTATAGGCATTTAGGCCCTCTACTAACCATATTTTACCACCTAGACAATAATTAGGCCCTTTTGACACTTGTGCACTGCACTAGTGACTTAGGGACCACAATAGTGTCCCTTTGATTCTTATCCATCCAAAGGATATATTTCCATCTTGAAATGTAATTTAGGGTTAGGTTAAATCTATTTCACATCTTTAAGAACACTAAAATTCTATAAATACAACACTTTCATTCACTTATCCACTAGATGGAAATCAAATGCAAATACTCTCAAATAAACTTAGAAATAATTATGAAAATCAAGATTATTGATCCCCATTCTACCATAATTTTGCATAAAAACATATGCAATATCTCATAACTAAAAATAATCATATTTCAAGTCTCAATTCACACTTAAATCACTTAAACCAACATTCATACTAGCATTCACTTGCACTTAGGCAAGAGAACTACATTGGGCTTGATCCTTCCTTGGAGTATTGGTATGTAGGTAACACTCAACACATGGGGTATTTAGGTCAAGTCTAACCTATCCTAAAAATGTGAATATTTTATACTTGTGCTTCTTAAACACTTTAACAAACATGGAGGCCTAGGTTTTTACAAATAAATTAGTCAAAACATGTTACATGTAGTGAACCAACAGTCATCTACATAGGCACAAACATCTCAAGTCCATTTAAATGTATACACAAAAGTTCACCAACCCTATTATAAGAGGACACTACCATAGTCCTAAAGACACTACCATGATACACTACTATCCAAAGGACTACATTTTTATTTAGGAAGACTTATGACTTTGGATTCCTATTTACAACACTTTGTACAACTATGGTATCAAGTTTCTTCTTGTTACTCATCTGTCTCAATAAATTTCCAATTAAATACTTATTTTTATAGGTCATTATTATTTATATAATGATAAAATAAATCAATTAATTTACAACTATTGGTTGTATTTATTGTTTATTTATTCCCTGATTTAATATTCTAGAACTTTAACAAATTAGGGTTTTACATTCCATAAATCCATTAAAAATTAGATCATTTGGTGAACCTAACTTTAAATAATGCTCAAAACTCTAGCTCTAAATTCTCTTAGGGTTTGTATCCTTTTATTTTCTATGCTCAAAAATTACTTTAAAAATCTAAAATATGATTCATTATTTTTTTTCTTGTAATCTTTAATAAATTAAATTTCTTAAAAGGTTCAAAATATACAACTTTTGTTTCCTACTTTTAAACCTAAAATGGTAGAACTCGATAACTAATTTAGTGAGACTAATAAGAGATAATTACAAAGATTTATTTCTAAACATTCAGATATGTAGGATGACCTTATTCACATTTTTTTAATAAGATCTTCAAAAGTCCACTAAAGGTCAATCTTCTAACCCCCTAAATGATAATATTTCTACACCTATTATGGGGTCAACTTAGATTCTAAAATAACCTATTCTAACTCAGTTACATTTAATAAAATAAACACCTCATATGGATCATACACATTCCTCCTATCCTAATGTATAATCTCTTATGCATGAGATCTATTCTATATAGGACAAGGTGTTACATCTTGAGTAGGTTACTACTTGACCATCACATGCCTTAGACTCTCATACTCTCGTAAATACACCATTAGCATAACACATAGTAGTAACTCCTTTTCCATCTATATTTGTGGCATCTAAGCTTACATTTTATGATGGTAAGGGTGATCTAGAGCATAATTTACATGCTTTTCATGTATCATGTTTGGACTACATGTCTAATGATTGGCTCTTGACTAAGTTATTCCCTCATAGTTTAAAGGACTATGCATTACAATGGTTGTATAATCTTCCTAATCATTCCATCACATGTTTAATCCATTGACAAAGATGTTCTTGCCATACTTTTCAATCAGCATTAGTGACAAGGTTTCCTACACTCAAGTCTTACAACTAAATCAAAAATATAATGAGCCAATAGTTGAATATGTCTTGTGATATAAAACTATATTATCAAATATGACTAGCCCCATGGCAGATAGTGAACTGTAGGACATATTCAAGTAGAGTTTATTACTATCATTACATGAAGCTATATTATTCAATAAGTTTCCATCATTCACATATCTATGCCATATACTAAAAGAAATGGAAGTCAAGATTCTCTTTATGGGCAAGTTAAAGTACACAACTAGATCAAATTTAACTAATATGAGTTCCAATAATCCTCATACAATGTGAGGCCCACTAAAAATAAGAATGATCAAAATACAATAGTTAATATAGACATAAAACTAGTTCCTCACTTGGTTTTATCATCTCCTCCAAGGAGGCCATTTACGACCCATAAAAAACCACCTACATGTGTTCTCCAACAATTCTTGGATTACAATGTCATATATCTCCCTCCCATCAAATAGATTGATATGACTAGGCCTCTTCCAAGGAAGTATGATGCCAATGAATTTTACAACTATCATAGGGCACCAAACCATACTACAAACATATGTATCATCTTATAACATAAGATACAAGATTTGATATATGTTAATATCATTGATGTCAGCACTCATATAGATACAATCAAAGCACAACCAATAGAATAAAAAGTAATGAAAATATTCTTAGCTCTATTCCTAAAACATATAGCTAATGAGACAGAAGGAACTTTAGGTGTTCATTATACTTATTAGGCACATCCATCACCAACATCCTATAATAATAATAATATACAAGACACACACCCTCTACATAATATTATTGGTGTGTTTCATACTATAGTTCCAGCTATACCTCTCATCACTTTCTTAGAGCAAGAGATTATTGATGATGACTCATATTTATATGCACTATTTGTATGAACTTACATTTATCATCATCCTATTTAATGTCATAATTGGTAATGGGTCAAGCATTAATATGTGTACTAATACACTTATATAGCATTTGGTTATTTATAGAAATATATTTCTCTGATAGATACATTTATTCATGGATTTAATGGCCATGTATAGATCTCCATTGGGGAGATTATATTTCCATTATAGGTTGGGCCCGCACATGTGTCCACCATATTCTTAGGTGTACTTAGTGATAACACATTTGATATGTTATTGGGTAGGCATTTGATAAAATAACTTTGATCCATTCCCTTCATTATACACATATGTCTTAGGTATATACATGTTAATCAAGTGGTTATAGTTGAGGGCCTTCTATAGGAGTATATGTTACCTAATCCATGTTCGGTTGCACAATAGTCACTAGTTATAACTACACATATATCTTTCATTAGCATGCTTTAAATAAAATTTAAGACACCAATGCTTATGAGGTTTACTCCTATTACATCACCACATACACATACTCTCCCATGAAAACCCTTATTAGATACACCCCTATGTCAAAAATATATTATGGATTCTAGAGATCCTCTCTATACCCCATTCTTACCTATATTAGTGTTAGTGAATTCCTTAGGTACTTAGGATAGAACATTAATGCTAGTTACAGCTTATTCTACCATATGGGTCCCCAAGAGCCTCATAGTTCATAGGCTAGTTCAGTTATCTCCATAGATTCCTAGCCCCACTCTATAATCAGCTTCAACTTTAGAGTCTTCATCACATCCTCTTCTTAGATATTAGATACTTCCTCACATATCATGCATGATCATTCTTCCTCCTTTTTGTATGGACACTTTGATAGTGAGTCTCTCAAGTAACTAATTAATTAGTTGTATCTCTCTTCTTGTACATAGTTTCTCTTACCTTGTTCCTTGTATATAGTTTCATTTTCATGATTGGTTGTACATATATTATACTAAAAAAACATAATAATAATATAACATGTTAAAAACACAAAAACATTCAAATATTACTCAGAAAATAAAAAAATTTAGATTGTATGCATTTTCATGTTCACATTCCTTCTATTTTATAGGTACTACATATGTTATCTATGTTAGTATAGTTATTTTTATCATACATGCATGATTTACTTGTTCTTTTCAAGTCTTTGCAGATTATTGCAAGACCCTAGTCCATCACATAGATCTAGATTTACTACTATCTACCCATTGGGGGCACATACATAGACACACAAACTCATAATTGATACATTCACCCATTAGGGGAATCTTATACATAATTTAATATTTTCTAGGTTAAACCATTCTATACTCCATATCATAGATTTAGCATTATTTATCTCTTGCTATAAATCATCCTATACTATAATGATTTTTTGCTAACTACTACCACTATAGTCTCAACATATGTACATCTATACTCTTATATGGATTTATACCACATGTTTATGCATACTTTTTTTTTACTAGTTTATATTTGATTATGTCTATTTACTTCTACATTTATTTGAGGGAATTTTAATATGCCATTGTTCTATGGATTTAAGCCACTTCATTTTACTGTATGTATGCTTTGGACATTTGCCCATGTCCTTGTGTGTACTTGATTTTTTATGAGAATATTTTAACATGTCATTTTGATGTGTATATAATCCAACCTTTCTTACTCTATCCATATGTGGACATTTTAACATTTCCTTATATGTTTGATCTTTCTTAGACTTAGTGACATGTGCCCATGTCCTTTGTATTATAGCCACTTGGCCTACTTTATGTGCCTTATGTGTTTGTATGTATATTTTCATGTATATGTCATGTACATGACACCTGTATCTTTCTTATTGCATTCACACTCAGATTTCAATGCCATGAGGGACCTCATGCATCTCTTATTCCTTCTTTGGTGCCTTAATGGATATCATGCCTAATTTGTTAGAAACAAGATGACTAAAAGGGGGGTGAATCAATCTTAGAAAAACTTTTAATTTAATTCCACTTAGCCATTAATGAACCATTATAACAAGCATGTATATCTTATCAAGCATAAGCATCAAAACATAAGATCATGAATTACATGAACACAACATATACATGGGAAACCCTCTTAGTTTAGAAAACCCACTAATGAAGAAAATGGACTATAATCCTATAAGAAAAAACATAAATATTCAATTTAGCACATTATAAAATTGGACAACTAACCCCAATATGTCAATCACCCACTTGATAAAGTATTTATCTGAGTACCAACCCAACAAGGAGAACTAACTCCTAATTTACCAAGCACCCACTTAGATTTAGCAAGAACCAACTTGTAAAGAGGAACCAACCCCCTAGATGAATTAGCACTAACTCAACCACATAATTTTTTGAGCACCTTAAAAAGCCTTTTTTTCTTCTACAATAGATGATTATCTTCTCTTTTATCTCTTCATTCACTTTAGTCCCTCTCAAACTATCCTTTAGCCTTATTCACTCAATTGGCCCTCTTCATGGCTTGATTAGGTCTTCTAAACATTATCCTCTTATGAAAAACCTCTATTAGATATTCATAATACTTATTTTATGGTCAGAATGACCTCATTTTTATCAAAAATGATCTATATCATTTATTTATCTTATTCTGGTCTCACTCTCTAAGTACGTCCAAAATAGGCCTAACTGCCTTCTTTTTACACAAGTCACTTGATCGTATCCTTCTAGGTCAGATACATATTTTTTAAAAAATAGGTCAGCCATGAATAGATCTTTTAATATTAAAATGGCATGCCTTAATCATGAATCAATCACTACAATAGGTTATCCATACATCATTTAGCTCTTACTCCTCTTTTAGGCTTATAAAGACCTAAACAGATCTTCTTAATAACATGTTACCCTTTGATCCTTATTGAAACATATCCAAAAACCTCACATGGAAGGAAAAAGTCATACACCACTCCAATAGACATTATCAAACTTTAATTTAGGTATATAACACCTTTTTGGTCCAACTACCATTTGAACCCTTCTTTAAATCACTACTTATAAAAGGATTGTGCATACATAGAAAATTTGTCTTGAACAACTGAGGAATATACTCAATTTTTCAAAACAACCATGGAAAAAAATTACATATTAAAAAACCTCATGACCTCAAGATCATCACAAACTTTATATAATGCTTCAACTCAGGGTAAATAGGCTCAAACACTTCTCTGCAAGACGTTCACTCAGAACTACCAACTGACTCCAAAACATAATCAACAATACATGAACATCTAGGATATGATTGAATACATTAAAAGGATTTAAATACAATAAAAATATATTATAACATCCTTAGATCTACCTTAATAAATTAGATCATGAGATCTAATGAAAACTATTGGTCTAATAGACCAATATTTTGACCTTCTCTCTCATAGACTCTACTCAATCAAATAAGGTAATTCAGATTCAATGTTCAAACATATTTCACTAACTTACAAGCTTATAAAAAGCATAAATATATCATTCAAGACCCAAAAATCATCATCATGCATTTCAATGCATCACTCTTACATAAAAACACATCAGGAAGCATCTTTTCAATTCTATATGATTTCCTTACTATCTACACCACTAGATATATTAGCGACTAGCCAAATTTGATCACCAACTTTGCACACTTAAGATATGAAACCTATCCATAAATATTCATGATAAAAAACTAAAAATATCACACTTTGATCTTCATCCATTTGGCAACTTTGACCTAGTCAACTCTATCTTCTACAACAAATTTTTAAAATATAAGCAACTTTCTATAGGGTTTGCTCATTCACCTGAAAAACCAATCACACCTAGAAATGTCTATGAGAGTTTAATTCAACCTCCAATCACTTGTATGACCATATAAAACTATTTTGATCTCTTTAGAACAAGATCTTCAACATCAAGTTGTAGTTAGGGTTTTATGAGGGTTTAGACCATCTTCTAGTCTTAATGATGATTCATAAAACTTAGCTCCTCTTTATAGAAATAAATGCTTGGAACTTTGATCTAGAACCCTTCCTCATATACCATGAATAGATTAAGATATTATTAAAACAATTCACATCCCAATGAGCACTAAGAAAACATTATTGGGTAGACAACTCTTCATTCTATGTACTCGAGAAACCTTGAAATACTTTTTCAAGCCTTTCTTTGTAAACCTTGATCTAAACCTTCATTTATATACTTAAAATATCTTGAATTACTTCTTTCAATGTTCACCTGATCACTCATGCTATGGAAACTAATCATGTTACCTCATTTGGCCACCATGTCACTTCTTGTTCTCTAATCCATGACCTACAAGTCTTATTATGCCTTGAATCTAACCTTATAGTCACTTTGTAGTCTTCACCTTAAAATTCTCCCTATTTTCCAATGCCTCTTTTGTATTCTCAATTAGTCTCATACACTTGAAGATTTAATAGAACCTCTTTGAAGCCATTTAAAAATCTTCATAGCTCAATTCAGATCTTCATAGCATCTTCAGAGCTGACCTTTTAATAAATTTTAAGTTCCATAACACCTCATGTACAACTTCAAACAATCTCTCTCATGATCAAATACTATTAGGTATTCATCAAAGCATTCTCATATTCATATATCATTCAAAGTATATTAAAAAATTCTTACACATATCTTTAGAGTGCATAGCTTATTCTTCAAAGATAAATCATTTCATCTTGTCACCTACAAATACCATGTTATAAGGTCTAGACAAAGCATTACAAGATTATTTACATTTGAAAAACTAACCTATATTCATTCATGTTGCTTCTCAAATATTTCACTCAAGTTGACATTAGAAATTTCTTAAAACAACATTATCTCATCACCATTATCATATATCAACAATAATCACTATGCTTGCAACATAATTCATTCATAAACATACCTCAAGGTATATTTAACCAATCATTTTCACAAGAACCTTTGACATCAAATGACATTAGATTGACATCAATAAAATAATCATGCATATTTATTAGTACCTTTGACATAAATGGTTACATTAAATATCAAATCTCAACACTAAATGATAATGCTCAATAATCTCTTCCTTAATCAATGATAATGTTCAGTAATCTCCTCATTTGTGATTAATGGCAAACATACTCAAAAAAATGTGTCAACCACTCTTGATGACAATAATCTATTAGACCTGGTTCTTTCCTCTTCTTTCTCCCTTTCTAATCTTTCCCCTTTTCTCATCTTTTCTAATTTTTGGGTAACTTCTCCCCATTTGGCATTAATGACAAAGGTGTTCTATAACTATCATCTCTTTTAGAATGAACTTTAGATTACAAGATCACTTCAACATAGATCAGACTCAAACAACAATATAAACAAATCCCCATTAAACTAAGCATCCAAAATGATTCTATTATCAATAAACATCAATGATCATCTACAATTACTGAAATCATACTCTTCTCCCTATGAGCGAATACAATCTCTTAAAGATACTAGATGACACACAGTCTTTAGAAACTATGGTAACTATTTATGATAACTATTCATAGAAACTTCTTAATCAAGTCACTCTCCTAGCTAATTCATCAAAATATCAAAAAATAGAGTCTATGAAGTTTATTAGACATAATCTCTCCTTATCTCTATATCATTTTCTTGATAAAAAAAATAGAGCTACCAAACTCTACCTTAGGCCATGCATATCTTCTTTCAAAGAACTAGGAACTCAAGATCATATACCTTTCTTGACGTGGTTGAATATGATCAAAATATTAACCATAATTGATACCAAATGATATTAATTGATACCAATTGTATAAATAGGTACTACCCTTTTATCTTCATAGGTCAGTCTCAACTACTCATAACAAATAGATCTTATAAGCTTACCTCTTATATACCAATGTTCTGCACTTTGACTTTAAACACCTGATACTAGTATTATATCTCTCATAATGTTTTTACTTCAAACCATAGAGTTATCAATATAATAATGGATAAAATCCATCATCATCTCATTACTTTTAATATATACAACTTTAAATCTTCTCAAAATAAATCTTCTTTATCTACACCCTCATGCTTCTATTGATAGAAGAATGTCTCTATGAATCTTAATGGAGCCACCCCTTTTTCATAGGGATATAAAATAGTATGAACTTAGGAGATTCATAGATCTCCATATTTTCACAATACTAAATAATATTTAACATTCTTCTTCTTGACTTGATTAGCATTTTAGGCTTGATCTCATCATCAACCTTGTCATCCTTCTTCTTTTCTTTGACTGCCTTGTCAACACATATAAGTGTTCTTAACATTCCTTCAATTATGAATTATGATCTATAATAAAAAAAATCCCACCTTGGTCTATGAGTTGATCATGACTTACCTTGTCATTCTTATTCTTTTTATCCAATTCTTCATTCTTACTATTTTGATCATCCATATGAGAACTAATACCTTTCTTATCTCCTAATATGTGGCTTGAGTAACCACTATGTTTACTTTGAGATTTCACAAAATATTATTATTTACTCATTTGATCAACCTTTACCTTATCTATAGGGTTTGTATTATTGATCCATTTCTTAGTGACATGATTATGAACCTTCTTATCTTAACTGGTCTTTTTCATATGCTCCATCTTGCAATATCTTGCAACGTGTCCTATATTATGATAGTTGTAAAATTCCACCATATGCATAATATTTACATGATGATGATTGTGATCTCCTTTTGACTAATTTATTCTTCTTCCATAATTATATGAGTACTCATT
Source organism: Torreya grandis (assembly GCA_037957365.1). Lineage (NCBI taxonomy): Eukaryota > Viridiplantae > Streptophyta > Pinopsida > Cupressales > Taxaceae > Torreya > Torreya grandis. The sequence continues at coordinate 900,181 of JARHVA010002026.1, forward strand.
TTTGGAGGGTCTTTTACATTTGATTGCTTTATGACCAAATTGATTGCATTTAAAATAATGACCATCAAAAGAATATGCATAGATTGTAACATTAATTGTCTAATAGGTCTATCATTTTGACCTTCTTGTCTTTAACAATCTTCTTCTCAACTTGAGATGCATTTTTTTGGTCTTCTTTGAAAGCAATACCTGTCTTGTCACTTGTAGACTTCTGACTACTGAAGATGTCATCTAGAGCCTTAGTACTCTTTTCAAACTTCACAAAATCATTCATTTTTTGGATGCCTAATCCAACTTTTTAATCATATTCAATTTTTTTTTGGTTTTCATTGAGGTCAAATAAATCATGTTATACTAATGTATTAATGATAAAGTGATTAGATTGATGGTTTGGAGATATATAGCACATATGCAAGTCTATAAGGGTAAAGAAGAAGTTATGAGGCATCCACAATGTCTTGGTCAAGATCTAGTGTGTCAATTGATAATTTATAATGAGAAAAAAGAATCTTATAGCTTAAGAGAAGATAAGCCATCTCTATACATCATGAAAATATGGGTGAACTAACAAGTTTGTGCATTTAGTTATGGTACTCAAAACGTCAACCAAGGCCAAAGGATTTCATGGAGATATTATCTATAGTGTCAAGAAGGTCCCCTAAAAATTTGGAGTCTTGAAGTGTTTCCAAGATCAAGTTATAAATATTCAAAGTTTCTCTTGAAAACTATGTTAGGTCAGAGACCATCAAGTTTAACTTTATTGAAATCTGAGGTCAACTAGTCATTAGATCTAACAGTGCACATTAAATCATATGTATTGATCTAATGATACATTTAGAAGTTAATATGTCAAAGTATGAAGATGATAGTGATAAGTATCCCATTAAAAGAGCTTGGATATAAGATCAATGATGATTATATGATCATGTAGTTAGAATATAGATGGTGTTAGCTAAGTCAAAGAGTCAACATGCACAGAAGGCATGCAGGGCTTCCAAGTGGTATTATCATGGAAGAGAGGATCTTAGGTCAATGATGTGCATTGTAAGATAAAGATCATTCTAATCCATGTATTTCAATAGAGTGAATTTATTCAAAGTTTCCATGGTGCATAATATGAGTTCAACATGTTCAATGTTTAACATATGCTCAATGACCATTGGAATTATAATATTCAAATTTGTGAGGGAAAACCTATCTATAGGTTTTGAGCTATAACTTTTGATATATACATAATTTGATCATGGTGTAAAAGTAAAAGTTTTACATTAATTTAATATTCATCTAGAGAACCTAGTTAGAAGATATGAATGTTTATATAATCAAATTTATGGATCTCCAAAGTTGATAGTGTGCTTTATCATGTTTTGCTAATGACCCGAGAAGGATAAATTGAGTTGTTTTTTATAGTATTTCATTGTTTCAAATGATATAAATATTGGAGAGTGTTTTATGCTCAATGAGGATAATCTTTGTGGATTTTAGATATTTTACCAATCCATATTTCATATGAACAAAGGCTTTAAAGTTGACTATTTGTTCTTTCATGGTGTTCCTATCTATAGAATAATGTTTAATCATATTGTGTTTTAGCAAAAATATTTTCTAGTAGGGGAATTCATATGAAGATGTCTTCTAGATAATATAGAGTGGACCCATGTAATTGAAAGTGATCTTTTGATCTAAATTTTTTTGATGGAGTGCAACATGGGTGAATAGGTCTGAATGAGACCTATAAGGGATAATAAGGCCTAATTTAAAGGTGTAGCTACTTAAGTGTGACCTATATATGATATTTATAACATATGACAATGTATTTGAACTATGTATTAACATATTATATGTCTTAATGGTTAACGCAAGTCTTATGGCTGACCAAGAAATTGATAATGCATAAAGACATTATAAATAGAGAAGACCAAGGAAATGGTTTTTAGACTTGATAGATTGAAATATACATATATTGAGAGAGAAAAATATAAAGGTGAAGGAAATAAATAAAAGATAATGTGCTCAATGGATGGACTAAAGTACATATTAAATTGAGGATGAATGAATAAGACTAGAGAGAACCAAAAGAGTGTTTTGGATGCATTACTTTTATGAGAAAGTTTTTGAGTGTGTGAAGATTTGAAATAAAGGTGTTAAAATTTTTGTCTCCAATCAGATTGGTCTACAATCAAAATTCTAGAGTTGTTGATTTAATATTGTGTTGTAAGGGTGCTCAACATCTAGAACAAGTTGGTGCTTGTTCACACTTAGGGGTGGGTGCTCCTTGTGAAGTGGGTACTTCACTAAAAGTGTATATTATTTGTAATCATCTTATAGGACAATTATTCCATGTGTTTTTAGGCTTGAGAGTGGGTTTTATTCCCAAAGAGGGTTTCCCATTTAGATCTTGTGTTATGTGTGTGATATTGCATCATATTGCTTATTCATTATTGCAAACATCTCCTCTCAGTGATTGTACCTCCAATAATTGATATCAAAATAGGACCTTTTTTGTAAGTTTAACCCCTTGAAGGTGATCCAAAGAACATTATCATAAGTCAAAAAATGTAGGGTTTCTATAAACATTAATCATTATTATTTAGTGGGTCAAATTATGCCTTCTAGTGTATAAGGATGAGGACATACATCATGTCTCTAGTGTTTGATATTTGGCAATATGTCATGGATGGTTATGCTACACCAACTACTCCTCCAACTAGTGCTACTGATAAGAAGTTGAGTGAAAATAACTCAAAAGCTATTAATGTTATCATTTGTGGTTAATCCAAGGCTAAATTAACCTAAGTGATTCATTGTAAGTCTACCTAAGAAATTTGGGTCTAATTACTACGTATGAAGGAGACTCTAAGGTAAAACTAGATAAGTTACAGCCCTACCATAAGCAATTTTAAGGTCTCAAAATGAAGGAAGAAGATACTATGGCAACCTATCTTCTAAGGGTTGATGAGGTATTAAACATGACCCTAGGTCTTAGAGAGGATATTAATGAAGCTAGTAAAGTACAAAATATATTGAGAACACTTAAACTCAAGTTTGATTAAAAAAATCGATAGAAGAAAGTCATGATCTCACTAATTTGAAGATGGATGAACTGCACGGCATCCTTACTACCTATGAAATGATATTTGATGAAGACAGACCTCTTAAGAAGGAAGAAACCTTCAAGATGATCAAGGAGATAAAATCTAAGAAGAAATAGTTAAGTGTTGAATATTTTGATCTTAATGAAGATCAACTTGAAGCCATGATTTCAATAAAATTAAATGTTGGATCAAGTAAGTATGGAGGAAAACTTCCTTTCAAATGTTTTTCATGTGGTAAATATGGTCATTTTACAACTAGATGTCCAGGTATAGATAAGTTTGAAAATAAATAAAATCATAAGGAATCTCATGAGAATTAACACAAGAAATTTGAGGGTCCTATAATGTAAAAAAAATTATTCAATAAGAAAAATGGAAATAAGGAATCATACAAAGGAAGTAAGAGTCTTTACCATGAAAAAGATAGTAACTTGTCTACAGAAGAAGTAAACACATCTGATAGTGATGATTCTTTTTATAATAAGGACATGGAGACATTAGTCATGGATCTTAGTGATTATGAAGGAGAATGTTATTTAAGTAGAGATTTGTTTGGTGGAGATATCTTAGAGGAAGAAGATGAAAAAATAAATCTTGAAGATAAATATCTAAATACTATAGAAGAAATGAAGATACTACAAAGTAAGAACAAAAAACAAGATTCCTTGATCAAATCCTATGAAGAGAAAATTGGACCTTTTGAAGGTAGGTTGAGTAATGATGCCGATTATGATGAGATCACATAATAGTTTGAAATTAGGTGTGTAATCTTAATGAATAAGTAAAGAGTAAGGATGAAAAGTGTATCATGTATCAATCAGAGATATAGTCTTTACAGATGAAACTCAATCAAGCTATGAGAAAAGATACAGTTGATGACTCAGATAATAAAGATGAATTGATGAACGTTATTGAATAACTAAATATTGAGAAGAAAAAATAAAGACATGATGTCACAAATCAAAGACTATGAAGATAAATTGAGTGTATTTAGGTAAAATTGAATGATGACACTAGAGAACATGAAGATACTATCAAGCATTTTAATGGTCAATTTGACACTATGTATACAAGCCTAAAATCCAAATAAGATGAGTAATTAAGGTATGTAACTAAAATTGAGTCATTAATAGCAGAGTTAGATAAAACATCTTGTAAGGTGAAGTCATTTATGGAGTTTGAAAAGAGCATAAATGATCTTGACAATATTTCGAGTAGTCAGAAGCATGTAAGTGATAGAACTAGTCCTGAATGCAAAGAAAAAAAGAATGTAACTCCAAACAAGATAAAGGTTGATGTGAACAAGGACAATTAGACTTTGAAGATAAATCATTAGTCAAGGAATGAAGGCATTGTCATAATGAAGACAAATTAGATCAGATAACCAAATGTTATAAGGTATGAAAATTTTAATGGTCATTATTACACTTCAAATTAGTTTGGTCATAAGTCAAAAGATTGTAAAAGATACTCAAAGAATGAATTTACATGGAATTATGAGAAATCCAGTTGCAAGCATGAAGAACATCATCACTTAAGATAGTCAATGGGTTCACAAGGAAAGAATGACATATTTTACTACAAGTGTCAAGGATTTGGTCATTTTACAAAGTTGTGTAATATCTTCATTAGGAGACCAAATGATTAGGAACATGAAAGAATTTATGAAAATGCAAGAAATCATCATATGTCTCAATCACATGGTATGTACAATCTGGTAAATGTCATTTGTTTCAAATGTCATGAGAGAGGTCACATAGCAAGATTCTACAAGAATGATCGATATACTACTTCAAAGATTATCAATCCTAACGTGAAGAGAAGTCATAGTAAATGAAGACCTAAGTAGGTAAATAAGAAATAGGCTCAAAATGGATTATTTTCCATGATAGAATAGGGAATAATTTCAAGTATCAAGGAATCAGCCTTATTTACCCAAATGAACAATGAAATCAAGGAGGATGCTCAGACAAAAGAAAATATTGAGCTTAAGAACTCATTCAAAGATAATCTGAAGATGAGGAAGGATTGCAAGTCAAGTAAGAGCATGGAGATATGGGAATATCCCAAGTTTTGGTTCTTTTAGACTCACTATGTCAAAGGGGTATCTCTCTCTAAGATTCAAAAAGACACTTGATAGAAAGAGGAAGCATGATGGATGCTTTTTGAGCTTTGATTATTGACAAGATAGGTCATTAGAATGAAAATATTGGTTTTAAATGACTACAAGAAGAGAATGGAAGTTTCAATTATCTAATTAAGGATGGGGTGTTATCTAAATATCCTATTGCATAGAAATGATACATATTTTTATGCAATCAAGTATGTGTGCTCTAGGTAATGATCAAAGTGTTAATTAGTATATAGCTTGAAGGCAAAGGGTAAGCAAGTGATTGTGAATGATGTGCTCTTTTAGATGAGGGACTTTGAGAAAATTAAATTAGTTTGGATGTTGGTTCAAGATTTTGATCAGTCAGGACAAGAATATCATTTAAAGCTATGTTTGGCTAAGGGGGACTTAACTCAGTTAGCTTGAGTGTCTTGAAGAGATGTATATAATGTTAGGGGGAGCTTTCTAATCTTTTTGAGTAGTTTGTTAGGTCCAAGGATTAGAGAAGTCCAATTTCTAGTATGTAAGTATCCTGAGCATCTTAATAGTATTTGATTGCATACATATTTTTGAGGAATGTTTGTTGGCATGATGAGTAAGAGAAATTTTGTCATTAATGTCAAAGGGGGAGAAAGATCATAATGAATTCATTATTCAAATAAATTCATTTTAAGGGTATTTTAACATAAATGAAAAAGGGGGATATTGTTGATCATAGTCATTAATGTTTGGATGTTAGTGATGTCAAAGAGAGCATGATGTACTAATGCATTCATGACAAAGTGATCAGATTGATGGTTTGGAGATATATATAATGCATAAGCAGGTCTAAAAGGATAAAAAAGTTGTGAGGCATCTATAGATGTCTTGGTGAAGCTTTGGTGTGTCAATTGATCATTTTTAATGAGAAACATGCATCTTTTATCTTAATAGAAGCCATACCATCACTGTACATCATGAAGACATGGATGAAGTAGAAAGTTTTTGAATTTATTTTTGGTACTCAAAAAGTCAACCAAGGTCAAACGATTTCTTAGAGATATTGTCTATAGTGTCAAGAATGTCCCCTAAAAATTTGGAGTCTTAAAGTGTTTTTGAGCTCAAGTTATAAACCTTTAAATTTTCTCTTGCAAACTATTTCGGGACAGAGACCATCAAGTTTAACTTCATTAAAGTCTAAGGTCAACTAGTCAGTAGATTTAATGGTGCACGTTAAAGTATAGATCTTGGTTTAACGATACATGTAAAAGTTAATATGTCTGTAGACACCAAAATCGTGTCTACTCCCTTGGTCATCCTCTCCCCATTCTCTCCCCCTTGGTCCCCTTCGTCCACTTCGACACACCTAACCTATGTCTTATTAATTTAAAATAATCACTTATTTTACATTAATAATTCTTCTCTCTCTCACCCTATGACCCATTTATGACCCCCATTTTATTCTCCCATGCCTATTTAGCCCCTCTCGACTGTTTTCCCATGAACCTTGACCCTGGTAGTGTGTAAGAATGGGTAGAAGGCTAAAATTAACCTCTGACCCCATTCTGTAGCCGCCATCGTCGATCATTGTTCAACTGAAATCGGTGGTTCTGCCGGCATCAGTTACCCTTAAAATTGTGTTCTCGACCCAAACACAGGATTCATTATCCATTATCCATTTTCCAATCTGTTATCCGTTATCCATTTCCCAATCAGTTTTCCAATCCGTTTCCGACCCTCTTTCAAGACATTCTCAGATCCGCCTTTTGATTTTCAATAATCAGCCAATCTTCACTCAGCCAATCCACTAAAAAAATCCCTCTCTCTCACATCCAATTTTCCAATCTTGGCATTTGCTTTCCTCAATCCTTCAATCATCTACCTTTTGACCTTCAACAATCAGCGAATCTTCCAGTCTTCAATCTACTAGACCTCTCACTCTTTCTCTCACAGGGCTTCTACATCAGTCTTCTAGAACAACAATAGGTACTCTACATCAACCACTCCACCAGCAATAGGGACTTCCACACCAGTAGCTTCAACAATAGGTACTAGTCTGCAACATTCCTTCTCTAGCAGGTATGAGGTAAGTATTTGCTACTATTTTCATTTCAGTATTCTCTTTTTTGATCTATCTGTTATTTAGCCAGACCAGACTTGACTCCCTCCCAAAAAGGTTGAGAGGCCTTCCCATATCCTTATCACCTCTATCCCCATTTTTAGAACATACACTCTGTCTATTGTCCTTGTAACTCTACCCAAACCCTTGCACAGACCATTAACAACACCCAAACTCCTTCTCAGACCAGTCTACAGCCTTAAAACCCATCCAGAACTGACCAGACCTCATCCAAAGACCATCTCCCTGACTAATGCTAGCCACAGAGACCACTACCCCCACCGACGTCGGTAGACTAACCAATGTCGATAGACCTTGACAACCGACATCGATAGACTAACTGACGTCGGTGACTGTGACCAGGTCGACAGTAGCTTTCAGGTAAGCATTTACTTCTATTTCATTTTTAGTCTTTAATCATTTCAATCTTTTTATCATTCTTTCTTCTATCAGCCATTATTTTTATCAATCAGTGGGTTGACATCCCTTAAGGAAGTCTTTGTACTTCTGGGATCAATCTTTTGCTCGGCAACCCACCATCTCCTCATCGAACACCTTTTTCTTGTTCAAGTATCTTTATTCTATAGGTGTCATCCTCCACAACCAAAGAGGAGTTCTCATGATCATCTGGATAATGGTGCGCACGACTTCATCCAGGTACATACAAGCCTTAGACCATTCTTCTTAGTTTCTTATTCTCTCTTTGAATGTGAAAGCGAATCTTGTTTGGAAACATTATGGCATGCCCGGTGGGACCCTAGGGTCTTCCTTGGGTTATTTTCTTTCTTTTCATATAGGGTGCATTAGGTTTCTCCTTTTCATCTCTTTCTTCTATCTTCCAAAAGACATCATAAGCAGGATTAAGAAGAACTCTTCTTTCTTTTCTTGCATCATAGACTAGTCAAAAGTCATACTCTTCAACCCTTTCTCCATTTATCTTCATACGAACTAACATTTCGACTTGGTCTTAAAACACATTGCATTTCATTTTTGCTTGCTTGCATTTCTTAGTCCACATCTAGTAATTAACAACCGCATCATGAATTAATCGTAGATCACTTTATGTTACACAACCAAATCACTTGCACAAATCAAACATCAAAACTCACCTGAGACAAGGCCCGACTGGGATTTCATCCCCCAGTAGATACCTTACCTGTCTCAGCAATCCCACTTGAATTTCATCACCAAGGGGAAAGCTCACTCCATTCTTTGGCAGAGGATAATCTCTAGGGAAAGTATATTTTAGCTAAGTGAGACCAGCTTATCACTGGGCTCATGAAGTGAGGGGAGCTTGCTCCTTAGCACCAGGCCATGTACAAAACCTAACCTAGACTCTTGAGTGCCTAAAAGAACCTAAAACCATCCATAGACTACCTCTTTTAGGACCCTTCTAACAGCCAACATCCCAAACATCACTTTAAGGCATAAGCCACAGGATTCTAAAAGTTTATTCCTAGGGATTTAGTGCTTAAGATCTGCTTGTGTTCTTCATCTTTTCTGTTCTTATCTGCTTGTTTAAGCTAGTGAGTATGTTCTTCTTCCTTTTTTTCCAAAAACACTCAAATCCTCTAAGTTTCTAGAAAACACAGTCACCGGCATCGGTTTTACCACCGACGTTGGCAACCTTTTCTCGCCGGCATCAATTATTTGACCGATGTCGGCCATCTGTTCTCATTGACATCAATTTTTCAACTGACGTCGGTCACTGTCACAGTCCCTTTTTTTCAAAATAGCAGCCTAAAACCCAACCCTTTTTCTACCAAAACCACATTCTAAGTTTCTAAAATTGAAAAAACACAGCTTCTAAAACTTGACCCCTCTTGCCTTGAATGGTTTTGACACACAGTCAAACCAAGGCTCTTCTTGACCAAGCGAGGCATCAACCACTTCCGCCTTCCCCAGCCATAACCAATCCTATAATGGAGTTCCACTCGGAGATCGAAAGAACTCCTACTTGACTGACCCAGACTCAGACCCCCATTGTACCTGAAGGGGACCTAGACTTTGAAAGATTCTTGGACCTCAATCTCAAAGCCCTCCAAAACTATCTCGTGAGAAACCCAATGTGAGACCTTTTGGGTGAAGTGGCGATGACATCAACACCATCTGCTACCCAGCCTTTTGCCTCAACCATTAACCCGACCATGGCCAATATGCAAAGTTTGGCCTCCCCATCTATTTTTAGACTGACCTCCATTGGGGTTCCATTACCCCCTCAACCACATGCAATTTAACCAAGTTCTACATCATACCAGAACTTGATTGTCTCGACCCCACACACTCTTACACCCATAAATGCAAGAGTGTCTACCTCCCCTTTTGCCAATGCCACCATGTAACCATCTTTGGCGGTACCTAGTCAACTTATGCCTTCTATCTTCACAATGTAACCACCCTTAGCCTACACTTCTATCCTAACAACTAGTTATGAATACGTTGCACCCCAACAAGCATAACCGACTATGTCGTATGCCCCTTCTAGCACCTTTCAAGTGCCCCACAACCTAGGGGGTGCCCCATCCACCAATCTATCAGTAGATCTCATCAAAATGCTGATGGATAAAATGTCTAGTCTCGAGGCTTCTATTTCTGGTTCAAGCAATACTCTTTCATATGACCAAATTTGCAACAAACCCATCCATCCCTCAGTCTCGATCCAACCATACCCCAACCAGTGGGAGATTCCTAGATTTTCTCATTTCCAGAGTAAGGAAGACCCACAATAACACCTATGGGCATTCAGACATTCCTGCTATCTCATAACCCACGATGATGCGTTACTTCTACACATGTTCCCCATGTCACTTTCTGGCCCTGCCCTTGACTGGTATAGCTCTTTTACTAGACATTCTATCTTTTCATTCACTCAACTCACCCAATTATTTCTCAACCATTTTTCTACCAATATCACCAAACAAGTCTCGGTCACAAACCTCTACTCCATCAGGCAATTTGATGACGAATCAATAGTCAATTTTGTCACTTATTGGAGAGGCTTGATTAACTAGCTCTCCTTCTCCTTACCTCAACCTAAGCTCATCAAGCTCTTTTCTCGAGCATGTGCCAGGCACATCTCTTCTACCTTATGGGTCCAGACATTTTGCACTTTTGATGAAGCTTTCACCATTGTCCAAAAGCTTGAACTCTGTGCCATTGAAGAGGACAAAGTCAAATTGCATAATACTAATGCAAGAACCAATGACCCTTATTCTTCCAGACATTCTTCTTCTTCCCACTCCAAACCCAAAGGAGTGGCCAACACTGTGGTCATTAGATCACCATCCTCAACAACAACTGACCAACCTCAACCTTCTATGTCCCATAGCATCACCAAACAATTCTAATAATGGTACATCTAGCATTCATACACTCCGCTTGGAGAATCATACGCTTCCATTTTGGAAAAACTTGTCAAGCAGGGGGTCTTCAATCTCCCTCCAATCTGACCACCTCAATTCGACCCTTCAAAAGCCCTCCCTGCATGGTATAGGGAGGCCAACTTCTGTCACTATCATTGCATCCATGGCCATGACATTAACAATTGCTAAACCTTCAAAAACAACATCCAAGACATGATCGACAAGGGTGACCTCGTTCTAGACAACCTGAATGTGCCACCCAACCAACATATTGATATATTCAAACAACCATTTCTTAATCACCTGCCTACTCAAAATAATGTCTAGACTATGGCTGATAGCTCCCACGAGCATGACATACACATGGTCAACACGGTCTTGCCTCTTGTCCCTGACCAACCTCCTTCACAAGTGGAAGAGTCTTCTTCCCTTATTCATCCATCATAAGATGAAGAACTTTCTTCGCCTATTAGTCTTCCATCCACCTCTCTTATATTGGGGGATGCCTTGACCATGCCAACACCATTAGCCCCACCTTCATCCTTCCTCCTACCAATGGGGGACCCTACCTTGCCTACTCCTCAAGCACAAGTTGAACACACAATCATCCCTACACTCTGCCCTCTTGAGGAGTCGCACTCTCCTATTTCTATTCCACCAAGAGAAGAACTAGTCTCTTCACCCATTTCGACTGAGGAAGACCCAGTCATGGTTTCCTCTTGCCTTTTGCCTAAGATTGCTACATCTCACTCACCTCCATCCACATCTGAACCCAAACCTGTATCTAACCTCACTTCGTATAATGGTGGCCCTCAACCCAAACCAAAGAAGGCCACTAAACCACACCAGAGGATTCCTCCCCCACCTTCATCATTACATTCAATTTTGGGCCCACATATGTCCACTTTAATAGGAGTGCTTCCCACTCCCATACTTCATAGAGGCAAGTTGCCTCCATTATCTCCTCAACCCATCAAACATATATTTCCTTCAAAACATCCAACACCTATCACCACCAAAGTGCCATCTACACGTGTGGCTACACCACCCATGAAAATGATGGTACAACCAACACCTCTTACACCTCTCAAACCAAAGTCATCAACCCCCACTGCAACAAGACACACAAACTCATTAGCAGGTTCTTATGCCTTTCTATTACGACAATTATTGCAATCTTCTCACATCAGCCTCCTGCCTCTTAAACCACATCAATTTGTCAGACCAAAATTGCCCTGGTTTGATGACACTCAGATTTGTGCATATCATCACACGCCTGGGCACAACACTGAGCATTATTGTGCCCTCAAGGTTGTCATTCACCAATGTTTGGAGAAAGACACCCTTCTTCTTGACCACATTGTCAGCAAACCTTTGACACTGCCCCACTCATCAACTCTCAGATCAAGACCATCTTGGTTCGACAACTCTAAATTTTGCCACTATCACCACACTCTGAGACATGACACTGAGCATTGTTGTGCTCTTAAAGCTATCATTCATCAATATCAAAAAAAGGATACCTTTCTCATCAAGGATCCTCTTGACCCCTTCACCAAATCATCAACACTGACCCATGCTTCTCAAATCTCATCACCTAAATCAGGATCTCCACGCCAGACTATGGTCCTTTGTCACCTTTAACTCCCTGATTCGACATCAACACAATCCATCTAACCACCAAGCCTCAACTGAACTTGACCAATCTATCAAACATTCTCCCTAGCTACTGGGGGAATTCAACACTCATCCAAGCCTCAACCAAACATTCAACCCAACCACTGACCAATCATCGACCAAATATCCATCGACCCAACCCTCAACCAAACATCAATCATGCATCGACCATGACCTCAACCAATCATCAAACTAGACATTGACCAGACATTAACCAAGTCTCAACCAAGTATCTATCGGCCAAGCCTCGACCAAACATTGACCAAGCAATGGCCAAAGCATCAATCAGCCAAACAATCAACCAAACATTCAACCAAACCTTGACCAATCAACAACCAACCTTTTAATCATGACAAAACACCAATCTCGACCTGACCCTCAACCAGTCTCGACCAATCAGTGACCATACCAACCAACCACGCATCAATCAACACGTGACCAATCGGGAAAGAGGCAGATGGGGTAAATTTGCTCCTAATTGAATCAAACCTTATCATAATGCACAAGCATGGACCAGGGACTTATCAGGACCTGAGCCCTTTCATGCATTACATCTATGACCATTCTACTATTAGTCGAGTACTCATCCACTTAACATTTAACTTGAGCTCGTCCCTTGAGCAATCCCCATCCTCTTAAGCCTCATTCCTTTCAACCCTATTTCCCTTAACAAATCCTATATAACCCTTTTATACAGTATGGATGCTTTGTCCTAATAAAAGGGAGCCTTTAAACTTCTATAGTCTTGTCCATGACTCAAAATTCTATCAAAAATAAATCAAGATGTCAAAATATCCAAGGTCACCAAATCAAATCAAAAGGCAGACTACTCCCTTGAAGGACAGTTGTACTATCATTTTTGTAGCTAATAGAATACTCCCTTGAAGGACAGCTATTCAAAAGACCTCAAATATATAAAGCAAAAATATAGACCACTCCCTCGAAGGATGGCTATGACTAAATCTTGCTATAAATAGCACTCTTTTAGAAGCTTCTCACATCGATTAGCTTCATAAATGACCACAAAGCAAAATGACCTCTCTATGCAGGCTTCCTGCATTGATCAGTCTGCACCAAAAAAAAATGGGTCATAGACTTGGCTTATAGTTGTCTCTAAGTCTCCTATACAAAAAGGGCAAAGTTATCTCTACTCTAAAATGGGTTACCCTATCTTCACCTATCATAACACCTACTCAAGGGACTTCAAGCTCACTTTAATGTCAAAGCGATTCGATTACCACTCTAACACAACTCATGGTCAACGACGTAATGCATGAATGGGGCTCTTGGTTCTAACAACCCTATCTATGCTATCTTTCTGGTCTATTTTAATGAAATAGCAATGCGCCTTTCACTTCTTTACACTTTAGTCACATTTAACCAAATCATTTTCTCAAACCAAACCAACCCAAACATTTTAAGACCAACAACATGACATCATGACATCATACATCATCCTAGTCCATTTCACATAGTTTCTATGGACACCAATACACATGGAAACTATTGAACAAACACAATTTATGCTAAGCATAAACCAATACTTGCTAAAGCATAAATAGACTCAATTCATTTTTAGCATACATCCATCATGAATATGGAAAATTGCTAGGGATGAAAGATCCCAACCAATGTTACAGAATACACCATTTGGAAAAGGCTGTAACATCTTTTTCTCCTCATCATTTCGACACATGACCAAAGCAATCATCAACCAATCTTCTCAACTAGCCTGAACTACATTGGTCTGAGGCCCTAAGACTGGGGCTATGTAGGTAGCACTCAGACGACAAGACATCTTCTGGGGTTAGCTCGACCACATCCATTTGTTCATCTACCTGATGGACAAACTATCCTTCTTTGACCATGACTTGACCCCGACCAGACCAATCCATAACTTTGACCCCATTCCTCCCTTTTAGGGAGAACTACATTGGCCTAAGGCCCTAATGACAGGGGCTATGTAGGCAGCACTCAGTCTTCTAAGGTTAGCTCAGCCACATTCTTTCATCCATCTATTCATTCGACCAACTATCTATCTTGACCCACCTCAACCAATGACCTTGGAGATCACAACCATCTCCTCCAACTCTGACCACTTCTAAGACAAACATCACCTTGGTTATTTTTGCATGTATGCTACCTCATGACTGGTTAGTAAAATTGTGCACAAACTATTTTTGACCTTCACAAGTATAGGATCACAAGCCGGTTGATCCCCACTACTTGTGACTTTTTTGTGTTTTTGGGAGCACTTCCTGAGCCCAAGATACCTGAAACATGATGACCATTAGAGCTTTAACTTAGATTGAATAACCTGATCAAATATGACTAATGCTGGGGCCCATTTATTTCAATTTTGGCACTCCTCAACCTTGACTTGTGACAATTTGACCTGACCATCTCATGAAGTGGTATGCGCATAATCACAACCATTGCAACATTCACACTCACCATTTTTCATCCACTCTCTATCGAATCAACACCCAATTCTAGGTTCCCTTTCCTCGACTCCTACTTTGAGGGGGAATACCTTATCCCACCTGGGGCAATTAACTCCTATTTTTGTCTTGAAGTTCATCTAGAACAACCAACAAGATAAAAAGGGGCAAATGTAGACACCAAAATCATGTCTACTCCCTTGGTCATCTTCTCCCCATTCTCTCCCCCTTGGTCGCCTTCGTCCACTTCGACACACCTAACCTATGTCTTATTAGTTTAAAATAATCGCTTATTTTACATTAATAATTCTTCTCTCTCTCACCCTATGACTCATTTATGACCCCCATTTTATTCTACCATGCCTATTTAGCCCCTCTCGACTATTTTCCCATGAACCTTGACCCTAGCAGCATGTAAGAATGGGCAGAAGGCTAAAACTAGCCTCTGACCCCATTCTATATCCGCCAACATTGGTCACTATTCGGTCGATGTCGGTGGTTCTGTCAGCATCGGTTACCCTTAAAACTATGTTCTCGACCCAAACGCAAGATCCATTATCCATTATCCATTTTCCAATCTGTTATCCATTTCCCAATCAATTTTCCAATCCGTTATCTGACCCTCTTTCAAGACGTTCTCAGATCTGCCTTTCAATTTTCAATAATCAACCAATCTTCACTCAGCCAATCCACTAAAAAAATCCCTCTCTCTCACATCCAGTTTTCCAATCTTGGCATTCGCTTTCCTCAATCCTTCAATCATCCACCTTTTGACCTTTAACAATCAGCCAATCTTCCAGTCTTCAATCTACCAAAACTCTCACTCTCTCTCTCTCACAAGGATTCTACATCAGTCTTCTATAGCAACAATAGGTACTCTACATTAGCCACTCCACCAGCAACAGGGACTTCCACACCAGCAGCTTCAGCAATAGGTACAACTAGTCTACAACATTCCTTTTCTAGTAGGTATGAGGTAAGTATTTGCTACTATTTTCATTTCAGTATTCTTTTTTTTGATCTATCTATTATTCAGCCAGACCAAACTTGACTCCCTCCCAAAAAGGTTGAGAGGCCTTCCCATATCCATATCACCTCTATCCCACTTTTTAGAACATACACTTTGTCCATTGTCCCTGCAACTCTGCCTAGACCCTTACACAGACCATTAACAACACCCAAACTCCTTCTTAGACCCATCTACAGCCTTGAAACCCATCCAAAACTGACTAGACCTCATCCAAAGACCATTGCCCTGACTGAGACCAGCCACAGAGACCACTACCCCCACCGACATCAGCGGACTAACTGACGTCGGTAGACCTTGACAACTGACGTCAGTAGACTAACCGACGTCGATGACTATGACCAGGCCAACAACAACATTCATGTAAGCATTTGCTTCTATTTCCTTTTCAGTCTTTAATCATTTTATTCTTTTTATCATTCTATCTTCTATCAGCCATTATTTTTATCAATCAGTGGGTTGACACTCCTTAAGGAAGTCTTTGTACTTCTGGGATCAAGCTTTTGCTTGGCAACCCACCATCTCCTCATCTAACACCTTTTCTTGTTCAAGTTTCTTTCTTTTATAGGTGTCATCCTCCACAACCAAAGAGCAGTTCTCACGATCATCTAGATAATGGTGCACACGACTTCATCCAGGTACATACAAGCCTTAGACCATTCTTCTTAGTTTCTTATTCTCTCTTTGAATGTGAAAGCGAAAATCGTATAGAAACAATGTCAAAGTATGAATGTGATAGTGATAAGTGTCAAGTTCACATACCTTGGAAAAAATATCAATGGTGAACATATGATTGTGAAGCTAGAAGATTAATGGCCTAGGTTGAGTCAAAGAGTCAACATGCATAAAAGGCATGTAGGGCTACCAAGTGGCATGATCATAGAAGAGATAATCTTAGATCAATAGTACATGTTACAAGATAAAAATTGAGATAATGTGTAGAGATCAATGGAGCAAGTTTATTCAAATTTTATAAGGTGAATGAGATGAGGTCAACATGATCTATGTTTAACATATGCTCAGTGACCATTAGAATTTGAATATTCAAATTTATGAGGGAAAACCAATCGACAATGTTTGAAATATAACTTTTGATATATATATAATTTGATCATGGTGTAAAAGGAAAAATTTTATAGGACTACAAGGTGTATCCATAAAACCTACTTAGAAGATTTGAATGTTTTTAAAGTCAAAGTTATGGATCTCTAAAGTTGACTATGTGTTTTATCATGTTCTGATAGTGACCCAAGAAGGATAAATTGAGTTTTTCCTGATAGTATTTTGATGTTTAGAAATTATATAACTATTGGAGAGTGTTATATACTAAATTGGGATCATCTATGTGGATTTTGGAGATTTTACCAATCCATATTAAATATAAACAAAGGCTTAAAATTTGAGTATTTATTTTTTTATGGTGTTCCTATGTATAGAATAATGTTTGATCATATTATGATTTAGAAAAAAGATGTTTTATTAGGGTCATTCACATGAATATATTTTAGATATCATATAGAGTGGACCCATGTAATTAAAAGTGATTGTGTGTTCTTAATCTGATCGATGGAGTGCTAAATGGCTGAATAGGTCTTTATGAGACCTATAAGGGATACTAAAGACTAATTGAAAGGTGTAATTGCTCAAGTGTGAAACATAAATGCTATAGCCAACCTGTGACAATCTATTTAAACTATGTATTAGAATATTAGATGTCTTAATTATTAATGCAAGTCTTATGGCCAACCAAGAAGTTGATAATGCATGAAGACTCTATAAATAGTGAAGACCAAGGCAATGGTTTATATACTTGATAGATTATAATCTACATGTATTGAGAGAGCCAAAGATAGAGGCAAAGGAAAGAGATCAGGGAGAATATGATTAGTAGATGTATTGGAGTAGATAGGAAATTGAGGATGAGTGAATAAGACTAGAGAGATCCAAAGGGATGTTTTGGATACATTGCTTGTATGAGAACATTTTTAAATGTGTGAAGAGTTGAAATAAAGGTGTTATACATTGTGTCTCTAATTAGATTGGTCTGCTATCATAATTCTAGATTTATTGATTTAATAAGGTGTTATGTGGGTACTCAACATATTAAACAAGTTGGTTCTTTTTAACACTTAGGGGTGGGTGATCCTTGTGAAGTGCATACTTCACTAAAAGTGTCTCTTGTTTTTAGTCATATTATAGGATAATTAGTCCATGTATTTTTAATATTGAGAGTGGGTTTTATTTCCCAATACGGTTTCCCTTGTAGATCTTATGTTATGTGTGTGATGTTGTATCATATTGCTTATTCAATGTTATGAACATCTTGTATGATTTATGAATGCTAGTGGTCATTGATTAAGAGTTTGAAAGGATTACATTTGAATTTTGAAATATCTTATATCACTGATTCACCCCCTCTCAATGATTGTATATCCAACACAACTCAGCTTTTAGAGATTATATTTCAATTTCATAGCTATTGTAATCTTTCTCTTTAGCCTTTAGGCTTGTTGACACAATATATATCTAGGTTTCAACTTGTTGGATGATCTCTTCATACTCCTTTGAGGTGTTTCTCAGCCTTTCTTCAAATAATCCAATATGCTCCTCATAGTATTAAACTAATGACTTTAGTTTCTTGTTCTTCTTCTTCACAATTTTAAAATCTTCTAAGGTACTCATGAGCTCAGCCTCAAGATCCACTTCATCTTCTTCAATTACATAGTGTTCTTCCTCACCTAATTCTACATTAGTCATAAAGCCTTTTTCATTTGAACAACTCTCATTGTCTGACTTTATGTCTTTGAAAAAAGTTTCATTATTGTAATATTTAGATTCATTACTATCATCATCATTATTAGATGTGTCTAAATCACTTACATCAGATGAGTTATCTTATTTTTTATAGAAACTCTTCTTATTCTTTAATGATCCTTTCCTTCATTCATTATTCTTGAACTCTCTCTTATTTTTTTATATTTATAGGATTTTATATCATCTCCATCATGTTCTTCATTATGCTTAGAAATATACTTTTTATCACACGTGGTTTTGAAGTGACCAATATTACCACAACTAAAACATTTTAAGGGTAACTTACCCTTGTACTTTCCTGAGCTAAATGTGAACTTCCTAGTAAACATAACTATGAGTTCATCATCATCAATATTTGAACATAACTCATCTTTATCCTTCTTGAACTTTGATTTATTTTCAACCTTGAAAGTACCTTCCTTATTTATAGGTCTTACTTCAATATATCTCATCTTATAGGTAGTCAAGATGCTATGAAGCCCATCCATCTCTAGCTTATCCAAATCTTGCATCTCCTTTACTATAGACACCTTAGAGTCAAACTTAGAAGTTAGTGATCTTAATAACTTTTAAAAAATAATAAAATCTTTTACTTATTCTTGTAATCCTCTTATGATATTGACAACTTCATCAGCTCTCAATAGGTAGGATGTAATGGATTCATCTTCATTCATCTTCAAGCTTTAAAATTGTCTTATATGGGTCTTAAATTTGGCCATATTCACCTTGGTGTCTCCTTTATAGATGGTCTTAAATTTATTCCATATATATTTAGATGAAAAAAAATTCATTACCTTTATGATATCTACCTTTGATAGGACACACTAAATGGTATTAATTGCCTTGTAGTTTTTCTCACCAACCAAGTACCCACTTGGCTTTAGCAAGCACCCACTTGTGAGGAGGCACCAACCCATTAGATTAAGTACCATAAAATCAAAAAATTGATTGTTTAATAGCCTTCAAAAATCCTTATTTATTATATAATAAATTATTATCTTCTCTTTAATCTCTTTGCTCACTTCAATCCCTCTCAAATTACCCTTCAACGTTATTTACTCAACTGGCCTTCTTCATGGTTTGATTAGGTCTTTTGACCTTTATCCTCTTATGAACTACCTATGTTATATAATCATAACACTTATTTGATGGTCCACATTACCTCCTTATACTCATAAATGATCTATATCATTCACTTATCTTCTTCTACTCTCACTCTTTAAACACCTCCAAAATAAGCCTAATTGCCTTGCTTTTATACAAGTCACTTGATCATATCCTTCTAGGTTAGCTACATAATAAAAAAATTAGGTCATACATGTATAGGTATTTGAATATTAAAATAAAATGCCTTAATCATTAATTTATAACTAAAATAGGTTGGTCATACATCATTTGGCTCTTACTCCTCTTTTAGGCTTATAGAGATCTAAATAGATATTAACAACACATTACCCTTTGATCCTTATTATAACATTTAAAAATAACTCACATGGTAGGAAAAAATAATACACCACTCAAATAGACCTTATAAAACTTTAATTTAGGTTTATAACACCTTTTAGGTCCAACTACTATTTGAACCCTTCTTCAAATCATTACTTATAAAAGGCTTGCACATATACAAACATTTTGTCTTGAACAACTAAAACATATACTCAATTTTACCAAACAACCATGGAAATAAATTACATATTAAAATACCTAATGACCTTAATGTCATAAAAAACTTCATCTGATGCTTCAACTTAGGGTAAATAGGCTCAAAAACCTCTTTGCAAGATGTTCACTCAGAACTACCGACTAACTCCAAAACATAGTCAAGGAAACATGAACATATGACATAAGATTAAACACATTAAAAGGATTTAAATACAAGAATACTATAATATAAAATCCTTATATCCACCTCAATCAATTATATCATGAGATAAATGAAAACTATTAGTCCAATAGAATAATATTTTAACCTTCTCTCTCATATACTCTACTCAGTCAGATAAGCTAATTTGGATCAATGTTCCAACCTATGTCACTAACTTCAAATATTTTTAAACATAAATAGATCATTCAAGAACCAAAAAACATCACCATACATTTAAATTAATCACTCTCACATGAAAACACATCAAGAAACATATTTTCACTTCTATTTAATTTCCTTACTACTTGTACCACTAGGTCTATTAGCTACTGGCCAATTTTAATCCTTAAATTGGCACACCTAAGATCTAAAACCTATCAATAAATATTCATTAACAAAAACTACAAGCCTCACACTTTTATCTTTATCTATTTGGTAACTTTTACTTGATAAAATCTATCTTCTACAACAAATTTCTAAAATATAAACACTTTTTGTAGGGTCTGCTCACTCACTTGAGAAACCAATCACACTTAGAGATGTTTGAGAGAGTTGAATTTAACCTCCAGTCATTTATTTAATAATATCAAACTTTTTTAATCTCTTTACAACAATATATTCAACATTGGGTCATAGTTAGGGTTTTATGAGTGTTTAAACCATCTTCCAGTCTTAATGATCATTCATAGAACTTAGGATATCATGTAGAAGTTTCACATCCTAGAAAGCACTAAGAAAACCTTATTGGGTAGACAAATCTTCATTTTGTACACTCAAGAAACATTGAAACACTTTTTCAAGCCTTTATTTATAAACCTTAATTTGAACCTTCATTTACATACTTATAATAAGTTGACTTACTTCTATCAATGTTCACCTACTCACTCATGCCATGGAAATTGATCTTGTTATGTCATCTACCCACCATGTCCCTTCTTGTTTTCTAATCCTTGACCAAAAATTCTTATTATGCTTTGAATATAACCTTATAGCCATTCTATAGTCTTCAACTTGAAAATATCCTGTGTTTCAATGCCTCTTGTGTATGCTTGAGCAGTCTCATAAAATTACTCTTATTCAAAGCTTTAACATAACCTCTTTAGAGCCACTTAAAAATCTTCAAAGCTCGACTAGTATCTTCGTAGCATCTTTAAATTTACACATACAGATCTTTAGATATGACCTTTTAATCAATTATAAGGTCCTAAAAACCTCATGTACAACCTCAAACAATCTCTCTCATGCTCAAATACTATTAGGTATTATTTTGAGAATTATCATCATCTTAGCTCATTCAGAACATCTTCAAAACTACTTACATATATCTTTGGAGTGCACATCTTCTTCTTTAGAGCTCACTCCTTTCATCTTGCCACTTAAAAATTCCATCTTACAAGGTATAGACAAAGCATTAAAATATGCTTTAGATTTTAAAAACTAACTTTTACTCATTCATGATGCTTCTTAAATATTTCACTCAAGCTAACTTCAAAACTTTCTTCAAACAACATTCTCTCATCATCATTCTCATACAACAACAATAGTCACTATGCTTGAAATATAACTCATTCATATAAATACATAAAGGTATACTTGACCAATAATTTACACAAGAACCTTTGAACTAAAATGATATTAGATTGAAATCAATGAAATAACCATGTATCTTCATTACTACCTTTGACATCAATGACAACATTAAATATCAAAGCTCAACACTCAATGACAATGCTCAACAATCTCTTCCTTAAACAATGACAATGTTCAACACCACCCCCCTAAGTATTTAATCAAATTATTCTTAGATTTTATATTCATATACATGCTTACATTTTTATATCTATCTTGACAAAAATGTGAATTATATATCTAACATACATCATACATTACAAACTTATGCTCAGACTATTTCACATTTTGATGTCATGTATACACATTTTAATGGTTTATCATGTAGATATCGTATATTTTTAGTCTAATACACAAAATGCAAAGATTTATTTTAAGGATAGTTATTACATAGGTTGAAAAACTCCCCTCAAAAGAGGGGGAATTCATATGGGTTTATCATAGATATTAAGCCATATTATTTCACTCTAAACATAGTATTCAATATTAAAATAGAGATTACATAGCCTAGAATTAGAAAAACACATTGAAAATTAGTCATACACAAATCAATTTTAGTTTATCATAGAAATAGTATAGTTGGACACTATTGTGGCATAGTGGACACTAGAGTGGTATGATATTGTTCAATGGACCACATTACTATCCAATAGCCCAATAAATATAAAATTATAGAATTTCTAGAAAGGTATAGTAGTTATAGTTCAGGTTTGCACAATTTTAGTCACATATTATTAGATATGCTTAATTTATGATTAATTTTTCACAAATTTACTTAGATTGGGGGAATCACACACAATATAATCACTCTAATTTCATTTTCATATACTTAGACACAAATTATTATGACTCAATCCAAAATCCATTTGTACAAATATTAGATTTGTGCACATGTGCATGGCACATTGTTCCTTCATGTTCAGTTTGACACATGTACTCTAATATGGAAACATAAATCCATGTTATTATCTATGTTATTACTATAGACACCATTTAAAATAAGTTTCAAACAAAATTGATGCCTTATTCCATCTATAGTGGTTGGAGTTTCTACATTCCCTGAGCTACATTATCGAGTGGCCCTTGAGTTATTTTACATTTTAGAGTTTTTGAGTGGCCTTATAGCCATCCTACATAATTTTAGTTATATCACATAGCTTCAATTACATTGTGTGATTTTAGTTTCACATTCATCTACTACACATTGGTATGCAATGATAGATTTATTACATATTTGAGTTCTTGATCCACCCACGCATGGGGATTGGGTAAGACATCAACTTAGTCTAAGCTATCCACTATTTAATTACTAGTTACACACACAAGATGTCACCAATTTCTATCATTAGTTCACATAACCAATAAAGTGTATCTATTCCTTTTATCTTTCTCTTATATATTTACTTAGTTTTGTATATAATTTTGATATCTCTTAAGTAATGACTCTTTCAGTCATGTTTCACTTGTGGGATAAGTAATAAAGCACGCTTCACAGACTTAGACTTAGATTCACAATATTCACCTCTTAGATAAGTCTAGGTACATTTATTTAACTTTATCCTAGTCATTTCACTTTATTTCATTTATATAATAAAGGGGTGGGGAGCATTTAGTCATCTAAAATGTCATTTTAAGTGCAATGAGTGTCACTTGAGACCACCTTGCCTTAACTTAGCCATAATCCTATATTAAAGCATTTTTAAATCATATTCCAATTTTTGTGTGGATTTAACCCACTCCCAAACTTACAAAAATTATCACTAAACCACCTCTTAGGCACTCAAGCCCTATGTTGACTATATTTTTCCACCTAGATAGTAGTATGGCCCTTTAAACACAAATGGATTACACTAGTGACCTAGGGACTATACTAGTGTCATTTTACTCCTTACCCATACAAAGGTTATCATTCCATTTTAAAATTCAATTTAGGGTCATCTTAGACCTATTTCACATCTTGAAGAAAACCATAATGATATATATACAACATTTTCATTCACTTCTCCACTAGATGAAAATCAGATGCAAATACTCTCAAATAAACTCATAAATAGTTGTGCAAATCATGGTAATTGATCCCTATTTTTCCCTAATTTTGCATGTAACCATCTATAAAATCTTAGAGATTAGAACACTTATATTTATTGTCTCAATTCAAACTCAAAGTACTCAAACTAGAATTCATACTAACATTAACTTGAACTTGCATTAATCACTTAGGAATGAGAATTACATTAGGATTGATCCCTCCTTGGATTATTGGTATGTAGGCAATGCTCAACACATGGGGTGTTAAGTTCACATCCATCCTATCCTAATAATACCACTATTTCTACTTGTTATTCTCAAATAACCTTTAAAACATGGAGGCCTAGGGTTTTGCATATAAAATAGTCAAAATAGGTTATAGGTAGTAAACTAGTAGTCATCCACATAGGTACAGACATCTCAAGTCTAGCTAAAGGTATAACTATAATTTAAATACCCCTATTGTAAAATTAAACTACCATTCTTCTAAATACACTACCATATGGTGATATTAGTGTTTATGTTTGGTAGGGTTTTTGACTTTGGATTCCTAATCATGACAATTTACACAACTCTGATACCAAGTTTCAACTTATTACTAATCTATCTCAATCAGTTTGTAACTAATTACTTATTTTTATAGGTCATTTATATTTATATAATAATTAAATAAATAAATTACTTCATAAACCAATGGTATATGATTCAGACATAATTTAATATTCTAACACTTTAACAAACTAAGGTTTCACATTCCATAAATCCATTAAAAATTAAATTAGGTATTCTAAGTTCATGAATCGAATTTTCCAACACTAATCATTGTATATGCATATTTTATGACACAAATTTAAATAAAGTACATATACATTATTATTATCACCTTCTCATATAGCAATATGTAAGTTTACTAGCTTACTAGGTTAAGTGATTAACACAAAGTCTCAATAATAACCTCATGGTTATATTCTCTGTTTTGGGAATAATCTCATATTTTTAGGCTTCCTCCTCTGTATTAGAAATGATATATCATATAATACACATGATGATAATAGATCTATGTATCAATTTAATTTTATCTATTGTCAAGTATCCATATAAGGAATAATATTCCTTAAATCATTTTTTATATATTTAACTTAATCATGAAGAAAGATTAGGTTATCTGAATTTTTAACTTCACTAAATAGTACTATATCAATTAATATAGTCATCATGATGAGTTTTCATGTTTAATAAGGATCAATTGTTTTCATTACCTCTAACAAAGTAAAATAGTCTTTAAGTAATTACCAAAAGTTTAAGCAAGGAGTACTTTATTTAACCTTAAGTACTACTAATGCTAACTAGCATGCAATCTTCTTAGGGTATAGCGGGATATAAATATCTTATTATTTTCCAAGTAAAATCATAGACAAGATTACTCATTACCTATTCAATTCTCAATTCCTCTAGAATAGTTAATAACATTATGGTTTAATATTTTGTAATTTTAAACCTAATAACAAAATCAATTGAAGAACTATTCTCAAGTTTCTTTAGGAATTTATTCTCATTAGAACTAAATAAAGTGTAAAATTGAGTTATTCACTTCTTAAAACATAAAGGATACAAGTAATAAGTTTGTCAATTCACTTAAACCCAACAAAGATTCTTATTATTTTCTATCAAAAAGATAATAATTACATCCATCAAACTAAATATGTTGTCTAGGTCATGTAGACATTTCGTTCTAGCCACAAATAGATTCCAACCAAAATTTAGATTGATTTCTACCAAATATTGAAAATTAAGCCTAAGAATCACTAAACATCCAAATTTCATCTACACATCATTCATTAATGCTAAAAATTGCGTTGAGGCATCCCTATTTGGGGTATTAGCCCACACATAATAATAACCTCTCATAGATTCATCTCCAGTCATCTTTAAACTTAAAAACTATTTGTTTGGCCTTTAGAAACATTAATTAGGGCACTTGAAAATTTCCTAAAAGAGATAAAATTCTAATAAAAATGAATCAACTAATTAAACTAGATTAAATGCTTAGCTAAATAATCCATTTTCAATTAATGAATATCTAAAATTGGAAATTCAATAATTCAAAATATCAAGCTTCTTGATCATTACTTTTGTGAGTTGTCAAGCTCTCACAAAATAACTAACAAATATCTTAATTTGTGAGCCATGCCTATTAATTGAAAATCATAATTACATGACACCTCTTTAACTAAAATTGGGTTAGCCTCAACTCACATAGGGTTAGTTTTAAATCAACCATGCTTAATCCTAACTTAACTCAACTTAGGTGAGGGTTAAATTTGGAGGCTATAAATATAAGGACTCACCCATTAATGTTTAAGATCTTTTGGTGTAAAGTTATTATCCTCAAATACAATACAAAGATTTTCTAGTGCAATGTTATTATGTCAAAATACTTCCAAAAAAATTAATTTTAGTGTTACCATGAAAATTTCATAAGCCAAGACAAGATAATCCAACCAACATTACTAAGGTGCCAAGGAAAGGTGGAGTAGTGGAGCTTCATTAACAAAGATTTATTGAGCACATAACTGAGAAAGCTAACTCAACAAACAATTTTAGAGCTACAAGGTAGGTAAAATGAAGGTTTATTTTGTTTTCTAGTTGTGTTTTTATTGTATGCTTGTTACATATGCTATACCTAGTGTCTAGGCTAGAGGTGTTAGTGTTTATTGTATTTATTTTGATTTGATTTTCTTGACTAACACTATACTAATCTCCCCACTTGGATTCCTTATTCACATTAATGGCATGCTAGGTGGGACCAAATATCCTATATGGCCAAGGAGATTAATATTCTAGTCTTAGGTTTTCTAATGGATGTATTAAAATATTCAAGTTTTAAGTTTTAGATTAGAATTTTACATCTTTTTAAACAAAATTACAAGGATCGATGCCAATTTTTTTTATTGACATTGCTTAAAAGAATCAACCATGATATCTACTTAGAAAATAGAGAAATGCAGTAAAAAAGCTGAAATTGATTTTTCTTAATTTCCTTTGCCTTTATTTTGTGTTTGATAATGTGTTTATTGTCTGTGTAACCTTTTTATTACAGGGTTTCGAGTCTTAAATCATCAATTTTAACCATTTCTTGTTAAAAACATGTTTCTATTTTATGTTGTTGTAGGAATAAAATATGATTACATAGAATCAAAGTCAAACTAAGGAATTGATCATGATCCTTATAGATCAACATTGATTATCTATGTTTATATTTTTCACAAAATTCTAGAGCTAAAATTCAATGGTCATTTGTTCATTTATCTTTTATATTCTAAGAAAGGACCCCATAACACTTTTTTAGGACCCAAAGACCAAGGAAAGATGTTTTTAACACTTTAATATTCAAATCACATTTACATTTGGTGTTTAAAACTCATTTAATTTATTTATTTTCATTTTTAAAATTTCAAAACTCAAAAAATGCCAAGGGGATAAACTTCACATCATATTTTTCTCAGTGCTCTAAGAACAAACTCACATTGTAGTTAAGTGACCATAATAGATTTTTTTTTTTTGTTGTATGTTTGTTTAGAAAACCAAATGTAGTGTGTATGCTCTCCCCCATACCCTTTATGGAAATTGGGTAATAACAATTCTTCACTTATTGTTTTTGTCACTTTGTCCAAAGTGTGGAAGGAAAGTTGCTAGGTAACTCCCTAAATTTTGAGTGATTTGGGTGATCCTTAAAATGACCCTAAAATACTATAATATTGAAGTGTTGACATGAGAATTCATCTCGACATTTATTCAACACCACTCCATAGTAGGGGTATATAAATTGAGGTAAAATTAATGGGATTCTTGTCTAAGTGGTTAAACAAGTTATAGTAGTAACATACTACCTAGAAATGTATGTTTAACTCAAACATGCACTAAATTGAGTAATTAATGGATGTAGTGGTTATGAAAATGATAAGATATTTTCATAACAAGTCAGTTAATGGGGATCCAAATGACATGTTTCACCCTAGTGTTAATGACATATATGGAACTATTTAGAATGTGATAAAATTATAGTTTTTAGAAAAAAACCCCACTTGTCATAGATATACTATCAATACAGGGTGAATATCCCAAAGTTTCATGTCATTATATGAACTCTTGAGAGAAAAGGGGGATTAAAAAACCTACTTTTCATATGCATCTAAATTTTGGGATTAACACACATTATTTCCTCTCAATATTAAGTATATAGATAAAATTTGATAGTATAAAGCCACCTTTTTAGTTTTTAGGATTAGGGTGGATACACTTTGGTGTTTTTTGTTTTTCTCTTTTAATTACATTTTTTTGAGTCAAAACTATTTTTTGTCACACCACATTGCAAAAAATTAATGTTCACGCATGCACTTTTTGCCTAAAGAGGTGTTATTTTGTCTATTTGACATCATGTTTTTGCCTTGGTCTTTTTTACAAAACTATTTGTGTATGTGTGTCAATTATTTGAAAGGAGAATCATTACTATTCTCATTTCATTCTAAGTCTTCACCTTAGATTTTTTGAAATAAAAGCATTTTTTCATATATTTTAAGTGAGATAGCATTATTACACTACTCATATTTTTTCAAAGACCTTTACCTTATGTCCAATCGATTTCAAAATCACATGTGCCTTTTGGGTCTATGCCTAGTATCATTATGATGTTCTTATTTGTCTAGATCATTATCCATTTAATAAATAAAGTATTCTAAAACAAGTTTGAAATTGGTCTTGTGAAGGTTAGATTCAAACATTGACTAGTTTATGTCTTTTCCTCACTTAAATTTGGCTTAGACATTTATCACTCACTTATGGATTACGCAACTTGGAATAATTCCTTGCTTGATTTAGTAATATTTATGCCTAAATTTGAGAAGTGGTCTATCTTACATGTTCCTAAAGTCTAATGTCTTTTACCATTAATCAAGTGTGTTTTTGAATTTGAATGTCTAGTTTGAGTTTGAGTGTTTCAAATTTTTTCTATTAATCATTTTAAATTTTAGACCTACT
Source organism: Torreya grandis (assembly GCA_037957365.1). Classification (NCBI taxonomy): domain Eukaryota; kingdom Viridiplantae; phylum Streptophyta; class Pinopsida; order Cupressales; family Taxaceae; genus Torreya; species Torreya grandis. The sequence goes on from JARHVA010002026.1 coordinate 929,363, forward strand.
TTGTGCCAAATCTATATTTTGTGTTGTGTTTCCAAGAGACCTAGCATTTTAACTTTTTGTTTCTTAGACCTAGTGTGTTTCAAATTATAGCTTTTTTGTAATGTTTCCAAAAGACCTAGCAATTCCCTTTTGTTTGAGACCTATTTTTGTGCCAATTCTAACTTTTGTGTTGTGTTTCCAAAAGACCTAATATCTTAATTATTTATTTTATATAATTTTTTTGAGCCTAGATTTGTGCCTTATTCCAAAAGACCTAACAACCTTTTCTATTTTTAGACCTAGATTATAGTTGTTTGAAACACTTTTTACCAAGTTTGGCATTCAGATTTATCTATTCACTTAACCATTTGTGTGTGAAATTTTACATTAGTCCTTGAGAAGGTTTTAAACCACATTTATCATTGACTATTTTGGAAAACAAATCCATCCTTATACCACTTTTTAGACCAAATTTTATGTTTAGACCAAGTTCCTAGAATTTCCAAAGTTTGGGCCATTTGCTTTTTTAACCTCATTTTAAGAGTTTATAGAAATCTATACCTTTCTCTTATTGAAATGTTAGTCATTTATCTGGATATGTCTCATTACACTCATAGTGGAACCATGTATAATCTAGGTTACGATAACATAGTCGTAAATGATAACTTTATTCAAGACCCAATGGTGATGATGTAGTTTATAACATGGATACCTATCCTCCTTACATTTCTCAATCTACATAACAAATCCAAGATCCATTAGTGTACTACTTGGTTAACACACCTCCCTATTTATAACAAGACCAAGAGAAAACTATAAAATATCTCACTAGTGCACTCTTGATTATAGAATAAGTTTAATAATAATTATATTATTTTACCTTGCCATTGACATATGATAATTATTTATTTGATCATCACTTAAATTTAAATAAGGATGAGGTTTTATTCATAGCCATAGAGGTAGGGACCAAGTTTCCAAAAGACTTCCCCCAAGAAAACTTACCTAGTCTAGTTAAAATGCCCCTAAACATGCCTTACACCCAAACCATTGAACATGACTCTACTAGATATCCTCAATCACTCATATTGATGTCATACCAAGAAATAAATATGGTTTCAAAATGAAAGGGCCTCATAGAGGACCATTTAATACAAATGCAACAAGTATATTAGTTCTATTTGAATCTAACACATAATTGTAATGCCATGGCCATTTCAAATGCTCCACTCATAGAGTTGGCCCCTAAAATAGGAGGGATAATTGAGTTGACAGGTTAAGCTAATTTAGGTATAGACCCATTTTCATAAATCACTTCAATTGGTGACATGTGGAATATCCCATTTATTGAATATGTGACTATGGTTTCTATGCATAATAATATACCAAACATAGTAGATAATGTTGGAAAGTATTGTCATTGATGTCATGTGTGCATTGATGTAAAACCTAATCATAAAGTGGTGATGTCATGAAGATGATGAGTTTGATCCTGAAGTTGTGCAAGACAAGATTTAAATGCATATGAGATAAGGTAAGTATTGTTTGAGGCTTATCATATTGTATCCATCATGTTGATATGGTTTTAGGTTAAGGAGAGAATAAAATCATGTGAATAATGTGTTGGCATAAGCTTGGTAGCCTAGTATGTAAGCATGGATATTCAGTATATGATTGGATAGGAATTTTGTGAATGTTATAGAGGATGAGTCATGTTTTAGAGGTCTTATGGGGTGTCAAGAGTTCTTAAAATACTTATGGAAATACATGGTGTTGATCTAGTTCTTCATTATGTTCATCTTGGTATAGTTGGTTCTATGATAGAAAAATCTAAGTAGTTTCATGATGTCACCATTTCCACATATGGATGAATCAAGGGGATTTGGTCATATGGGTGTGATCACATTAGTCCTAAGTTGTTATGGTCTAATTTTTAGGTCATGCAATTGAGTGGAGCAAAAGATATAACTATGCAAAGTTAGATTCCTAAGAAGTTTGTAACATTTTCCATAATTAACCAAATTTGAAAAGGATATTTAATAGTGCACATCTAATCGCATCACAGATCTATGGAATGAAATTATTTTGAGCTTAATTTCTAAGTTCAAGTAGAATTGAGTAACTGTATTGGTGATATTATATTTCACATTTGTGAAGGTTTCACTCAAGTAACTTGATATATGGATGGATTCCCCTATGGAAGGTGATCATGTGGTTCAAATTTTAGGTCATTAGGTTGAGTGGAGCAAAAGTTATTAACGTGAAAAGTTGGATTATTAGATAGAAGTTCACTAAGTTTCCATACTTAACTAATTTCTCAAAGGGAGACCTAATGGTACACATTTAATTTCATCATAGATCTATGTTGAAAAATTAATTTGACCAAATAAGGATCTAATTTTGATCATTATAACTGTCAAGGATCTAATAGCAAGCGTGAAACCTGTCATATAGAGATCAAAGATGAGTGGGTGTTCATACATGTAGATCTACTATATATTAAATCAAATAGGTCAAAGGGATTAATGTTTAGCATTGTTAAATATTAGGCCACTCTCAAAAAGATATATATAGTGTGTATTTAATCAAAATAATCAAGGAAAAGAGATGATAGCAAAGTGTTTGATGTTAAACAGTGACCGTTGGCATATGAATTTAGCAAAGGAAAAACCAATGCTAAGTATTTTACTCATATCTTTTGATCCAGGATGAGTTTATTGATGTAGTAAAAATTAATGTTGTATAAGACTTTAAGGCACATCCATTCAACCTAGTTAGAAGGTTTGAATGTTTGTACAATGGTAAATATTGAGCTCTAAATTTGACTATGTATTTGATCATGGTATGTAAGTGACCCAAGAAGGATATTTTAAGTTATTCTATTGTTATTTGGATATTTAAAGGGGACTTAGCTATTGGAGAGTGTTTTATAATCTCTAAGGATGATCTATATGGACTTTAGAGGTTTTACCAATCCATATTTAGTATGAAAAAATTCTTAAAAGTTGACTATTTATTCATTCATGGTGTTCTTGTGTACAAGGCTAATGTTTGAGTAGATTGAGAATATGTAGAGGAGTATTTTGATGTCTATGATAATTGATGATGTCAAAGAAGTCATGTCAAGTTGACCTATGCTTTTTCAATTGGTCCTTTTTTTTTAAATTGCTTGATGGAGTGCTAAATCAATGAATAGGTTTGTATGAGACCTATAAGGGCTATTAAGGCTTAATTGAAAGGTGTAACTACTTCAGGGTGACCCATGGATTCTATGGATGACCTATGATAATGGTATTGATCTATGTAATATGTCTTAAGGGTTAGGGTAAGTATTATGGCTGACCTAGAAGGTAATAATCATGAAAGCTCTATATAAGGTGAAATCAAAGGTGATGATTTCTAAACTTGAGAGAAGGGGCTATAAGTGAAGGAACAATATAGAGTTGAGAGGTGAAGGAGAGTAAGGGTGCCTAGTGGATGGATTGAAGAATAAATTAGGCTGATGATTGTGTGTATAACCTATAGGTTATATTTTTGATGTCATAAATAGTGGTCTTGTAGGTTTAAATATTGAGTATGAGCGAAGAGGTCTAGAGTGATCTAAAAGGATGTTTTGGATGCCTTGAGTGTGAGCAAAGGATAGATGATATTTTTGTAATCTTGGTGGTTAATTTGAGAGTCATATCAGAGTGTGGACTATGTGTATGACCATTTTTTCATGTTATTGAGGTTGTGATAGAATTATTGCTAAGAAGTGTAGAGTGATCCAAAAGGTGGTTTTGGATGTTTATGGTTGTGTGAAAAAGTGAAGGGGTATATTATACATTATATCTCCATTAGATTGGTAGGCAATCAGTGTTCAAGAGATGTTCATATCATAGGTATTGGGAAGGTGCTCAACATCTAGGTCAGAAGGACTTGACTATCTTAGTGGCATGTGTTCCTTATGAAATGGGTGTTTTACTAAAGTCTTGTTAAAAGGACTTGACCATCCTAGGGGTAGGTGTTCTTTGTGGAATAGGTGTTTCACTAAAGTCTCATGTTTGTATACTTCTTATAAGATAAGTGTTCCATGTGTTTATAGGCTTGGGAGTGGTTTTTATTCCCCATGAGGGTTTCCCACATTACATTTTGTGTTATGATGTGTTTCTCTTATGCATGGTTTGTATGTGGTCTCCTTGCTATGATAGTAATCTAGTTGTCTATACTTTTAGTTTTGATTCATTAATGTTAATGAATGAATGATGAGTGATTTTAAAGTGAAATATTGGTTGACTAGTTTACCCCCCTCTCAATCATCTTGTACCTCTAATAGATAACACACAAGTGTCTTCCAATCCAAGATAAAGTGGTTTAAATACATCAGTAAATAGTCTACAATAATAAGTGCCTTTAGTTAATACCACAAGTGGTTCACGATAGTAGGGGAAAGAATTCTTATTTATTAAACACATCAAGTTACTCCTAATTCTAAACTAATGGATTCTTCAATCACTCAATAATAGGGATTGAGTAATCAACCATCAGCTAGTGGTTTTCCTAAAAAAAGTGACAAATGTTATCCCACCTCAATAGGTGGTGACCAACATTACACAACAATAAGAAAAATCTAATTTAACACCATAATAGAGGCCAAACACTATGCCACCTCAACAAGGGAAATAAATGTTCCACCTCAATGGGTAGTGATAAATATACCTATATAGTCATAGACCAATGTACCTTTATAATCATGAACATTGTCTAATCAACAACATGTGTCTATTGGTCAAAGACAAATTTTGAACACCCAACAAAAATCTATCTCAAAATAAGTGTTTATACAAAAATGAGGTGCTAACATCGAACAAGTATGCATTAGGTAGTAATTGCCTTTTACTCAACATGTACCATAGATCTAAAGATAGGGTTTTAGTTCATAAGTTCCCTTTATTTAGCCAGGTTTGACTAGTTAGAAACAAGGCCCTACTCAACCTCAGTATGCACAATATAGTTCACAAATCCATATCCTTCCATCCCATCCCTAATTACCTCAAAACCATGGCCATATACTAAATTTGAACCAGAATATCAATAAATATCCTGTGAAATTTCAACAACTATATCCCAATCTATGGATGTATATTCCTAGTAGATTCACCCATCAAACCAAAATTTTACAACAAATAATACTTCCATTATACCCTGGTCAAGTTAATCCACCTTTGATTGCCTAATCACCACTTCAATCAAATTTACCATCCAATTTCTTGGCCTAATATATACAACAAATAGAGGATATGATTACTACCATTTAGTGGGAAAGCAAGCCAAGAAAGTCAATTTAGATGGTGTGTTCATACCCATTCAACATGGAGTATCTTTAGATACCATTTCCTCTAGGTTATGAACCACCAAAGTTTGACAATTACAAGGGTAAAGGAGACCCTAAAGTGCATTTAACAGAGTTATTTGTCACTTTCCATTTAGTGGCTTATAGTGACATTTATCTACTCCTTTATTTCTTAAGAGTTTAGAAGGATGGTATTTGGAGTGGTTTCTCAAGTTGACCAAAAAAATAGTATCTAATTTTGATGAGCTCTCAAACAAATTTTTGAAACACTTCTCGTATAATCTTGAGCATGAGATTTCATTAGAGATTTGACTCAAGCCAATAGAAAAGTTAGTGATATATTTTCAAGCTATCTATATAAATTGAGAGAACTTTCTAGTTGCTTCACTCAAAGCTTACCTGATAAATACTTGGTTGTTGTGTTTACTAAAAAATTACACAGTGAGATATCTTACCATTTGGAGATTCAGTGTGCACACATCTTCAAAGATATTATTGAGAAATTATTATAAATTAAAAAGGCCCTTATTAACAAAGGGATTATCAAGTTAACCTCTTCAAATCAAAATTTGAATTAAAACTAGAATATAGGCTCAATTTAATGTCCTAACCAAGTCCAAGTTCAAGCATTGATACCCACTAAAACTAACAACTATGATAAATCTAAATAATACAACCAAAATAAGAACATTATTAGTAATGGAGTAACTATGTCATGTCATTTCCAAATGGTAAAAACACTATCTATTTAGCCTATGCTATAATTGCAACTTATTCCTAATTGATAGTCTAATCAATGAGTGTAACCTATGCAACAACCTATACCGGCTCATAAAATGCAGCAACCCCCACCTTTACAAACCCTTCCTCCAAGAATAATACCCACTCCTAGAGTCCTTATCAACCTTAGAAAACCTATCAAAGTAGTGTTTTGAAATGTATCCATGGCTAATATGATTAGTTAGACAATTCCAAATCACTATCATGAGGGTATTCCTTATTTATACTGGTACAAAGAACATGACTTCTATTAATACCATCATGTTCATGTACCTTTGATACACCATTGTGTATAGTTGAATCACCTCGTTTAAAATATTTTATAAAATGGGGAGATTACATTAGATAATAGGGCATTTATGTCCTATCAGAACCTAGGTATCTAATAAAACCCTTTCCATAACATAATAATAATAATAATAATAATAATAATAATAATAATAATAATAATAATAATAATAATAATAATAATAGAACAATAATAACAATAATATTAACAACCACTACAATAACTACAATAATATCATCAACAATAACAAAAATGATAATTTAATGGGAGGAACCAAGGCCAACATGATCCTCAAAACTAACATACTTACCACATAGTTGAACATGACTACAATAAAGTTGTAGGTAATATTTTGGGTGGTCGTGTTTTTACCATCACCATTAATCCTAGACTAAGTGTTAATAGACCAAGATGGTTACCAAACAATACCAATCAATCTACCTATGCCAATAATTATTCCTTGACTTGGGACCAAAACCAAGTGTAATATAAAATAGGTATTACTATTTCATGTCATTATACCAATAACTCATCATTAACATGTGACCAAAACCAAGTGCACTAGTAATCAAGAGTTATTCTATCTAGCTCATCTCCATCATCATCAAGTTACAACTATCATGTATCTAATACAGATTGTGTAATTAGAACTCAATGATATATTATTACCATTTTAGGTACAAAGAGCATGAATTATGTTAATAGTATCTTGTTCATAGACATTCCATACACCATTGTGTGTAATTCAATCACCTCAAAAAAAATTTTAAAAAAATGGGGAGGTTACATTGATAATAGAGCATATATGCCCAATCAAAACCTAGGTATCTAACAAAACTCTTTTATGTAACATAATAATAATAATAATAATAACAATAATAATAATAATAATAATAATAATAATAATAATAATAATAATAATAATAACCACTGTGATAAATATAATAATATCATTAGCAACAACAATAATGTCAACTAAATAGGAGGAACCAAGGCCAACATGATCCAAATAACTAACAGACTGACCACACAGTTGGACATGACTACAAAAAAAATTAGGTCATATTTTGGGTGGTTGTGTTTCCACCATCACCATTAATCCTAGACCAAGTGCTAATAGACCAAGATAGTTACCAAATAATACCAATCAATCTACCTATGTCATTAATTCTTCCTTGACTTGGGACTACAACCAAGTGTAAAAAAAACCAAGGATTACTATTTCAATTCCTTATACCAATAACTCATCATTACCAAGTGACCAGAACCAGGTGCACTAAAAATTGAGACTTATTCTATCTGGTCCATCTCCATCATTATCAAGTTACAACTATCTTGTATCTAATATAGATTATGCAATCAAAACTCAATGGTTTAAGATTACCATTATAGGCCCACAACTTCCTTGAAATGACCTTATCCAACCCACTATTCTGAGTAGGAGAAATCTATTTACCTAAATTAAGGAAAAGCCTTATGACATTATGGAACAACCTTAAATGACAGCCACACAAATTTTCATCTTAGATTTATTGCATATGTATATTATCCACAAGAATATCCTAATAAAGCTCTTAAGCCAATCCCAATTTCCAAATGACATAATCTTATTCAAATTACAAGCTTTGGTTGGACACCTATCCCTAGGCCAACATTTGACATTTGATCAAAGTGATATGTCATCCCTTAGCCCTCTCCATAATAACCCATTATACATTGAAGTTGTTATAACATGACACAAATTCAAACATGTCCTCACAAATAATGGATTAGGCCTAAATATTATATCTCTAAAGCTTATCAATCATATGGGATATACAATAACCTATTTATAGATAGAAACTATTACTATCAAAGCCTATGATAATGAAAAATGGGAATCATAAGGCACCATAAGCCTACCAATTATCATTGGGCCTTTGACCCATGATATACTCTACCATGTGTTAGACATAGATATGTTCTAAAATTTACTTTTGGGTATACCATAGATACATGAAATTCTTGAAACCCCTTTGACATTGCATCAATGTCTCAAGTTCTCATACTCAGACATGTATGTCATTATCAATGGAGATTCATAGCCCTATGAAAATTGAAAACATTTGGAGATTGAGTGTAAAATTTATAACTACTACTTTGGCCTATACCTAGTACCCAAGAAGGACAGAGACAAAGAAATACTTGGTGATTTACTAAAGGCCATTTACATAGACCTAAATAGCCTTGCCTCATCTTCACATACTCCTCTTATAATGTCTAATCATTTTAACATCTTGGACAATGGTCAAGGAGAGTATTTGACCCATGAAAAATTCCACATTTACAAGCTTCCACATAAACCCAAGTCCTATGAAAGACCTAAATCTAAGCCACCTTGTATGGAATGGTGAAAAAAGGAAAAGGCAACATTCATAGTCTAGCACTTTTTATTTTCACACCGGCGACTAGCCAAGAAGAGGACCCACTTGTTAATGATGAATCCTAGTTATATAATAATAATTTGGTTGATTACTATACAAACTCCAAATATCCCAATCCTAACAGGATCATGGACAACCAAGCCTAGGAAGGTGGAGGTCTTAGGCCAAATCAATAGGGTTTTATTGAGCCAATTTTTATGACTAGGTACAAAAGAACTTATGGTCTCAGATTTAAACTACTTGGAGGTGACCCCATGTATCTTATTCATGATCTAATACTAACATCTAGTGATGATGATACCGATAGTGAAGTATCATCCAATCACAGAATTTATGAAGACCTTGCCAATACCAACCTATTTGACCCACATATAATTTATACCATTTCCCTAATAATCTGACATTACACACTTCCCCTTTATCATCCTCAACTTATATATAAGGACCAACAATAATACACAGTCCATGTAGATGAGTTTGATAATGATGAGGCCTTTTTGAAATTTTCTAGGCCTAAGAGACAATGTTCCATTCGAAGACCACAAATAAGGGTTATCTATCAAACTGGATCCTACAACCTATGTTGGAGAATAGGTGAACACCCTTAGTCAAAAAAAAAAAAAAACATTGAGGTCTAAAAATGAAAACCTATTTCAGGCAACTTTAGAATAGGGTAAAAGTAAAGAGAAAGTCCAGTCTTTTAGTGAAAACATGTTTCAAGTGACATTAGATAGGGGTATTGACCTTTCCTTAAATAAAGCTCAGGAGACCACAAATGATGAATTTAATTTTGGGTCTAAGTTTAATTCAATAAAACAACATGCCTTTGATCAAATTTCCTAAGAATTTCATATAGTATTTGTGACATGGCCATCATTTCCATTAGGATATTTAGATTCATCCTATTTGGGTGAGCTTGAAGAACTAATCCAACTAGAAGACTTTGCCATTATAAGATAATTCACATAATTTCCAACCATTTTAAAGGATGGATTGACTCTTTTAGTATAAGATACTATGGAAGTCAACATTATCACTCAAAATGACCCAAAGTGGATCAAGTTAGGAGCATCCCTCACTAAGGAGGAATGTGAAATTTTTATAACCCTTTTGACGCAATTTGTTGACATTTTTACATGTGCCTATTTAGACATGCTAGGTTGGGACCCCACCATAGTTTTAAACCATCTTATTATGCATCTTGATTCCAAACCTATAAAATATAAATTGTTCAATATGCATCCTCGTATTATTGTATTAGTAAATAAAGAGTTGGAAAAACTCTTGGAAGTGAGATTCATCTGACAAATTGATTATTCAAAGTGGATATCAAATGTTGTACCTATTAGTAAGAAGTTATAAGGGATCATGATCTACACTAATTTTAAAGACATAAATAAGGCCTACCCCAAAAATGACTTTCCTCTATCAAATATCAACATGATAGTTGACTCCACAGTTAGGTATGAAATGTTATCCCTTATAGATGGCTTTTTAGGATATAATCAGATCAAGATTATGCCATAAAAGCAAAAAAAGAAAAAATTCACCACTCCATGGGTTATTTTTTTATTAGGTTATTCCGTTAAGCCTCAATAATGTTGGGGCCACATTATAAAGATCCATGACCATCATATTTCATGATATGATGCATGATATTATCTAAAACTATGTTAATGACATATTGGGTAATTTAAAGACCTATAAAAATCATCCAATCATGTTGGAATCATAGCCACTGAGAGGGAGGGGGTGAATTAGTTTCTTCAAAAACATACATTCAATTTCAATTATCAATTATGAAGCATTCATTTAAACACTTAGATCAACCAATGTATAAACAAGTATACATAAGAGCATGAAGCACAAAACACATCATATATGTGGGAAACCCTCAAGGGGAACAAAACCCACTAAGACCTATAAATATAATATATTCATATAATTACAAGATCGAAATTTAATGAATCACCAACTCCACAAAGAGCACCAACCCCTACATATTCAATCACCCATTCAACTAATCCTTAGCAAGCTCCAACTTGTAAGGAGGCACCAACCACCTAAGTGACTCAACACCAACTCAGCCATCTAGAAACTTTGATCATATTTGGACACCTATTTCTCTCTCAATTGATGATTATTACCTTCATTTTCTCTCCATTCTCTTCTATCTCTCTCAAACAACCTATTTGTCCTCTTCTCTCAACTAGTCCTCTTCTTGATAGATTTAGGTTATATGACCTCACTCATCATACTCTAAACATATTTTAGATATTCATAAATGATCCTTTACTCCCATATGATATTATACATAACCTAATTCTATTCCTCAAAGTGATATTTTATTTGTTTGCACTCTCATACCTTAACAAGCCCATACATGCCTATTATGCCTTGTATAAATACAAGACTCTTGCTTGCACATGCCTTGGTTGGCCAAACCACTTATTCATTAGGTTCATAACCAAAACATGTCTTAGGATATGTTACACATAATAATAAATAAAATTAGGATCACCATTAGGTTTTCCAAGCACATTTCAACCTCTTTCTTCTTTTAAGCCTACTTAAAGATTGAATGCATTAGGTCTATCCTCCCAATAGAATAACTTAAACCACTATGCCAAGATGGCCCTCACCAAAGAACTCCAAACTTTAAAAAACTTATCTGATAGCCTGAACTAACCTCTTCCATGATCAATAATTAAAAAATCACTCAATTACCTCATTAAATCTCCATTAGGTCTTAAAGACCTACTACGCCTAATTACCCAAAAAACACTATCTTAAAATATGAATCTCAAACCACATATAGAAACACATTCTTGGAACAATAAAAACATGGATGTAAAATTGATGAACTTGGGTCATCATCAATCTCATTATAATCCATCACTCATGCTTCAAAGACTCAGAAACACCTCTATAAAAATCTTACTATAATCTATCAATTTGCTTAGAACATAGTCATTAACAATTTGATCTCAACCATAATCATAGGATATCTAGAAAATTAAAAATTAATTTATAAGATCAAATTAATCTATAATACATCACCAAATTCTTGGTACACTTCCAAATTGGTGATAATGACACATGAACATCAATCTCACTAACACATAGAAAACTATCAAAGACCGTAAAAACATAGTCTCGATAAATGTTATTTTCAACTCCTATAAGGACACTTAAAAAACATATCATGATCGTTTAAGGTTCCTATGTGATTTATAAAACATATTACAATAGATATATCACAAGTTCTAGTGTCAAGTATTGGTCTTGTAGACCAATTTGTTAAGCTTCTCTTTCACAGTTCTTACACAACCAAAGAAGTCATTTTGGCTTCCATATTACAACTTATTAACCTAAATATAAACCTTATATAAAGAATTTATATGTCATATATGTCCTAAAAAACAAAATCATATTCATTTTATGTTTTAGCTAAGTATGGAAAGCCTCCAACACATCATTCTCACTTGATTACTCAGAACTACCATTCTGCCTTGTGGACCAGTCTTGATTATTTTGCATTAAAACACCTATTTATACACAATAAAGAAGTATTTATGAATTAATATTATCCTTATAGATATTTATAACATCTCCAAACAAAAATATATAGAGTTATAATGGAAAATATGGGATATATAGACCAATCTCTGAAACATACACTTTCACTAACTCATCTTTACTAGATAGGTCATCTTGTGAACAATATTTTCAATATTTTAAATGACCTAAAAAACATATGAAAAATATGTAAATGTGTTATAGGTCTTAAAAAACCCATGAAATTGGATCCATTCCTAATCTATGACAATATGTCCCTAATCTCATTCACATTTCTGCCTGGTTTTTCTGATTATCTTCACTATTGGACTTTTACTAATAGGTCAACTTGTATGACCATTTTATCACTCTTGATTTCTATAAATTTCACATAAACCAACCATGTTCATGAATTATAATTCACATGATTCAACCTTCAACCATTTTTTAACTTTGACTCAATCAACCATGTCTACTATACCAAATTTATGAGAAATAAGGGTTTTCTTGTAGCTTCCACTCACTCTTATGATAGAAAAATACCACTTGGAGGTACCTGGGAGAGTTATCTACCTAATAAAAACATAAAAATATGTCATCCAATCCATTATAATCTATTTCTTACAATATTTTCCATATTGGGTCACTATGAGGGTTTTAGGCCAATTTCCATTCTTAATGTTTGTTCATATAGATCTGGCCCTGAAAATAACTCATAATGCTTTTTAAAAAAATTAGGAACCATTTAAATCTCTTTAAAATATTTAAAAATCCCATTCAATAGTCACACATGCCAATAATCATCAAAAATTCCTTTTGGGGTCTGCAACTCCTCATTCTAGCACTCGAGTGACCTTAACTTCATTTTTTAGGTTTTTTCCTTCAATAAAAGACCTAAAAAATTATGATCACTCTTGGAAAAACTTATAAAACCTCTATTAAATCTCACATTATCTCAAAATCCTCCAAAATTTATAATGATGCCTCATTGTGCTACCTAGGGTCTTAATACAAGGTCTATAAAAAGACTGCCAATGAAGAAATTACCCCTTTAGCTCACTTTGAGAGTTATATGATTGAATATAAATATTTATATCATGATTTAACACTATATTACAAAAATTCAAGTCCATACACATTAATATCATCATCATTACTCTACAAGCCATATCCATGCTCAAGATCTAGTCCATCAAATAGAACTACTAGACACCATAACACTTTGAGATCTTTCAAGACACCTTATGTAGATCACTACACACCTCCAGTCATATGAAATATTATCCATGTATATCCCATAATTCTCCTTTGACCAAGTCTCCTTTGACCATATAGGTCACTACCAAGACTAAACTAGCCTTCTTGAACACACAAGACATGAAGACATTCTCTCTCTCTCTGAACTCATAAATCTATGAAAATATTCATCAAAGACATGAAAGTTACACTAAATAAATAAAATCCACATACCTATATCTAGTCATTTAACCATACCTCACTATGATTCACAACACACTCCATTTGATCACTCAAAGTTCATACTAGTAGGCTCAAACAATCAACCTCATACCAATGACAATAGCCACCTTCTTATGAACCAACACTTGACCTCAAACTTCCTTTGACATTAATGACCTTACGCATATGAAATAAAATAAAAATCTCACTTTATCAATCCTTCTTGACATCAATGATAGTACATAAACACATGACATCAATGACAATTTTTAACAAGCCACGCTTTGAATAATATTTGAAAGGCTTCATGATTACCAGTCTGACTGAATCCCCAGAAGTGTAAATTTGGTGTCACTTTAAGAAAATTGTTAGGATTCATTTTCTCTCACAAGTAATTAAATTTTATCCTACCAAATTAAAATCCATTACTAATATGCCACCACCTTCTAATTTGAATTAACTCTATAGTTTGGAGAGGAAAATTTAGTCTATCAAATGCATCATTTCATAGTTGGCCGATAAATTCCATCCTTTCACTCACTAAATAAGGGTGTCACATTTAATTAGGATGAATAATATCATAAATCCTTTCATCTCCTAAAGGAATATCTTTCCAACTCCACCTGTTTTATTACTACTAATGCTAGGAAAGCCATTTACACTATACATGTCTATCATAGATAATGCATTGGGAGGACTTCTAGTTCAACATGAAGATAATGAAAAAGAACATGTTGTATACTATCAAAGGCATACACTGGTCATGTATGACACAAATATACACCAATATAATTTTTTTGTTTATCTATGGTATTTACATCCTAGAAGCTATTATATTACATGCTTAACAATAAGACCATAGTCATTGCCAAAGTAGATTTACTTAAGTATCTACTATCTAAGATAGCTTTACAAGGTTGCATGGCCAAATGGACCATGCTTCTGAGTGAGTATGAGGTTTAGTATGCTAGATGAAAATCTATAAAGGGATAAGTACTTGCATATCAGCTTGCTAAAGCTCCCCTTGTAGATAAGGAAACACTCACTTTTCAATTCTTAGATGAATCTATTATGACCATCATATAAACACCTTCTGAGGAATAACACTAGAAGCTATATTTTTATGGGTCATTTACCTCATATGTATTAGGGGTAGGCCTATTATTTATTACATTATAGGGAGATATTATTCCAAAATCTTTTTGTATCAGCTTTCCTTATACTAATAACATGGTTGAATATAAAGCACTCATCACAGGGCTTCATCAAGTAGTATAATGGAATATTTATTATCTCATGGTTTATGGTGATTCTTAATTAATCATTAATTAGGTTACAGACCACTTTCAGACTAAGGATGATAATCTGGTGCCATACAAGGCCATGATAGACATTCTCAAGTAGTATATCACTAACATATAGTTTGAAAAAATAACTAGGGACAATAACAGGACAGTGGATGCCATGGTCACCATTAGTTCTTTGATATGCCACATAAAAATAAGGCAAAAACATATTAATTCTTTGTTAAAAATATTCTATCACCTGCTCATGAACCTTTGACCATTGTAATGATCTGTGATATTATTCGTCTTATCTCTATTTGGTACTCAAACCCATATAATTACCTTCATGAACATATCATGCCACTAGACCTATCACATAAACAACAAGAATATTTTACACACTAAGCCTCTCATTATAGTTTATTTTTCCTAACCCTTTACAACCATAGCTTTGATGTAACTTTGTTTCATTTTTTAAATTTGGAATAAGACACATTAGTATTGAGTCAAGTTCATGAAAGAGTATGTGATGCCCACACTAGTAGGGTTGTCCTTGCCAAAAATTGCCTATGTACCATTTACTATTGGCCAACTATGGAAATAAATGTAGTTTCTTATGTTAAAAGGTGTAAAAAATGTTAAAGGCATGCCAAATTTATTCATGCCCTAGACAAAACACTAAAATTGATGATTAAACCATGGTAATTTTCAATGTGGGGACTCAATCTCATTAGGAAGATTAACCCAACCTTATCTAATGACCATAAACACATCCTTACCATTATTTAATATTTCACTAAGTGGGTTAAATTTATACCACTCACTGGGTTAAATTTATACCACTCACTTATGTGACTGGAAAATAGATTTCCAAGTTCATATTCAACCATTTCATCTATCATTATGGTATCCCATCTGACGTTATATCTGATAATGGTAGATCATTTAAGAACAATGATGTCAAAGCACTCTATGTTGAATACAATAGCACCCAACATTTTTCCACTGCATATTACCCATAAGGTAATGTCCAAGAAGAGGCCTCAAATAAGACCATTGTCAACATCATTAAAAATATTGTCAATGATGTTGGCCATGATTGGCATCTAAAAATATTCTATGCCCATTAAGATTATCATACTAATTATCATAATCTAATAGTAGCCACTCTATATTCCCTAGTCTATGGAAATGAGGTCATTATTCCCATTGAGGTCGAGTAAGCTTCTCTGTGTATCTCACTAAAACACATCCTAGATGATGAATTTTATATATTAGCTCACCTGCAATAGCTAGAGTTACTAGATAAAAAGTTCATGGATGCTATAAACAATCTTCAAGCATACCATAACTAAATCCATTGCCAATATAGTTAGAAGTTGAAACATAGAGAGTTTGAGTTTGGTTCTCTTATCCTGAAATAAAATTAGAAGAATACCATGACCAAGAAGAAGAAGAATGTAAAGTTTCAACCCAATTAGATAGGCCCATATGTCATTGTTTCCAACTATGGCTCTAGAGCATATAAGCTCGTGACACTAGATAGAGATTAAATTGATGACCCCATGAACATAATACACCTCAAGCATTATTTTTCTTGAGAGACCCAAAGTATTGTCTATAATACTCATTTATATTTACCATATTGTCATCTTCTTTGTACCATACTATATACCATTCTACCATAACTTCAGTATTGACCAAATTTATTTTACCCTCCCAACACACCCATTTTGACCTTAGTTCTGATACATTAGTTATTTGAGTACTTTCATCAATAGGATTCATATCAAGTTTCAGTACTTGATTCATTATCATAAATAGAGGCAATATCTTAGACTAGTATGATAGTGGTTTGGAAATTACATTCTTCATTATTGTCACATTCTATTTCATTTTGAGTGCTACTAATTATAAATACCTTTGGGAAATTAATATCATTGACCCATTCTATTATTTCTCAATTATAATTGCTTGTGAGCAAATTTAGACCAACACCTTTGCCATGTTTTTTTGCATCACCTTACCATTCCTATGTTATATTATGTCATTGACATAAGTCATGAGATTAATACTACCTAGTCAGATTCCTCCATTATGAAGGCATAAATATAGTGACTTGAGGTCCCATTGGGACTATGTAGGTAGTGATCGATTTACATTGAGGTTAGCTCAGTCACCCTTTGTAATTATCTTGCCATTTTGTGAGCAATTTAAGTTTGAACTCTCTCCCTATATTTCAAACAATGTAAGCCACACTTTCACCATGTTAAAAGAAACCTAAGCCATGCCCTCATCATTTTTCACATTGGACTATTATGTATCTCATAATTCTTGATTAAGTTGAGATACTTAGAAAGTTCCAAAAACACTTATAAAAGTTTTTCAAATTTCCTAAAAATCACAAAATCATTAAAATTGGCTTAGAATTTCCATGAAAGATATAATTATATTAAAAAAATTGGGTTTGGCCATCTTATTCATTCAATTTATTTCTAGACCAATTTGGTATTTATCCTCCCATTTTTGGGTAAACTACACTAGCTTGAGGTTTGTACAAACTATGTAGGTAGCACTTGGATACATGGGGTATCTCAAGTTAGCTCAGTCACACCTTTTCTTTTTTGACCACTTCTTTGCCTTAAAAATACTATGACTCCTAACTATTTTACAAATAATCAATTGTCCTTTAGTTTCACCATCCATATTGGCCTTAATCCTTATGCTCTCTCCATTTTGGGAGTTCATATTGTGAACATTGTGTATTCAAATTTGATACACTAATGATCACTTGGATTTTCTTACTCTCTTGCCAATTTGTGATCCATTTTTATTTGAACACTCTCATCATTTTGTGAGCACCTTCATTTTACACTCTTGTTTTTTTTTAAGAACCTTCATTTTATGTACTCGCCATTTTAAGAGACCATTCGTATTTCCTCTACCACAACACAATCATGTTTTCTTATCACCAATGTTATTCTATCCCATATCTTGGAAGAGCTAAATTTGTCTTAAATTTCATGTTGGATCTTGTATCTATGAAAATATGTAGACAACAACCACTTTCTTAGTGAATCTAGAGTTAGCTTAGCTACCCCTTCCTTTTCTTTGATTTCCCTCATTTTATTCATCTATTTTGTTGTCTCTTATATCCTAGGGGCAATGTTTATCATCCTGTGTGTTATTTTTTCCCTATATCCTAGGGGAAACCTTGTGCCAAATATGTTGGTATTGTTATACCTTTGTCAGTATTGTCTAGCATAGGGATCACCCTATCCCCAAGAGTAACACGTCTATTACACATACATGAACAATTTGTTTTTTATTTTCACTAACATTGTGATTAACCATTATTTGTGTATGTTTCATTTTGATTTGATTATTTTTTTCACTTTTTATTTATTTTTATTTTGTTGTGTTTTTATTTATTGGTGTTTTGTTCTATTTATTTGTTTGCTTATTTTTTTTCTTTCATTGTTGTGCCTTGACTTAATATTTCTATGATCATTAGGTGATTATTTACACATTATACTTAATTCCATCCATATTTATACATCAACATTATCATCATGATTTTTATCAATAGTGTATTATTTTCATTTGTTTATTGGATCACATGTCAGTCCTTATGCATATTATAGATATGTTATCATGGTGTTTTCTATCATGGTGTCTACCAGCATGTGTTATAACAAAAATCAATTCAATGGATCTTATAATTAGTGTGGTCATGTTACTTCTCCTTGGTCACCTAATAATTTCTTGATATATCCAAATCTTACCCAATACAAAGTAATTAAACCAAAAGTGAATTATAATCCTTACTATTTAGGACGTGCATCTCCATACTATTAGGTTTCTCAAATTCACGTTTCTCCTCTATAGTGGCTACTCTTACTCTATACATATGGATTCAGAATGTAAGCTCCATTTTTTGATTTGTCATATTATCCCAAATACCTATGCCAATGATTATTACTACATTTGGGCAAATCATTGTTTCAATATTTCTAGATGATAATGATTATAACCACCTTTAGGAAAATCATTATCTCTATCCACCTACATAGGGCATGTTTTTATTGTGCTAATGATTATAATCACCTTTGGTAAATCATCATCTATATCCACCCAATTGGGACATGCTTTTATTGTGTTAATTATTATAACTACGTTTGGGCAAATCATTATCTCTATGTACCTAACTAGGGCATATTTTCATCAAGCTAATTATTCTAACTGCCTTTGCATAAATCATTATCTTTGTACTTTGCTATGTTGATGATTATAACTAAATTTGGGTAAATCATCTTTATTATCTAACAAATTGGGGTATATATCTATGACACTAATTATAAATTCCTTTAGGTAAATTAGTCTTTTCTACCCCTTTACCTTTAGGCCCCATCATTTTCTTCTTTTTGAGGAAATGGTGCCAACCTTCTTTGTTGCCCGTTCCTTCAAGGGGGCATCCAAGGCTCCTCCATAACTATTGAAGATTTAGGCATTAATCACCTTTGCATTCTTTGAGAATATTTTATTATTCCTATAGCTTTCAATGCCTTCCCAAATAGGGGAAAACTATAAACACCCCATTCTAGTCACAACTAGCCTCCAACCAGAACTTGGACTAATTTATACCAAACATTGCAAATTAAGTGTAGGTGTAGACACTAAAAAACCACACACTATGGTTCTAGTTATCACAAAATACCCCCTTGGATCCCTTAGGTTAGATCAATGCCCATTTACCCCTTTAACACACCCATTTACCCATTTACAAAATTTAATTAATTAAATAAATTAGTTAATTCTATTTTCCACCTCACCTACCTAAACCCATGGCTAGTTGTTTGAGACCTCACCTACAGACCATTTCTACCCTAGCATTTAATGCCCTAACTTCCTAAACATGTTCCTCATGCTCCAAATGATACCATTATTAACCTCAAAGAATTTATCATTGTCTCAACCACCAGTCACTAGTAAAATTGGCTAATTTAACTAATTTTGATAATTTCCTCATAACCATCAATGGTCACCACTCGACCACTAGTGGTTGAATAAGGCCATCAATATTTACATAATATAACCCAAAAGCCTTCCTTCAAGAGGGTTGAAATCATTTTGAGCGAGACTAAGAGACTCTTGTTTGTCCAAAGTTAAACTAGATCTAGTCCAAAGACTTACCAACTACTCCAACACCTCACTACGAAAAGCCCTAACACCATCACTATGGCCATGTGGTTCCAAGTTCCCGAGTGGATCATCACTCAACTCCATACTTATTCAAGAAATAAAAAACTACTCTAAGTATTCTATATTGGTTTTTTTAGTTTAGTTAGTTTTATTGGTTTAAGCTTACACCCATTTCCATTATCTATGCACACCTTATTCATGTTAGAGCTCTACAATCTTAAGTACCCTCCTCTCCACCAAATACCCTCTAACCACTTTTAACCATATTGACTATAAAAACCCCAAGCTTTATACCTTTGAGACCTTACCTCTACCCTCAAAACCCTTAACCAACTCTCAAACACCCCTAAAATCCCTTTTGTAACCAACCCATAGCCCATTATATCCAAAAACAACACCCTATCAAAACCCATAGTGATTGGTAGCAGTCATCTTCAACTAGTAGTGGTCACCTATTGACTAGTGATGGCCAACCCTGACTAGCAATGGTCACTCATTAACTGGTGACAGTCACTATGTAACTTACTTCATGCAAAACAACAAGCTTAAAACACCTTCTAACCTTAACCAAAATCCCTATTTCTTCATTCTTGTCACTATACAGAGTTAAGAGCAATAATGCAGACCATACTTTTATAGTTTAACATTTATCTTTAATGTTATTTTAATAAAACAAGCATTTATTTTGAATAGTACTTATTTCATATTGATTAAGTATTTTCATTATTTTATGCAACCTTTCTTATCAGCACTTTAATTAACATCAACTTGTTTAAAATGTCGATTGACAGCCTCTAAGGAAGTTATGTGCTTCTTGGATCTAGCTTTCGATAGGCAATCCACCCACCTATCTTATTAACCAATCTTGTCTTTAGTTTCTCTCTTATTTGCAGGTCATCCTCCCAAACCAAATAGGAGTATCTATAATTGTTTAGATCATGGAGCACAAACCAAATCTAGGTTATTCTTACCTCACCCTTATTTTAGTTTTACTCTTCCTTTAAAATAAATACAAAAACAAAATTTTAGTGAAACATTCTAGCACATCTGGTGGGATCCTTGAATTTTCTTGGGTTTGTAGTTTGCATTTAGGTGCTTTTTATTCTTATTTTATGCTCATTTAAATTAAATCAAAACTTATTTTAGATATAAAATTAACCTTTCATACTTTTTTTTCTTTCATAATTATCTCACATAGCTTTAATTAATCAAGTGAATTAATCGTAGCCTCACTTCTTTCCACACATAATACCAAACCACTTACACCAAATAAAACATCAAATACTTGACATAAGGCCCGAATAAGATTTCACCACCTAGTGGTAAACCTTCACCCTTGGCTATCCTAATTGGATGTCATTACCAAAAGGAGAAACTAAAACTTAGTTCATTGGTTGAGTATAATCTCTAGCAATTTGGTATATTTTGGCTTAGCACCCAACACCCTTATCACTACAGTGTGTGAAGTGAGGGGGTAGGCCACATTATCAATCCATATTCTAAGATATAGTACATATTTTGAGAGCATAAACTACCTAAAACCATCCTTAGACTTCTTTCCTAGTACCTATTCTATAAACCAAAGTTGAGTCACATAATTCTAACTTAAGGCATAATCCACAACCAAGACAAAAAGAACCTTAATATTTAATTTGTTTTTCTGTGTGTTTTATCATCTTGAATTTTTCTTGTCTTCTCTTTGTTTGAGTTGTGAGGAATCTAACCCCCTTTGGAAACCTTCTACCATCTTGCCTTCATTTACCTCATCTCCATTACCTTGTTTAATGGGAAGCCATCCTATATTTTCTCTTGGAGATACTAACTTTGTTAGACTTATAGAAAACAAACCTCTGGCCTTAGAGTTTTACCTTGCATCATGAACCAATTGTGCTCCCAACCTAACCTATCATCAACCTAACCTCACTTAAAATCAACCTAAATTCACCTATAATCAACCTAACCTTGCCTATGATCAACCTAATCTTAACTACAACCAACCAATAACCTCTCAACATCTATTTAATCATCATCACAACCAACCAAAAACCTTTAAACACCTATTTAACCATTTTCATAACCCACCCCAACCATCATATCAACTACCTCAACCTCACCAATCTTTGGGTTATCTATCCCAACCACCTTATCAACTACCTCAACTACATCAAACTTTAGACTACCTACCCCAAACATCATATCAATTACCTAAACCCACTTTTTGGTAACCCTCTTTACCTCAAAACTAAGACTTGGATTATCCCCTTATTAATTCATCCAACAAATATCAACCATACCTATCAAATCAACCTAACTTACCCACCTTACCAAACTTATCAAACTTATCAAACCAACCAAACTCATCAAATCCAACCACCAACTATCAACCAAACTTTTCAAACCTACTCAAACTATCCAATTAACCTACATTAATAAGCTTACCTACCTTACCCAACCTATCTTATCAACTTTACCCAAACTATCAAACCAACCCACCTTATCTACCTTATCAAATCAACCTACCTTAACAACATTATCGACCTCATCAAATTAAAAAAAAACCTATCAACCAAACTTTTCAAACCAAATAATCCTATCAAATCAACCAAATATTTCAAATCAATCAACCTTATTCAACCAACCAATTTCATCAATCCCACCAATCAGCTCACAACCTCAAGATCCATTGGTGCACCGTCTTCCTAAGTAGTACACCCTACTGGAGAAATCATATGCCTCAATCCTTGACAAAATCTTGAGGGTTTATGTCATTATGCTTGCTAAAATCAAACCCATCAATAGTTCTCTTCCAAAACCCATTTGGTTTATAGATAATGAGTTTTGTGTGTATCATCATACAAATAGACAGTGGTAGATAGATGTTAGTCTTTTAAGATTTTTTATCCAAAATCTTATTGATCAACATGAGGTACCGAAGGATAGCCTCTATGCTACCCTCAACCTACCCTTGAATGTATTCAAGAAATCAATCATTCAACCTCTTTTTACACCCATTGTTATGGAAACCCATAATCAAAATCCCTAATACAATGACGCCCTTGCATTAGATTTGATCCTTAGTGAAACTATAACTAAGGAAAATATAATCAAAACCTCAACCAATCTAATTGTTCACCAAGTGAAACCTTCCCAAATCACTTTTAAAATCCTTACTAAGGAAGAATCAACCTTGACCACCTCACTTGTTGGCTAAGTGGCACCTTCTCAACTTTCCTTCAAAACTATTGTAAAGGAAACCAACCTACCCATTCCACTTTTCCTTTTAGTGTATCAACCTCCAACCAACCTACCTCTTCCACATATGCTTTTAGTGAAACCAATAAACACCACCTCACCCATTCCACTTCCCATTTTAGTGTAGTAAACCCCAACTCAAACCAATCCACCAATTTCACTTCTTATTTTAGTGAAGCAAACCCAAACTCAAAATATCTCAACTAAAGCCAACCCAACCTCAACTACAACCAAACTAGTCTAATTATTATATAATCTACTCATTTTCATCTACCTAATGACATTGTCTTTGTCTTGATTCCCTTTAGAATAGGTTCAAATCTTTGTCATCTTACTTTATCAACCAAACTTCTCAAACCAACCAAACAATCAAACCAAACCAATAAACCAAATCAACTACTCATCATACCTCCCTCAACCAATAAAACCAACCTCTAAACTAAATCAATTAAACACAATCAACCAAACTTTCAATCCAACCCCAACTAACTTATCTATTAACCCATACCAAAATCAATCCTTCATTCAAGATTTCTCAAATAATAGTCTCGATCACCTTTTTAGCTATGCTACCCATACCACACCTAAGTTCCCTCATTAGGATAATCAAAAACTCTTTTCCAACTAATATTTATACCATGATGGTGTTATAAACATCATTTATAGACTTCAAACCTAACCAAATCCAATCTAATAGTGTTTCCCTCACCCTAGTATCATAGGGGAGATCGTACCTAAACCACCACATATAACTTGAACTTTTCCCCAACTAACAACTAACAACCCTTCAGAGGTGGATGAATTCAAATTCATCTCTATTAAACCCCATTTTACTAACCAATCATCCTCACCTAGGAGTATTTTCCCACATCAACCATCTATGGAAAAAGTAACTGGAGGAACTCTTCATCTAAAAGGCTTTAACCATTTATCAACCCTACACCATAACCTATGCCTAAAATACTATCAAATGACCAAACCAACCCTTGGATTTTTTCCTCAACATAAAAATAGTCTATCCTAACACCCAAACCAACCTCAATTAGCTTTGATCTTAGCCAACCTTTAACCAAAGCCTAAGCAAACCTTTAACCTTAATGTACCCTTAGACCATCTTGGTCCTTTTGACCTCAACTAATGCCGATCTCTTTTAGACCATTATCGATCTACCTTTACACCTCTTTAACCATTAGATTTTGATCAATGTTTATATCTATTAGACCATCATAAATCTACCTTTAAACCCCATTTTTACTCTAAACCTTGATCATCATTGGTTTCTTGTTAACCATCATCGATTGACTTGTGATCAATGATGATCAATGCCATAACCAAAACCTTGCCCAAAACCTTTCCTTTTCACCCAAAACCCAAACTAAATCCTAACAACCATCACCCAACCAACCTCAACAACATTTGAAGAGATAAATGGAATCCTTTTGTTTCATCTACCTACATAACTACTATCAATCTAATATCTCTTTCCACATATAATCAAGTGTTAAAAAGTAATCAGGGTACATCTTCTCTCTTGATTGGCATGAATCATTTATGTGTGTGGACCTAGGTCATATCATAATCTAATCCCTTAAATTATTTTCATTTTCATATTTTCTTTATTTAAAATAAGTTCTTAGTCATCTTGTGTCTGACTTAAGTTTCATCCTTTATTTTCAACCAACCTCATTTTAATGATAACCGATTAATACAGGCTCATGTGATTATCTATCATAGCCTTAGCCTAATATTAAACATGAATATAATGGCTCTACCGCTGCCATTATTCTCATGGTACTTTCTACCCCTTTATAAGATGGATTCCCATGGTTGTTATCACTTAAACCTCTTTTACCCATCATTAACCTTCTTGTGTTATGGTTTTGCCTCCATAAATGAAAGCCTTAGGCCTATATAGACATGTCTATGTCTACAATAATCAAACATACAATCAATTTGGGATACAAAAATATCACTTGGGTTAAAAATATAAGGCATGCAGACTGCTCCCTTGAAGGATAGTTACCTAAAACTATCAAAAATAGCTAAAAAGGTAGACTACTCCCTCAAAGGATAGCTATCAAAATTGTAAACAAATCCATATCTTAAACCACTCCCTTGAAGGATGTCTAAGTCAGATATTTGTGAAGTAAGAAATCACTTGGAAGCTTACCTCATTGATCAGCTTCCCAAACCCATCAAATAAAAGCATCAAAATATTCCAATTCAAAAAAAGTAAAAATAAAAAATAAAGCAATCCCAAAGGAAGATGCAAATATCTTTCACACAACATTAGTAGACTTTTTGCATCAATCAATCTACACCTATCATAAGGCATGAACTTGTCTATAATGGTTCTTAGGTCATCTATAGAAGGGGCACATTGTCCTCACATGAAGGTTACACTATTTTCCATTTACATTTGATCCATCTCCTTTTTTGTCCTCCACAAATCAAGAGATTATGAGCTTACTTGACACTATGTGATCAAGCTACCTTATTTTAACAAACAAAATAATATAAATTAAAATCATGACAGGAACTTATATTCATAATCCCACCTATCTTACCATTTTGGTCTTTATCAATCGAAGCATTTTTACCTTCTTCTACTTTCATGACCACTTATTAAAAATGCATGTATCTTCCCCTTGTTGAGTCATCGAAACCACCAACTATCAAAATTTTACCCTTTAATTAGAAAATGGGCCCCCTTTTAGAAAAATAAGTGGTCCATCAAATAGGTCACCAATATGTATACCACCCAACCAAAATTTATAAAACAACCCCATTATAACAACCATCCACCCATCGAAGAGAACCTTATTCTCCACCATCTAAAACCATTGACCACACCTAACATGGGTTATTTTAGCCTACATTTTAGCACTTTTTACAACCAAATTACCTTATCTTAGTCATTTTATCTTACCCATTTGCACTTTTTGTGACCACCCTACCTTGGTCATTTTGATCACATCAACTACTTTGCCATGTTTGATGAACTTGTGTTAATTTTGTGCACTAACCATTTATGTTCCTTAGAGAATGACCCTTTACAGTCCCAACACCTAAAACCATTTTTTTCTTCTCAAGATCACATCCTAATTTTGGATACCTGAGATCACATCAACCTTTACTAGGAGACTTGAGTTTATAGATGTAAACCATATCGGCTATACCTAACATTGTGGCCTAGTTACCCTATCACTTCTCCTTTTAGTACCAACCTTATTTTACCACCTATCTTAACTATGGTATCCTAGTCTATGCATGATATATGTTATCACATTTATTCATATTTTATGTTCATGTTCATGCATAAATTACCAACTAACCAACCAACTTTGTCACCTACCACCCATTTTGTCACCTATTTATCCACTTGTCAAACCTACAACTGGATTTATTTCACCTCATAGATTCCTAGTTTGGGGGGGAAGACATCCTCCCATACTCAAGGCATCCAACCTTCTACCAATTTTCCAATTTTATTTGGCATCTTTTTGATATAAAATACACAACAAAAAGGGGTAAAATGTAGACACGAAAATACTACACATTACAGTTCTAATTGTCACAAAATACCCCCTTGGCTCCCTTGGGTTTGATCAATGACATTTAGCCCTTTAAAATACCCATTTACACATTTAGATAATTTAATTAATTAAACAAATTATTTAATTCTATTTTCTACCTCACTTACCCAAACCCATGGCTAGTTGTTTGACACTTCACCCAAGGACCATTTCTACCTTGGCATTTAATGCCCTAACTTCCAAGACTTATTCCTCACACATCCAAATAAACCCATTATTAACCTCAAACCATTTCATATTATCTCAAATACCAATAGTTAGTGAAATTGGCTAACTTTAGCCATTTTTGACTATTTCCTCATAACCTTTGGTGGTCACCCCTCGATCGACAATGATTGACTAAGAATGTCAATGGTTACATAATGTAACCCAAAATCCTTCCTTTAGGAGGGTTGAAATAATTTTTAGAGAGACTAAGAGACTCCTATACATCTAGAGCCAAACTAGATCTAGTCTAGAGACTTACCAACTACTCCAACACCTTAATACAAAGAGCCCTAACATCATCACTCTATCGATGTGGTTCTAGGTTCCCAAGTGGCTCATTAGTCAAATCCAAACTTATTCAAGAAATAAAAAACTAAACCAAGTATTCTATATTGGCTTTATTTTATTATTTTTATTGGTTTAAGCTTATACCCATTTCTATTATCTACCCACCCACTCTTCATGTTGGATCTCTACAACTTTAAGCACCCCCTCTCCACCAAGCACCCTCTGACCATTCTCATCCATCTTAAGTATAAAAACCCTAATATTGGTACCTCTAATACCATACTTATACCTTCAATACCCTTAAATAACCCTCATAAACCCCTAGAATATCTTTTACAACCAATCCATAGCCCATTCTGTCTAGAACCAACACCCTGTCAAAACCCACAGTGATTGGTAATGGTCATCTTTGACTAATAATTGTCACCTATCGACCGATGATGGTTATCCCTAACTAAAAATGGTCACTGACTGATTGGTGATGGTCATTATATAACTTATTCACCCAAAATAGTAATCTTAAAACACCTTCAAACCTCAACCAAAAACCCTATTTCTTCGTCCCCGTCACTATATCGAGTTAAGAGTAATAATCCAAACCATACTTTGATATTTTAACATTTACATTTAATGTTATTTTGTTAAAAACCATTTATTTTGGAAATTATTTATTTCATGTTGATTAAGTACTTTCATTATTTTATGTAACCTTTCTTATCATCACTTTGCTTAACATCAACTTGTTTAAAAGGTGGATTAACAACCTCCATGGAAGTGTGCTTCTTAGATCTATCTTTTTCTAGGAAATTCACCCACCTATATTATTAACCAATCCCATCTTTAGTTTCTCTCTTATTTGTAGTTTATACTCCTAAGCCAAAGAGGAGTATCTATAATCATCTGGATCACATAGTGCAAACTAAATCTAGGTTCTTCTCACCTCACCATTCCTTTAAGTTTACTCTTCTTTTAAAATAATTATAAAATAAAATTTTAATGAAATAATAGGAATAACTTAACATGTTAATTTCATCTACACATCATTCATTAGTGCTCATAATTATGTTAAGGCATCCCTATTTGGGGTATTATCCCATATTCAATAATAACCTCTCATGGATTCATCTTTAGTTACCTTGTAACCTAATAACTATCAGTTTGGCCTTTGAACACATTAATTAGGGCACTTGAATAATTCCTAAAAGAGATAAAATGGTAATCAAAATGAATCAAATAATTAAACTAGAATAAATGCCTAGCTAAATAATCCATTTTGAATTAATGAATGTCTAAAAATGGAAATTCAAAAATTGAAAATATCAAGCTTCTACATCATTGCTTTTGTAAGTTGTCAAGCTCTCACAAAATATTTAACAAATATCTCAAATTTTTAGCCATGCTATCAATTGAAAATCATAATTGTATGCCACTTCTTTAACTCAAATGGGGTTAGCCTGAACTCACCTAGGGTTAGTTTTAACTCAACCATGCTTAATCCTAACCTAACTCAACTTGGGTGAGGGTTAACTTTGGAGGCTATAAGTAAAAGGCCTCAACCATTGATCTTTAATCTCTTTTGGTGTAAATTTTTTATTCTCAAATACTTATACAAATCTTTTCAAATGAAATTTTATCATGCCAAAATACCTCTAAGGCTTCATTGTAGTGTTACCATGCTAATTTCATAAGCCAATCCAAGCCAAGACAACCAACATTACAAAGGTGCCAAGGAAAGGTGGATCAATGGAGTTTCATTTACAAATATTTTTTCAGCACATAGCCAAGAAATCCAACTCAATAAGCAGTTTTAGAGCTACAAGGAAGGTAAAATGAATATTGCTTTTGTTTTTTAGTTGTGTTTTCATTACATGCTTGTTAAATATGCTCTCCCTGGTGTCTAGGATAGAGGTATTTACATTTAATGTGTTTATTTTGATTTTATTTTATTGAATAACACTATAATAATCTCCCCTCTTGGATTCCTTGTTCACAGCTCATAGCCCGAGACAAGATTTACTCTTGCATTAACATAGTCACTTATTTTTACTAGTCCCATACAAGAAAAGATAAATTATTTCAAAAATCAATAAGTATTATATTATTTCTAATGAAATAAACATCATAATAAATATATATAGAGTACCACTCAAAGAGGTGTGAAAACACAACCCTAAAGATTGGTTTCACTCACATGTTCCCACAAGGTTTATTATGTATGACATAAAAATTATGGTGTTCATACATAGAAACCAAGTACATTGAATTACCTATATAGTTTTCATGTAAATACAACTGAATAATAAAACTAATTTAAATATAATTAAGTTCATCGTATTTTACTAAGTTCTTATTGAACAACTAGAATTGGGGTTTCCTTAATATGGTATCCATTTTATCTACCCTTAGGAAAAATAGAAGTGCATGATATTCCAAATCATAAATTTAATTACCATATACTACCACATTCAAAATTCTCCAAACATTGAAAAAAATTGGCATTCAAAGTAATTTACAATATACCAATTAATTTGACAATCTCAAAGTAAGCTACAGTACTTGCTTATGTACTCAAAAATAATATTATCCATGATCTTTCCATGCTAACTATTATTATTTACTATAATATGACTCTTAAGAGAATAAATATTTAAAAGTGATGTTAAAACAAACATATTACACTAACCATTTATGCATGTAGTATTGGCCTTATAATCTTCATCATTTCATACAATAAAATCAATTAGGGTATATTTATATATTGCAGTCATGATACTTGTTTTTTTACTTCACTAATAGTCCCACACATTTATTACATTAATAACATCACATCATTGTAATAACTAAAATGTTGTACTAATACACTACTACAAATCTTGGCAAGATTCCAAAAATGCCCATTGTTATTACCACTAATTCTACTATGCTAAGAAATCCATAAAATAAATAAGTAAAAGAAAGTATATTTTATCATTAGGGTAATTTAGATCCTAAACTAAGGTTATTCGTATAATATATCAAATAAGAATAAGGACATTGTCACTTCATTGTGCTACCTACCATGAATATAATCAAAATGCTATAGTAAAACATGAAAAAAGCACATGTTTTTATCCTTTTCAATAACAAAACCTATCACACTCTCATTATATCATCTCATATTATTTTTACCACTTCATGCAATTTAATTATAGTCTATAACTTTAACTATCCATATAATGATAAAGTCCAAGCAAGACCTTAAGCATATTATTCCATAATCTAACCCTTTCAATCATGTCATAATAAATATAAGAGTGAATAAATAGGTTTGGTAAGGTGGTATTAATCATACACAATCTCACCTAATTATATTCATTTAACGTTTACAAAAATAAATGTTATATGTAATCTAGTCTAAACATTTTTTCAAGCATAATTTGAATAATTAACTTAATCACATTTCCATTAGTCACATGGTTTCCAAGTGATAACTCAACTCATAATAAGAATACTATATATCTAATAGATTAAGGAATATAAATAATATGTTATACCATAGTATAAGCACTTGCATCTAAAGTAGTTTAAGAGAAATTACAACCATACTAACAATTTATTATCTCACAAAAGTATACTACAATTTTACACTAGGTTTTAACCTTACTTGATAGCTAATGAATAGTGATAATATAGAAAGACTTGATCTCACACTTATCAATAGATTCAACTAATAAAGTACATTTTGTATACTATTTCACATAATAATTTTTTCCAATAGATAACTAGTGCACTTCAAAAACACAAGCTTGCTAAGGTATGTTCATAATAAGTTCTTATTCAAGCTCAAAAGTAAACTAATGAACTCATCAAGCAATGTTAACACAAGACCATGTAGTTAAAAAATGCTTGGATGCATTATATTGTTTGATTTTGCATTATATAGTCAACTATTTTACACTACTTATATACACATACAAGAAATGTATAACAAATGAACAATGAGTTGTTACACTTAGTTTCATATTAGATTCAAGATAGTTAACAAGTACAACATGGTCACCTACAATAGTGAATTATATCATGGAGATTAGATCAAAAAGCGTTTTTCAACCAAAGATATAGTTTTTATTCCTATTTAATTAGTTGTTCTAGTTCCCCAAGAATCATTGGCATGGTCAAGTTATTTCACAACAATAAGGAGAGAGTATCCATAGAATTATTCTCCATAAATAATAAAAATAATTTGAAACTTGAGCCCACTCATCTATTAGTATCCATACCCACCCAACCCATTATTTTACGATTGGAATAGATCACTGAATAAAATCCAAGAAAATGAGAAACGAGGGTTTAGAAAATAGATCCAGTCCACCACGACTAGGATTTCACACAACATCCATAACAGATTACACAAACCTAAAAACATAGGTAAAAAAATAGGATTATATATAAAATAGCAACATTTTATAAATAAGATGTTTAATTAAATAGCAACATATTAGAAATAGGATGTTAAATCAAATAATAACATTTTTGAAACAAGATGCTAAATCAAATAATAATATCTTAAAAACTTGATTCTAAATTAAATAATAACATATTAAAAATAGGATTCTAAATAAAATATCAATCCTAATAGCATTAACAACATTTACTACATATATACACCATCTAAGGGTGAGATGCACTAAAACCAATCATACCCATTAAGGTTTTACAATAAAAACTAACATTTCCAACACAACCATAACCATTGCTAAAATCCAATAAGCCACAATAACTAAAGTTAAAGGAAACACTAACATTAGTGAGGGGTTAGTTCTAGGAAGAGGAGAAACCATTCCACCTAGAGTTTCATGAAAATATAGTATAATCTTATGCATAGAAAAAATGGAAAAGCAAGCAAGGAAATTATCTTACTTGCTAAATGGTTTTGTTGGCTATTACCTTGCTTCTTTTTATTTATTTTCCAAACTTTTTTCCTTCATCATGACTATGTGTATTTTACCACATTCCACCATGGCCTTAATTATTCCTCAAACTTCATAGCCACTACCTTCCTCATCAATGCAACTTTAGTATGAGTCTCATGATTTTTTCCAGTTTTTCCATGGCTACCACCTCAATAGGGCTCAAACCCTATATTGCCTCTACTCCATATTCACTACCAGTGAAAAAAATGAAACTCTACTGATACATCTTAGATTACTCTCCACTTCCATTATGGTTGCAACTAGAACACAATAAAACCCTACTTTCATATTCCTCTAACACCCATTTCAAGTCAATAATCCTCACAACAAAATAACTTCTCAATAATAACCTCTAACATGCATACTACATAAACCCTGATAATAATTATTTCATCATTCAACTATAGTGTAATGTAAAAATAATCATAATGATGCCACCAATGTAAAAATGACCTTTTTTAACCTTATTATTACCTAAGTCAAAGATTTAGTAATAACATGCCCAAACAATGAATCAAAAATAGTTTTAAATATTTGATAGGTCCTTATGAAACTAAATAAGCCAAATAATTCATTTCCATGTATTTGTAAGAATTTTAAATGCTCAAAGCCTCATAGTACTAAGGTAACAAAACATGCTTATCATCATAATCATGACAAGCCTTCATATAAATAACCTTTTGTATCATCTAATGCAATCTCATACATTAATGTCTAAAATTTTATTTATTGCAGCCCATAATAGCTTTCCAATATCAATGAGCATAAATATAGTCAAAATTGAGCAATTGGATACAAGCCAATGATAGTCTCAAAACTAACCATCAAAATAAATATGCATAATAAGGGATAATCACAACATAAGATGATATAGAAAGGACATGGTAGACTAAATGGATCTCAACCTTTACCTCATTTTTCATTCACTTGTATGAAGTTTATATTACTATTTGGCTAAGCATTCTAGGACCAAACCTAACTCAGTCACCCTATTGAAAGTTGTGATCACAAAATGGCATAAAGAGTACTAGCTCAGTAAAATATAAACTAAAATAAATACTGAATTAAATTATGTAAAATATAAACTAAAATAAATACTGAATTAAATTATAACTGTAATATAATTAAAATATCATGATGCATGTATATTAAGTAAATATCAATCAGATCTGATATCAAATGTCTCATATATAAAAATGTCCCATCTAATAGTACAATAGAACACATTATTTAATACATGCCTAGGTGGGATACAAAAAATAAATATTATTATCTATAAATAATTTATGGATAATAATGTGCACTTAAATTTTTTAATTATCCATATATGTTATAATTATATGTGCATTATAGATAATAATATATATTATCACCCCCTTAAGATGTACTATATTAAAAGAGAGGAAAAATTAACTTGCAGTAGCCTAAGAAAGCTTAGAAAGGATGTTTTTCATATAATTTAGTCTACATTAATGCTTCATTTAATGGAAACTTATATAAATTGAGAAAGGAACCCTAATATATATGTCCTAAAAACTAGGCCATGTTAGGTACCCATGTACAATAAGTAAAAAAATAACTATGTGAAATAGTTACTAGAGATAATTAATAACTTTACAATATCCTCATCACCAAGAGGTAATAAAGTCAAATGCATATCCACATACATCAACCAATATTTTTATATTGGGTGAGATAGAATAATATGTGAGTGGAACTCATAGAATGACTAAAAATAAGTTCATGACCATATGGATTAGATGCATCATAATTGATCCAAAATAAATAAGGAATAAAGATAAACTCTTAACATTACATGTGGTGATGACACATGCACGAAATTAGTTTATCCAACCATATTAGATATTTTTAAGGTAATGCAAGCATATTTTAGTGTTGAGAGATCCATAAAAGGATAAATTTGATCCATAAGGATCCACACCAAATCCAATTGCTAAACAATAAATAATAGACCTGATTTTAATCATAATTAGAGATTTAAAAGAGGATTTATGGCATTGGTGGTGAAACTAATAATTTTTGAAGTGCTGATTGCAAAAAAATTGAGGTAGTTACAATATTCTCAATTCTTGCAGGCCATGATAGTTTTGAAACTATTGCTCTGGTTAAACTAGTGGTTACACCCACAAAAACCAAGGGTCATTTTATAAAATATAAATAGTGTCCCTTCAATTGATTATATATTTGGATATTATTTTGTATAAGAAAATACATCTTTAAGTGTTATAAGAATGACTAAATAGATGATGGAATGCATTGGCAAACAATTCAAGTGCCTAAATGTTTTTAGGAATGATTGGAGTGAGTAACTAGTAAATAAATATTAGTATGTAGGATAATTGTATATTACACTTTTTTTATATTACTTTTAATTTTTTTATAGGCCAATATAAGATAGGAAATAGAGATATTACCTCTTCAAACTCTTTTCCCCTACACCTTGTGGGGTTTTCCAATTCAAAATTATTTATGTCATTTCTATCCATTATCGGGTATTTTTAATAAGTGTATTTGCATTTATATTCAATTCTTAAGTATTTCAATATTCCAGCATAATGAATATACACTAATTCTAAATAATTTTATGAGTTATTTTTTCATTTTAAAGTTAAATCAAAGTAGAACAAGGATTTGATTTATCAATTCTAGAAATTTAGTGACTTAAGAGGTTATAGATCATATTTTTATCATATTATATAACTCATATGGTTACTATTGACATTTTCAATTCATTTGTATGGTGGTGATAAGATCTCAAGAAGGATATTTTTTGTCTTTTGATTTAATAATATATAAAATAAATTGGAAACAATAAGTGAGATAAATTGATCATTAAGGAAAATAAATTATTATATATAGAGTAACTACATTGGTATCATGCATGAGTAACATGATGAAGTGACAAGACACTATCATTAAACATTAAAGGCTCATAGATAGAAATCAAAATTCCATAAATGTTATGGTTCACTCTATAGTAGAAAAAATTTGGAATATAAGAGCCCCACAAAGAATATAAATATGAAAGTAGAGAACAATCCATAGATGAACATGAATAATAACCTACAAAATAAAAAGGTAAAGATAGTTTAATTTTAACATGATCCTTTCAAGGTTGAAACAAAATTTTATATTAAATCCTTTGAAGGATAATTATATGTTGAAACTCTAGATAAATGGATGAAGAAAATAGAGGTATAATTTAGTGTACATAAATTAACTGAGGCATAAAAGATAACATAAATGTGACTTAATATGGAAATACGTGCTATATTTCTATGGTAATCCAATATAGTACCTTATACAATGAATAAAAAGTAGATTGTAGATAACTGAAATGTGTAATCATCTAAAAATGACACTTGATTGCTAAGAGTGTTACTTGAGACCACACATTCTTAGCTTAGGCCTAGACCTATCTTATGGCTTAATTAGACACTTATCTATCCTTAGTGTAGGACACACATGTCATTAAACATCCCTAAAGTAGTTTCAAATCCTCACTTTGGCATCCTAGCCTCTAGAGCCTTAGGGCTTGCCACCTAAACACTAGCACCATAATTTAGATAGTAGTGCCAATGGCACTAGTATCCCAATTTTGGTGTTATTATCCTTTTCCTACCTTTTGTCCCCAATGGATATCTTTTCAAAATTACAATCACCTAGGGTCATCCTAGACCTCCTTTAAGAACCACATAAGCACTAGAACAATACACACATACACGACTTTTAGCCCTAAATCCACTAGATGGAAATCAAATACAGTAACACAAATTAGATCATAACAATTTGTGCACAATAAAGGTTATCAATTATTATTATTCCCTACTTCTACATAAATATATCTACAACCATCCTAAGCTCAAAATACTTATGTTTTCAATCTTATGATCTATTTTAAAACACTCAAACTAGCATTCATACTAGTTTCACTTACACTTTCACTGAAACTTAGGTGGGGAGAAAAACATCAATATTGATCCCTCCTCTATTTATTGGTATGTAAGAAACTCTCCTCATAATAATGTCTTGAGGATGTCCAACCCATCCCACTAACATCACACTTGATACTTATGCCAATTGGATGCCCTAAAAACATAGATGTTTAGGGTTTACATACAAAATCAATCAAAAAATTCACCTACATGGATTCAAAACTTGTGTACATGGGAATAGGCCTAAAATACTTAGACACAAGTGCACGCAAAGGCTTAAAATAGTTCTACACAAAGGACACTAGCACTAAAATAAGGACACTAGTGCCATTGGCACTACTATCTAATTAGGTAACTACTATCCAATTAGGTCACTACTATCCAAAAAGGGTTTTGACACATAAATCCTATCCATAACACTCAAATTAGATCCTTACCTATTTCTAATCCTATATATCTTTCATCTCAATGACATTATAGCTAAAAACTTGTTTACATCATTTATTGATAGTTTTAGAAAGGTTAAACTAGGTCAATTCTATTATAAATTAGTGGGTATATTTATTTCACATTTATACCCTAACTTACAATAAGCAAACCCTTTAACAAATTAGGTCTCACACTCCATACCCATAAAAAGTTAAATCATTTGGTGAACTCGACTTTGAAAATTGCATAAACACTAACCCTAGACTACATTTAGGTTTTTCTATTTCCAACCTTGTAAGACCCATATTTAGATTTCAAATCCATCTATCTTCTAATTTTTATTTGGTATAATTATGATAATAATGACATAAGAAGTTTATCACTTTTTGATGCTAAGTATAATACTTTCATTTGCATGCTTGTTTCCTTTAATATAGAATGAACTAAAAGAAGACATAAACACATGTATACATTATTCTTTATATCAATTGAACTGTATGTCATGTTTAATTATTTATATTGCATGTTATTTTTATCTTATGTGGAATTCAATTACTAATAAAATATTCAAAAACATAGAGGATATATTACATAAGATACCAAATACATTACCTAAAATTAACAAGTCTCTTTTAGACGATTTATACTCTCTGGTTCACTTTGATTCCTTACCTATCACTACTAGACATAAGAGAACATTAGTGGTATTACTTGTCCCTCTTACTTCTAAACTCTACACATCTAGATAATATCCTACATCTACTACTAGTTCTATACTCATAATAGACCCTACGATCCATGATATGATGTCCACATGTGGTGCTTAAGCATGGTATGTTAACAAAACCCATGGCTATAATTTCATTAACCAAAGAAGTGTTTTTTAGCCACACTTTCCATTTTATATCTCCTACAACATTACTACACATACAAAGACATTTTGTATGTAGAACTCTGTGATACTAAGGTGTTTCACATAGCACAATCCAACTTATGTTGCTTCCATCATTAATACTATGAAATGGATTGAAGAGCATATTTCATTTGAAAAATAGCTCCCACCTTATCATGTCATAGATCTACACCTACCACTCTACATTGAATAGTGAATTAATGATGTGGGTGTCAAATGTGTTTTAGTTAATAATAGATCAGGGTTAAACATTTGTAATATCTCTTTTCTTTGGATTCTTAATAAACATGCTAAGGATTTGGATCCTTCTAATATGAACATCCAAGGATTTTATGAAAATACATGTAAATTTTTTCTTCAAATCACACTAAACCTTACATTGGGACCTAAAACACTACCTAAGACATGTCAAGTTATGCCTAATGATCTTATTTATAATATATTACTTGGAAGACCTAGGATTCATGATATGCACATAGTTATATCCACTTTATAACATGTTTAAAGTTTATCTACAAAGGTCATATCTACATATTCCCTATGGATCAAGAACCATTCAGATATTGTTAGCCTATAGAGCCTTCACATAATTATATTCCTCACATGGATTTTAATACAACACCCCTCTAGTCTACTATTCAAAGTTCATGTATAACTCCCCAAAACACCTTTAGAGCATAGGATAATAGATTCACTTCTCCATTTGCATTGAGATATTTATAAAAAAAGATGTTACACCAAATAGGACCTTGAAAAACATGAACATAGAATCCTTAATTTTATTGAGGCATATGATCGATAAGTAATACAAGGACTTAGATATGAATATATCACATATAATGCCAATCCCTATCACCATGCTTCTCATCATATAGTGTTTTTCTACCCATTTCACTGGTGGATAATATAGTAAATCATGTTTCTACACTTTTAGTTGTTTACCCCTATCTTATCAATGATACAACTTCTTCAAATTTACATATTTTAAAAAAAAATTCTAAGAGGCTCTCTTAGAATTCATGGAGGCATACAAGGATATCCATTCTTTCTATCATAAGAATAGGTTTCCTCATTCCACAAATTCCCAAGCATACTTTGGTGAGTGTTCAAATAATTTTGATGATATTTCACCTAACACAGATGATACTATCCTTAAATCATCTTGCACTATTGATCAATATACATTACTTAATGAAGAGACAATCAAGTTTAATTATGGCACCAATATTTATCCTCACATCATATTATTGATTTTTGCCTTGAGAAAATAATAAGATACATATATTTATCAAATTTTAAAGGACTTACTTAAAGTTTTCACTTAGACCTATTCCTATATTTATGGCATTGATCCCTCAATCACATTATATAGGATTACACTCTATGTCAATGCAAATTTAGTTAAATAGAAAATTCAAAAAATGCACCCCAAGGTTTCTCTTTTAGTCAAAGATGAGATTCAGTGGCTCCTTGATGCCAATTTCATCTGACTAGTTGCTCATCCCCAATGAGTTACTAACATTGTCCCAATTATTAAACCTAACATCCAAATATGATATCATTTTGATTATAGAGACTTAAATAATGCATGTCTTAAGGATGATTTTCCTCTACCAAACATCGATATTATAATGGACTTTATAGAAAGCTAAGAAATGATCTCTTTTATGGATTGTTTCATAGATTATAATAAAATCAAGATCACTAAAGAAGACCAAGAAAAAACTTCTTTTACCACACAATTGGGCACTTTCTACTAGATAGGCATTCCTTCTAGATTAAAAAATGTAGGATCAACATATCAATGACTAATGACCCATATATTTCATGATATCATTCATAAGACAATTCAAGATTATGTTGATGAATTTATTTTAAAATAAAAAGAGTGACAACACCATACAATATAATTTCAAAATATTGAGAAAGTATAATGTATGACTAAATCCTAAGAAATAACTCTTGGGATTCATAATATCCCAATGTGGTATCAAGGTTGACCTAAATAAATTAAAAACTATAATATAAATGCCTCTTCATACCAACTCAAAATAACTTCCCTCCCTATAGGGTAAGATTCAAGTAATACATCACTTTGTGGTATAACTAGTAGATATGACTCAATCATTCACCAGATTACTTAAGGACATAAAATTAAAATGGGATATCACATGTCAAGAAAATTTTAACACACTCAAATATTACTTGTTGAAATTATTGATCATTTTTGGTCTCCTTAGACCAAATTTCAACAACCCTAACTTCAAAATTTGAATCTTAAGGCATCTACCCTCCTAAACCATCAAAATGAGATCATCAAGTTGGAGTTAGGATGTAAGAGCACTCATTAGCAAGCCTAGAGGCCAAGAAGACTAAGGTGTAGGTAAAAACATGTATTTTAAGTCAAATAGAAACCGATGGGTAGATAAAAAGTTAAGTGAATGGTGAATCATGCTTAAGATCATGAGTGAATGACATTAGAGACACTATTGACCCTTAAAGGAAGAAATTTTATGTGTTGACCCCCTAAACCATGCATTTTCTCAAGATTATCACCATAGCTAAGGTCTAAAATTTGGCATGAGACATAATTATATCTTCCCCAAGGTGAATCAAATGTGTCCCAAGAGGTTTCATACATGTAAATGACAAAAATCCATTTTTTAGTTTTCTAGGCCTAGAGAGCTAAGAGAGGCCTAAAATGCTAGAAGAGAGGAGGGTGAAATCAATAATTTAATTGAGAGTTAGGAACTAAAATTAGGAATATAGTTAGGGACATGTGTGATATCCATAAACCTCTCTCAGTTTCCTTAGTTCACCCCTATAACTCAAGATTTTAGTGGTACAAACATTGAGCGGGGATGAATCAGTGTGCCCAAATAATTTAACTTCAATTTCAATCTTTATAAACACTTAACTAGTTACCACAAGCATTCATGAAGCATACACATCATTCATATCAAAGAGAAAGAGAGACAGTACAATATCAATCACATAACACATGACATATTTGGGAAACCCTCTTTGGGGAGAAAATCCACTGGAACATATAATTGGAATACTATCCTGTAAAACAAAAGCCAATTTAAAATAGTTGTAACTGATCAAGGAACTACAATCCCACAAGGTGTTGCAACACCTATCTAGCTAAGTTTCAATAACAACCAAAATTTTAGCAAGTTTTAACTTAAAAGGAGGATTCAACCCCCTTAGATGTTAATATTCCATAACAACACCTATGAACACATCCACCTATGAACTGATGTCTTCAACACCCAATGATGGACCTCTAATTATCACTCTTCACCTTCGCTCATACTCAAACATAAAGAGCACTATTTTTCTAATACAATTATGACCCAGAATTTATATAAATAATCATCAATCTATTCTTATCTTCAACTCATCCACAAGGAACTCTACCCCTCCTTTTTTCCATAATTCACACACATAATCCTCTCTCAAATCTCTCCCAAGTCTCTCACTTGAGTCTAGAAACCGTCATCTTTGGTTCCACTATTTATAGAGCATACTTGATAATAAACACCTTGGCCAACCATTAGGCATGCCTTAGCCTTTAAGGAAACTATATCATCAAAACATAGCTCAATACAATCTTCATAGGTTAGTCATAGCATCTATGGGTCACCCTTAAATAGTTACAACTTTTAATAAGGCCCTTGTAGCTCTTATAGGTCTCATGGAGACTTATTCACCCATTTAGCACATCAATGAGAAAAATAAGAACATAGAACCACTTCCAAAATAATAAGTCCATACTAAATGACACTTTATTCATCCTCAAATTCTTATAATCATCATTTCAATCTTATGTGTGAGCTCAACCAACATTCAGTGCACATAGTCACCATGAATGAATACATAGTCAACTTCTAAACCTTTGTTCATAATACATACAACTAGTAAAACTTTTATAATGCACACATATGGTCTCAAGGGAGTCTAAAACATGATACAATATTTAATTCATCATGATACATCCAAACAACAACAAAACAAGCTTGAACATCCTTCTTGGGACACTTATAGTCCATGCACTAACACACAATCAAATTAAACTTTATTAACTTTGACTATAAATAGTTATAGATCTTAAAATTAGGTTTATTATATTTTTTATGGATTATTCTTCATATTTTATTTTTAAATCATGGGAAAATTCATCTTTGATCAAAATATATGGTCGAAAAACCACATACTAGTTTTTCCCTTGTTAAATTTGAATATTTAAATGTAAATGGTCACAGTAAAACCTCAAACACTTCGCTCACATAGCGAGTCTTCACTACTCAAATTAAATAATCACCATTAATTTTATCATACTAATTTAATCCTTTGACACATATTCTACCAATGCCAAACATTAAATCTTGAACACATTGACCTCATCTCATGTAATCTTGCAATGTTGACTATTGATCACTCTCAATCTTTGTGGATCAATCAGGCCCTTATCATTAAGCACTCATTATTAGATCTTGATTAGAACCCCCATGATTATTAAACTTAGCCACATCTCAATAATTCCTAACTTCTTGTATCAATGTGCTATATCGATGTTTCTCTAACTTTAACTTGTGCAAAAATGACTATGGGAACCTTGCTTATCTATCTAGAAGGCCAGCTTTGCACAGTCATATCTTTTACCTCACTCCCTTGCATTTCTCAAATTTGGGCTATATGATCTCCTCACATAGGATAATCCAACCATGTGACTAAAAAATCTTGAAACCCTCACACGTGTGAGATATAATGACATTAAAATGCTCACTCAAATTTTTCTATCACAAAGCCAACTATATAAAAAAATTATCTAAAAGGCCAACTTTGAACATGTATATCTTTTACTACACTTCAACACTTGACCTAAAAATTATCACAAATAATCTAAGAAAAAACTGAAAAAACCATATGATCATTTTATTCTGAAATCTCCATGTGTGAGATATAAATTCATCAATATGCTTACTCATCTATTTCTTGCCTCATGTAAATTTGGCTATGGGAAAACACTGTTAAAATGCTTGGGAGCCCAACTTTGTACTTGCATATATTTTGATGCACTTATGCACATGACCTAATATTTATTGCATAATAACTAGATATAAATTTGATCACAACCATATGACCAACTCCCCCTGACTCATCTACACATGGCAATGGTGATGTCATCAAACTACCTACTCAAATTTTTGGCCACTAGACCTAAAGTGTCTAGATGAA
Organism: Torreya grandis; assembly: GCA_037957365.1. Taxonomy (NCBI): domain Eukaryota; kingdom Viridiplantae; phylum Streptophyta; class Pinopsida; order Cupressales; family Taxaceae; genus Torreya; species Torreya grandis. Next base: position 972,507 of record JARHVA010002026.1, read on the forward strand.
AATAATGATCAACCAAATGAAATCCACTCATACACACAAGTAATAAAAGATTATAAAACATATTATGTACATTTTACACATTCTCAATACTCCATACTCATCCTTTAACATATATAACCATGCCAAAATATAAGATCAACCAAACATACTTCAAGAATACTAGGACAAGCACATTACACACTTTGTCATTATCACTTAGAATATCAAGGCACTTCATCTAGTCACTTGGATACCTCCATGGAATCATTATGACATCATTTAAAAATTTATAAAATCTCCCCCTTTTTCATCGATGTCAACAACCATCATATATATTAATATATAGCTCACCTTCCTTCTCTCTCTTCAAGCACTCTCACAATAGGAACTTTATCCCCCTTTGACATAATGACAAAGTGGGAAATAACTAATCTAAGGACCTAAAAATACTACCAATAGGAGATTACCATTTTGGAAATATGATACAAACTCCCCCTTACCTTGAGTTACCTCTTCTTGCTTTGACAAACTTCCTCTCACTACATGTCAACACTCTCTTCAACCAAACACTACAACTAATGAATAAAGAACACACAAAACCACTATAATATAATTTAACTCACCAAGAATCATCTAAAAGGGACCCCCATAATATTTATGAGACATTTTTCATCCTGAGCATCTTTACATCTCCACACACCATGAAGAACCACCATATATGCTTACTAGCCTTCTCTCTCAATCTACCACAAGGACTGCCAATAAAAATTTATGCCACTCACCAAATAGGAAACATGATCTCAACCAACCTAAGAAATCTCCTTGAAACAAACATACTTTTATCTTTTGGATAAACTAATCAAAACTCATTCTTCTTCAAACTAGGCCTATCTAGCCACCTTGTAACCCTACCTAAAACTTGTAGAGCCCATAATTTTTAGTAAAAACATCTTTAAGACCTAAAACTTCATATCTATATCAATTTAATATTCATCCTCAATCACATAAATTTTCATCACCAATGTCATCATCTATAACATACTTCCTTCACAAACCTACTAGCCAATTAGCCCTCCATATTGACAAAAACTTGAATAACTTGAGAACCACAAACCTTCAAATCTATATGAATATTTATTTAAGAACCCATTTATCCCATTCAACCTATTAATAATCCTTAGACCTCAATTCACAAGGTATACCACTTTTCTAACATAGCCCAAAACCTTAAAATCTCAAAACAAACAAGGTCAACAAACCTCCTTCTAGTTAATGCACACCTATAAAACTTATTTCACACCTGGAGAAACCCATGACACACCTATGGACCAAAAAATTATCCTTCACACCTTTTGGACCCTTTAATTCTTATAACCCATTTTAAGCCTACTTGCCCTTAAGCCAAAAACTAAGAAAATTGAGAGCACTCAAAAACCTTGAATTGACAAACATACCTTCAAACCACAAAAGAACTTGGAGCACATAAAAAAAAGCTTATAGACATTTTTGAGCATCAAAATCTTCTCGACATTTCATCAATCTCATTATTCCATTTGGATATACCCATTCTGACCCTACATAATATTTCCTTCACAAGTCTCTGGAGTAATCTCATAAACTTGTTGTTCCCCCTTAACATAAGACCTTAGATTAATACAAGTCTTCATTCAGACTGTAAATATAATATTTATCACATTAAATTTATTCTCCATAAAAAAATATGTCTCCTAAGAAGCATAGGCAAAGACACCCTACTTCATAATGTCCTAGAACAATGTGAAATTAGGAGTTACCCACAACTCCTTATAGTCCTTCTCCTCAGTTATCTGATACTTGTAGTTCTTCTTCTTCTTAAGCTTAAGATAAGCAACATGATCAACCACCACAACATTCTCCTTCTCTTCTAAGATTGAATTGATAATACATGGAGACAACAAATATTCATGACATACCTTTTCATCTAAAGAATCCACCTTGTAGTTTGGAACCTCATCACTAAGCATAAATAATTGATGATCTTTGCATGATACATGCTCAACAATATTAGAATGTTCACTTTGATCCATAAACACCTTATAACTATCCTCAACTAGTATCTTGGTCTTCTCTTTGAGTTGGATCTCTTCACTCACAACATGAGTAGATAATGAGAGCCCTTGGCACTCTTAAACTTTTGAAGCATTCTTCACCATAGAAAATAGATTAGTTGGAAATATATTCTCATCATGACTCACACTTTTCACCTTTAGCTTCCATGTGTTAACATGCCTTTTTTCTCTCTAGGAGCCTGATTAAACCTATTCTGACATGTAGACCTTTGCTTGTAGAACCTATCAATGTGACATCTCTATTCATAATTGTAACACACCAAACTCCTTGATGGAAACATAGTTTGTCTTACTATGTTTGGAAAAAAATTGAAATATGTATTTTTTCATGAAAAACAAAAGAACCTCCCCTTATTGAAGAGGACTCACTTTGTCAAATCTTATGCGGACAATGGTTTACAAAGTGTCCCACATCAAGATAGTTGAAGCACTTAATTTTGATCACTCTTTTTGACTGATGATCCCCACCATAGTCCCATACAAACTCATTTCTAATAGGTCTCTTGCATTCTATATCCCTACGACAAAATTTATTACATGTGTAATAGTAACCATTGAATCTTACATACCTCATGACATTTAGATGTCTGAATTGATTTGTCTTCAAAGTATGATTGTCCTGGTTCACATTAGTCTTCATCTTGTCTTGAGTTACATTATTTTGTTCTTATCCATATCCAAGACCATTTCTATCATTATCATGTTTTTGACCACTTAAAATATTGTCTAGATCACATGAGCTCTTTTAAAATCTCACAAATGTCTTCACCTTACTATATTTTTTTTATAACTCAGATTTCGAAGACTCATTTCCAAAAACATACCTTGAACATTCATCTTCTTTAGCTCTTATAATTTTAGACATAGATTCCAACTTATAATTAATAAACATGAAAACATCTTCATGTTCTATAAAGTCTTCAACCAATCTTGCCTCAAACACACTGAATTCCTCCTCATAGTCCTTGTGTTAAAATATTCATCTTCTTATTGATCTTATTCTCAATATTTAGTTCTTCAAGATCATTCATTAATATATTCTCAAATTCCACCTCATCTTCATCATCATCTGAATCACTCCAAATATACTCCTTTTGATGTGAGCAACTTCCTTCCTCAATCGTGAATAGAGATTCATCTTCAATAGGACCATCATCTTCATGATCATATTTTGAGTCACTATCTTGAATCTCATCTAATGAGATGCAATATTAATTAGTGTAGAGACTCTTCTTATTCTTGAAGGACTTCTTCTTGTTGTTTGTACTTTTTGAATCCTTTCTTCCTATATGTCTTCTTGTCTTCGTCTTGGCATTCACCATTCTCTTCATCAACACTCTTCTCATGCCTATGAGGGAACTTACAAGGAAAATGCCCTATATTTCCATAGTTAAAATATTTGAAGGGTATTTTACCATTATACTTCCCTGAGCCTGTGTTCAATTTCCTAGTAATAAAAGTAATTAGTTCATCCTCATCAATGTCAGATATGTCATCATCTTTGGGTTTTTTAACTTGGAACTTATTTTTAAGATTAATTTTGTCTTTAATTCAACCTCCTTATTTTGTGGTATATCATCATTTACTCTCATCTCATATGTAGTAAGGGTGCCATGTAATTAATCCATCTTCAACTGAGTAAGATCATGATGTTCTTTTATAAAAGATACCTTTAGATAAAACTTGAGAGATAGAGACCTTAATACCTTTTGAACTACATTATCCTCTTCAAGGTTCTCTCCAAGACCTTTAATGATGTTCACAATCTCATCAACTCTCTGTAGAAAATATGCCACAAAATATTCTTCCTTCATATTGAGACTTTTGAATTGCCTTTTGTGAGTCTGCAACTTAGCAAGCTTGACCTTGAATATCCTTCATAAATGATTTAAATTTTGTTCCATATCTCTTTAGTAGATTTAAAATGGATTAATTTTGTGAACTTAGTCTATATAAGCCCATAAGTGATGGCATTCTTTACCTTAGAATTATTCTCAAACAACTTCTTATTTATAACACTAGATAGAGGAGTAGTAGGAGCAACATAACCATCCAAAATAGATTACCATACATCAAACCCTAGGTACATATGTCCTCATCCCTATACTCTAAAAAGTATAATTTGATCCATTAAACATTAGTGTTTTCTTAGGAGAGAAACCTCCTTGATGACTACCCATATTATACCTTGGATCACCTTCAAGCTATCAAGCCTTTAACAAAGGACATGGATCTAATACCAATTGTTATAGGTATAAAAAATAACATATGGGGTAAATTAGTGTGATCAAATAATCCAACTTCAATTTTAATCTTTATAAACACCTAACCAATTGCCACAAGCATTCATGAAGCATACACATCATTCATAGCAAAGAACAAGAGAGACAATGTAAGATCAATCACATAACATATGACATATTTGAAAAACCCTCTTGGGGTAGAAAACCCACTAGAACCTATAATTGGACTACTATCCTATAAAATAATAACCAATTGAGACTAGTTACAATTGATCAAGGAACTATAATCCCTTATTTAGTGAGACTACAATCCCATAAGGTCTTGCAACACCTATCTAGATGAGTTGTAATAATAACCAAAATTTTAGAAAGTTTCACCTTATAAGGGGGCTACAACCCCCTTAGATTCTAAGACACCAAAAAAAATCTATGAACACATCCACCTATGAATTTATGTCTTCAACAGCTAATGAATGACCTATAATTATCACTCTTCACCTCTGCTCATAATCAAATAACAAGAGCACTATTATAATAATAAAATTATGACCTATAGGTCATAAAAATATTATTCAATATATTATAATCTACAATTCATCCAAAGGTCACTCTACCCCTCCTTTGTTCCATATTTCACACACACTATCATCTCTCAAATCTCTCCCAAGTTTCTCACTCGAGTCTAGAAACCATCATTTTAGTTTCACTATTTATAGAGCATAATTGATAATCAACACCTTGGTCAGCCATTAGGCATACCTTAAGCTTAAGGTAACTATATAATTGAGACATATCTCAATACAATATTCATAGGTTATCCATATCATTAATGGGTCACCCTTAAGCAACTACACCTTTTAATAAGGCCCTTTTAACTCTTATAGGTCTCATAGAGACCTATTTACCTATTTAACACATCAATGAGAAAAACAAGAACATACGACCAATTAAAAAATCATAGGTCCACACAACATGACCCATTAGACATCCTCAAATGCTTACACTCATCATTTCACTCTTTTATGTAAACTCAATCAGCATTATATGCACACAATCACCATGAACGAATACACAGTTGACTTCTAAACCTTTGTTCATACTACATACAATTGGTAAAACCTTTAAAATGGAAAAAAATGGTACTCATTTATTATAAAACATGATACAATATATAATTCATCATGAGACATCCAAATATTAAAAAAAGCTCTAACATCCTTCTTGGGACATTTATAGTCCATACATGAACACATAGTCAACTTTGAACCTTAATATATTTGATTGTACACACTTCTAAATCTTTAAATTAGGTTAATTATATGTGCCATGGAGTCCTATTAATATTTTATTTTTACAACATGGTCAAATTCATCCTTTATCAAAAGATATGATCCAAAAACCATAGACTAGTTTTTCCCTTGTTAAATTTGAATATTTAAATGTAAATGGTCAAACTTAGACCTCCAACACTCTGCTTGCATCTTGAGTCCTCACTGCTTAGATTAAACATGTATCATAAATATTAATATATAAATTTTTACCTTTAACACATACTTCCCTAATGCCAAACATTTCACCTTGAACACATTGACCTTATCTCATGAAATCTTGCAATGTTAACTCATTGTGCACCGTCGATCTTTGTAGATCAGTCAAGTCCTTATCATGCAAAAATAACCATTTGATCTTGTTTATAACCCCCATGATCATGACACTTGACAAAATCTCATTGATTCCTAACTTCTTGGAGTAATTCACTCTATCAATGTTTCTCAAACTTTAACTTGTGCAAAAATCACTATGGGAATATTGCTTATCTACTTGGAAGGCTAACTTTACATAGTCATATCTTTTAGCTTGCTTACTTGCATGTTCTCAAATTTGGACCATATTATATCCTCACATAGGATAATATAACCATGTAACAAATTTTTCCTAAAATTCTCACACATATGAGATATAACAACATTAAAATGCCCACTCAAATTTTTCTACCACGGAGCCAACTATGTCAAAAACTTATCTAGAAGGCCAACTTTGAACATGCATATCTTTTACCGTGCTTCGATGCTTGACCTAAAAATTATAAAAATATCAACTAGGAACAAAATTAAATAAACCCATATGATAATCTTGTTTATAAAACATTCACACATATGAGATATAACTTCATCAATATGATTAATTATTTCTTTCCTCATGCAAATTTGGCTAAGTATGGGAAAATACTATCAAAATGCCTGGGAGCCCAAATTTGCACTTGTATATATTTTTATATGATTAGATGAATAAATTTATATTTATCACATATCAACTAGGTACAAATTTGATCACAACCATATGACCAACTCCCCTTGACTCATTCACATGTGGTAATGGTGATGTCATCAAACTGCTTACTCAAATGTTTTGCCACTAGACCCAAAGTGTCTAGTTAAAGAAAGTGATCAAACAGATGAAATAAAGTCATGCACATAAGTTATAAAATCTTATAAAACATCTTATGAACCTTTTACGCATTCTCAATACTCTATACTCATCCCTAAACATATCTAACCATGCCAAAATAGAAGATCAACCAATCATACTTCAAGCATACTAGGACAAGCACATTGCACACTTTACCTATATCACTTAGACTATAAAGGAACTTAATACACTCACTTTTACACCTCCATGAATTCATTTATAACTCTCCAATAAAAGAACCATCATTAAAGCCAAAATTAGTTTTAAACTTTTTAAAAACCCTTAAAGCTTGGTTTTGAGAGAAATTTCACATTTTTTGAGGTTTTTGATACAAAAAAAGGTTGTTTGAGATATTATAGGTAATATTTGAAATTTATACACTTTATTATATCAAATTTTAGAGTTAAAAAGTGGAAAAGTGCAAGTTGGCTGAATTTAGGGTTTTGTCATGCAAATATAGACAGTCAAAAAAAGATTTTTTAAAGAAAATAAAGGGTTGAATGGTAAAATATAATTATTTTATAATTTATATGGGTAATTATAGGTCAAAAAATAATAATTTTGTATTTATACCTCATAAATATCAAGATGCACTTTTTTCTTTCTCCCTATGTCTCGTAGTTCACAATTTCTAAGTGTGTTTGGGAGTGGAAAAATGAGTTTTGGGGTACCTAGAGGTAGAATCAAGTTCTTAAATTTGGTAAAAATGTTAATAATGAGTTTATATACCTATATATAATATTTTTTTTTCAAATAATAATTTTAAGTATCCTATGATTTTGCACAGTCCTATGCTTATCTATTGAGGAGAGCATGGAGCTAGGATATGCATTACGCCTAAATTGGTGTTTTGAGAGGTTTTATTTGATTGAATTATTAAAAAAAATTATTGGAATAGTTTTATTAGTTATTTAATGTCTAAATTAAAAAATAATTAGGTATTGATACCCCATATATCTGAAGATATGGCCTTTTCTCACTACCTAGTTTTCTTGTTTCTCACAAGCATGAGAGAGCTATTATGGAGCTCAAGAATAAAATGGATGTTTTGAGTGCATGATGTATTTTGAAATTTTTTTGGATGAATAAAAAAATTTAATATACATCAATATGTGCTTGGTATGGTCCAATATTGATAGAGAGAGATGGAGAGAGAAGAAAACCATGTTCTCATTATCTCCATTAATGGTGTCTATACTCAAAACCAGGTCTAAAAATGAAGGTTGTAGGGGTCAAATTGGAAATTTATGGGATGAAAGGTGCTCATTAGTATACATAAGATCCATTATCATTATTTTATCACGTTTATCAAGCCAATATAATCTTAATTTAGCCCAATTTAGCATAAAGACACACCTAGACCTACTAGGCCTAAAAGGTGGCAAACCCTCTCAAGTTATTTTAAGAAGCTCCTAAGGCTCTCAGAGGCTAATATTAGTATATATTTAAGTTTAAACATCACCCAAAGATTTATAATTAGTCAAAAAGGCCATGGAAGACCTCAAATATGTAGCGAGACCCTAAATCCAATGCATGCCTTAAGAAGGCTAATGATGGATTAACAAGTGACTAATCAAGTTTCTATCTTTTTTAGGTGTTTCAAATTTTTTTTTGTCCATTTATAAAATTTAATACATTTAAAAATCATCCAATTATCTCTTAAAATCCATTTGAGGTAAAATTTTAATTTTGGCCTTTTTTTACTCTCTCAGCCAAGTGGAGTCTTGGAGCTCGAAGGTCAAATTTCACTTGCTTGGCACATGTCACAAATTTTACATGGGGGGATAAGGATTTATGTAATTTTTAATGATGTTTTTATATTCCATTTATATTTATTTATTCATCCATGAATATTTCTATTTTTATGAATAGTCATTAATAAGCTTTCCCACTCTCAAACCTTCAAATTACCTTTTTTGCCACCAGAGAAGGCAACTTGTTTTGAATGTTTATCACACATGGGAAAGATTTAAGAGATGAAATTTTAAGTATATTTTTTTCCTTATTTTAATATATAAACCTCTCTCATTTTCACTATTTCACAATTAAAATTTGATAACCATCATCACAGACATTTGTAGGTTTTAGCTTACCTAGCCCTCTCAAATGACCAGTTTTTCCAAAAACCTCTTGAAATATCATGAATTGACTTTAAATGGTACTATAAACATATAAAACATTAATAAACTCACATATATAACCTTTTTGATCCATTTTTAAAATAAATTTGGCATGTGTGGGCTATCTTGAGGCCCAAAATGGCTAAAATTACAAGTTGTGAAGGTTTTCAACATAGTTGACCTCCATTAATGGAGTCATGAAGAACCAAGTCTGTTTAATGACCATGAATGGTCAATAAATCATCATATATAATGATAAATACCTTTTAAGGTCGTAATCAAGCTTTTAGGGGAATTGACAAGCCTAAGGGTGAAGACTCTCATGGTGGCCTAGGCTCTTAAGGGGTCTCTAATGGTGGAGTGCAAGATAAAATAAATATTTGTAGGTCTAATGGTGTTCCATTTTTAGGTGTGCAAAAAAAATGTGTTGTTAAATTAAAATTAAACTCATTTCACTTTATGTTCTCCCAATTAAAATATGTTATCTTCACTAACCACTAATGATCAAGGGTGGTTTTTAGAAGATGCCAATGGTCAAGTGGGAGAGTTTGGAGGTTGGGAGAGCAAGTTGGAATATTTAATAAATCTTATAAATATTTTAATATATTTTGAGACATGATGTCATATTTAAAAAATATTGCTTCTCTTCTCTTCCCCTTCCTCCATATATCTCCCTTTTCTCCCCCATTTGTAAAATATGCTTCATAATTTGTCAAGAGGAAACTATGCCAAATTTTGTAATGAGATAGCCTATTAAAGTGAATAAGATTGATTACCTTCTACTATAATTGCATCTTTATGTATATTATGGTTTTTTTGATGAGGATCATGTGGTGGGATTTCTCCCTTTGATTTTTATTCTCTCCCTTCACCTTTGTGTATGATAGCTTTGATCTTGTAGGTATTGAGTCATGTTTATTAGTCATAGGTCTGATTTATGATGTGAATGAGTCCATTCCTTCATATTCTATCCCATTTATAAAATATTTCTAAATAATTACTTATGAAAACTCAACTAATTTTAGGGTTGTGTCAGTGGTAGGTCATTTGGTTTCATTTGTGTGTGTTTTAGTGCAGTTGGAGTATCATTTTATGGGTTATCACCTTTCTTTATGTTTTTAGTTCTTCTTTTCACCCTTTTAAACTCTTTCCCAAGTCATAGAATCAAATTACTAAGAGCTTAACTTGTATACCTAGGGAGTTGGCCCATAACACAGAGGTTCAACCACACAATAGGATACACATAACTTGGGGTTACTCCCATTTTATAGCTTAGTTAGAGAGAACATAAAGAACCCTCTCCAAGGGTGTAAATTAATACTAAAACAAATTTTATCACACTTGATGAGACTAATAATGCATTTTACATCTCACTAAAAGTTTCTTGGTGTTGTCTTTCAATTCAATTAGCCTTTGACAACACATTTACAAATACCCATGGTAACTCCACTATGAACATCAGTTGGTCAGGTAGCCTAAGTACCTAATTTCAAAATTTGGCATGTATAATTAAATGTATTTTATTAGTATGCTCATTCTCTACCTCAACATCACACTTATCAAGATAATAATGTTTACGTATTCCCCCCAAATGGTCCTAAAACAACCTATTATACCTAACATGGCCTTTACCTCCCTCTCACCTTTACATATGACCAAGATAAGCCTCATTTGCATTTAAATGAGTCCTCTAATTCCCCTTGTCAAGACTATGTTTATCTTGTTACATCCTTGTCAGGATTCAAGAAAGCATTATCTGATTATATTAAGCTGATAAGGGAGATTGATAGGGGTTTGGAGTTTTATTCATTCATCCCTATCCATGTTCTATAAGAGGTAAGAATTTCTCTTCAGTTGGTCAAGAATAGGTGGTCAGCTTATGAGGATGAACAATGCAAAGTTTGTGAGGGGGAGAACAAAGTATATTTGAGAAGCATGGTCTAAATCTTGGAGAATGTGTTGATATATTATGAGGATTAGTAGGTTTAGTGAAATTAGTATTATGTGTCCTTTCCCCTCTAAAAGCCTCAAAATCAGCCTCCAAGAGTTTTAAATTAGCCCCATAGCCAATCTTGTCAAGGCCCATCCTTGTCAAGAATCATAGAAGCAATAGTGGACCAAGGGAGAACAATCATGGAAATCAATGAGGAGGTTAGACTTGGACAAGAGTTCCCAATTCATCCCATGGAGGGGGTAAGTATCTTCTTGCATATGTTTTGGAATGTGTGGGAATCTATTGAAGAAGGTAACTATCCACATGTTAATAAGATAGAGATGAAAGAGTGGATAGTAACGATTGAATAGAAGTTAAAGAATTGGGAGGTAGAACATATCAAACTAAAACTAATCAAACCACTCTCTCCTACCCCTAAACACACTCTCCCTCATGAGCATATTCATCCCACTCTTCCCAAAGATCATCCTATAACTTCTTGTGTTCCTACTCCACCAAGTGGACCTTCTTGTCCTTCTACCATATCCCTTTATAAAGGAGACCTATTGTATGGAGAGAAAATGAAGACCATTCATCTAAAAATCATGAATCCATCCCACTTTGGATCTCTTCCTATACCACTAATCTTGGTTATACCATGCCATCACTATTTAGACCACTCTCTCCTAGGCCTATACAAGAACAAGAAGACAATAAGGTGGTTTTACCATAAACATTTCCCTCATGTAAATTAGTCAAGGAAGGCATAGAGATAGAGGAGGAGATTACAACATAGGTGAGCCACAAGAAGATAATACAAGTGTCTATAAAGAAGAGATCATGATAGGAAGCCCACTTCATTTAGAGGAGGAAAAATCAAGTTTAGACTAGCCTTTTTGGCATGGGTTTAACACTAATGAATTAGAGCCTAAAGAGGACAATACTCAAGTTGAATATAAGGAAGATCTTGAATAGACTATTTAATTTTTATTTTACATATATGAAAAATAGAATTAAAACCATGTAAAAAAGGGTGGTCCAATTTAAAATGATGTGTCAATTGAAGATGGATATAATATTTTGGATCTAGAAGAAGGAAATTCAAACCTTGAGCAAGACAAGTGTGATGTTGTATACCTTGGTTGGTCAAATCAACCCTCATTTATAGTTGGAAAATAAGATGAAATCTTGAGTGAGGTTGATGAAGGAGACATCTCAAGTACTCAAGTGATACAATTTGGGAAACATTCCAGAGAAGATATTGAAGAGTTATGACAGTAGTTCAATGTCATAACCAAAGATTTTGAGGAGGCTGAGAAACAAGTCCTTCTAGAAAGATATGAGCATGCTTCTCTAAGCATGATTAGTCCTAGTTTGTAAATAATAAGGTGGAAGAATATGTTATTTTTAAGATACCAAGTGGAGAGATAGCAGTCACTCTCCAAAATCATATTGATACATTATGCCAAGATATTTTTCACATTGAAGATCATTATAGGATCGGTTTTGAGTCATCTCAAGTGTACATATACATTGGAGACATGTTTATTCTATTTAAACCTCATGAAAGACATGATTCAACAATAATAGTGTTTTAGAAGTAGAGTGTCTTTCATCATGTTCCCCTTCATGAAGGGAGTCATCCAAGAACCTTTCCTTTTGATCTATGAAGAGGTAAAATCTTAAGGTTAGTTGTATATAGTAGCTGGTGTGTTTGCTTTCTCTAAGTGCCTTTGGCATAATTTATTTATATAGTTAATTTCCTTTATTGTGTGATTCAAAGGTAGAAGGTTGTTATAAATTTTCAAATGTGTTGCATAGGATGGAATCAATTCAAATTAGATTCAAATCAACTGGTTAGATCTATTTAGAGACTCCCTTGCCTAATAAATATACGAGGCACAAGTCTTTTGGCTAGAAGGCTAGCCAACCCCATAGAGTCACCAAGATTATTGACAATTTTTGGCCTCCTTAGACCAAATTTCAAAACCCCTAACTTAAAAATTTGAATTTTAAGGCATCTACCCTCCTAAAACATAATAATTATATCATCAAGTTGGAGTTAGGATGCAAGAACACTCATTGGCAAGCCTAAAGGCCAAGAAGACTAAGGTGTAGGGTAAACATCTGTGTCGAGTCAAATGGAAACCAATGGGAAGATAAATGGTTATTTTTATGGTTAATAATTCTTAATATCATTATATAATTAAATTATAGACTACAATGAGCCCTCAAGGAATAAATTTTGTGTTTTGACCCCCTAAACTATGCATTTTCTCAAGCTTAATGCCAAAGCTACTTCAAGGTTATTATATGATAAAAAATTTTAAGGGTGTAAATTTTTTCATGGGACATCATGGTATCTTTAAAAAGGTTAATAAAATGTGTCCCAATAGTTTTCATACATGTGAAGTACAAAAAAATCCATTTTTTAGTTTTCTAGGCCTAGAGAGCTAAGAGGGGTCTAGAGTACCAAAAGAGAGGGGGGTGATAGAAATACTTTACTTGAGAGTTAGGAAATTAAATTTTTATTATATTTTTGTTTATTTTTTATATCCATAAAACTCTCTTAGTTTCCTTGTTTCACCCCTAGAACTAATGAACCATCTTTAAATCCAAAATCAATTTTAAACCCTTCTTAAACCCTCAAAGCTTGGTTTTCAGATAACTTTCACATTTTTTGAGATTTTTGTTTAAAAAAAATGTGTTTTGAGCTCTTATTATTAATATTTTACCTTTATACACCTTATTCCTTCAAATTTTAGAGGTAAAAAGTGGAAAAGTGCAAGTTAGTTGAATTTAGGGTTTTGGCATGCAAATGCATATAGTCAAAAAGGGATTTTTTAAGGAATGTAAATGGTTTAATGGTAAAATATAATGATTATATACGTTATAATGGTAATTATAAGTTTAAAAAAAAAATTAATAAGGTATTTATAACTCATAAATCTCAATATAAACCTTTTTCTTTCTCCCTATGTCTCACAGTTCATAATTTATGAGTGTGTTTGGGAGCGAAAAAATGAGTTCTGGGGCATTTAGAGGTACAATAAAGTTATTAAATATGGTAAATATGTTAATAATGAGTTTATATTCCTATATATAATTTTTTATTCAAATAATTAGTGTAATTATCCTATGTTTTTACATAGTCCTATGCTTATCCATTGAGGAGAACATGGAGATAAGGTGTGCATCATGCCTAAATTGGTGTTTTTAGAGCTTATATTTGATTTAATGATGAAAAAAATTATTTTATAATTTTTATTAGTTATTACATGTCTAAATTAAAAAATTATGAGGTCTTTATACCCTATATATCTCAATATATGTCCTTTTCTCGCTTCCTAGTTTTCTTGTTTCTCACAAGCATGAAAGAGCTAGTATGGAGCTCAAGAAGAAAATAGATGTTTTAAGTTAATGATGAATTTGGAAACATGTTTGTATTAATTAAAAAATTCATTATACCTCAAAATTTAATGGGATAGTCCAATATCAATATAGAGAGATCAAGAGAGAAGAAAACCAAGTTCTCATTATCTCCATTAATGGAGTCTGTGCTCAAAACTAGGTCTAAAAGTGAAGGTTTTAGGGGTCAAATGGGATTTTTATGGAATTAAATGTGATAAATAGTATCCATAAGATAAATTATAATAATTTTATAATGTTCATCATTCCAAGATAAGCTTAGTTTATCCTAATTTAGCATAAAGACACACCTAGACCTATTTGGCCTAGAAAGTGGTAGACCTTCTCAAGCTATTTTAGGAAGATCCTAAGGGTATAATAGGTTGAGGTTAGTCCTTATGTAAGGTTATAACTCAAAAAAATATTAAATATTATTAAATGATTCCATGAAATACATCAAACATGTAGAGAGACCCCAAAGCCAATTGCATGCCTTGAGAAGGCTAGAGATGGATTAACAAGTGACTAATCAAGTTTTTATCTTTTTTCAGGTGTTCCAAAGCATTTTTAATCCATTTATAAAATTAGTTAAATTTTAAAATAATTAAATTATATATTAAAATCTATTTTATGTTGAAGTTTGGTTTTGGTTTTTTTTTTTCACTCTCTCAACCAAGTGTAGTCTAAGAGCTCGAAGGTCAAGTTTCACTTGCTTGGCACATGTAATAGACGTTGAATGGGGGGATAATGAGTTATGTAATTTTGATATATATTTTTATATTAAAATTCCATTAATTTATCTATCCATTAATATCACTAGTTTTATGAACAATCATTAAGAAGCTTGCCCACTCTTAAACCTTCAAATTGCCTTTTTGCCACCCGAGAAGCCAAATTGTTTTGAATGTTTCTCACACGTGGGAAATATTTAGGACTAAAAATTTTTAGGATAATTTCAAGACTTAGTTTAATCTATAAATATCTCTCATTTTCCATATTTTATCCTCAAAATTCTAGAACCATCATCAAAGCTAATTGTAGGTTTTAGCTTGCCTAGTCTTCTCAAAAGACCAGGTTTTTCCAAAAACCTCTTAAAATCTCATAATTTACCCTAAAATGGTCCTATAAAAATATAAAACATTAATAAACTCCAATAATCAGCTTTTATACCCATTTGGAAAATAAATTTGGCATGTGTGCGTTGTCTTGAGGCCCAAAATGGCTAAAATTACAAGTTTTGAAGGTTTTTAACATAATAACCTCCATTAATGGAGTCATGAAGAAATAGGTCTGTTTAAAGACCATAAATTGTCAATAAAGCATCATATTCCATGTAAAATACATTTTAAGGTCATAATCAAGCTTTTAGGGGCATTGGCAAGCTTATAGGTGAAGACACTCATGGTGGCCTAGGCTATCAAGGGGTGTCTAATGGTAGAGTGCAAGATAAAGGAAGAGTTGAAGGTATAATGGTGTTCCATTTGTAGGTGTTGGAGGAAAAAAGGTTTTTTAAAAGTGAAATTAGAATCAATTCACTTTATGGTCTCCCAAGCAAAAGATGTTAGCTTCACTAACCACTAGTGGTCAAGGGTGGATTTTCGAAGATGTTAATGGTCAAGTGGGAGAGTTTAGAGGTGGGAGAGAAAGTTGGAATATTTAATAAAGCTTATAGATATTTGGATATATTTTTAGAAATGATGTCATCTTTCAAAAATATTTTTTCTCCACTCTTCCTCTTCTTCCATATATCTCCCTTCTCTCCCCCATCTGTAAAATATGCTTCATGCTTTGGCAAGGGGAAACTCTTCCAAATTTTTAATGAGACAGCCTATTTAAGTGAATAATATTGATTACCTTCTACTATTATTGCATCTTTGTGTGTATTATGATTTATTTTATGAGAATCATGTGGTGGGAGTTCTCCCCTTGATTTTTGTCCTTTCCCTTCACCTTTGTGTATGATAGCTTTGATTTTTCAGGTCTTGAGTCATGTTTATCAGCCATAGGTCTAATTTAAGATGTTAATTATGCCATTCATTCATATTATATCCCATTTATACAAGCTCTATAAATAATTACTTATGCAAACTTAGCTAGTGTTAGGGTTATGTTAGTGGTAGGTATTTTGGTTTTAGTTGTGTCTGTTTTAGTACAATTGGAGTATCATTCTATGGTGTATCACCTTTATTTATGTTTTTATTTCTTCCTTTCCCCCTTCTAAACTTATTCCCAAGTCATATAATTCACTTACTAAGATCTTAACTAGTACATCTAGGGAGCTGGTCCATAACATAGAGGTTCAAGCCCATAATAAGACACCCACAGCCTAGGGTTATTCCCATTTTATAGCTTAGTTGGATAGAGCTTGAAGAACCCTCTCCAAGGGTGAAAATTATTGTTACAAATTTTTTTGGCACATCCAATGGGACTACTACTATGTTCTACATCTCATTGAAAGGTTCTCAGTATTGCCTTTTAGTCCAATCCACCTTTGGAGACACATTTGTAAATACCAATGGTGACTCCACTATGAAAATCAATTTGTTAGGTAGCCAAAGTGCCTAATTTTAGAATTTGGCATGTATAATCAAAAATATTTTCATCAATATGCTCATTCTCTACCTCAACATCACACTTATCAAGATAATAATGTTTATGTATTCCCCCCAAGTGGCCCTCAAGTAACCTATCAGTGCCATCATGGCCTTTACTTCCATCCCACCCATATGTATGACCAATATAAGCCTCCTTTTCATTCAAATTAGTCCTATAATTCCCCATGTAAAGACAATGTTTATCCTATTACATCTTTTTTAGGATTCAAGCAAGCATTATCATATTGTATTGAGTTCATAAAGGAGATTGGTAGGGTTTATATTTTTATTTAGTCATCCCTATCCATGTTCTATAAGAGGCAAGAATTTTTCTTTAGTTAGTCAAGAATAAATGGTCAATTTATGAGGATGAACAATGGGTAGTTTGTGAGAGGGAAAATAAAGTGTGTTTGAGAAACATCGTCCAAAGCTTGGAGAATGTGTTGATATCATATGAGGATAAACAGGGTTATTTCACTCAATATTATGTGTCCTCCCCCCTCCAAGAGCTTCAAACTTAGCCTACAAGAGTTTCAAATCAGCCCCATATCTAACCTTGTCAAGGCCCATCCTTGTCAAGAATCAGAAAATAAATATTGGACCAAGGGAGAACAAGCATGACAATCAATAAGGAGGTTAGACTTGGATAAGAGTTACCCATTCATGCCATGGAGGGGATAAGGAGATTATTGTATAATTTTTTGAATGTGTGGGCATATATTGAAGAATATGACTATCCACATGTTGAGAAGATAGAGATGAAAGAGTGGGTAATAACCATATAAGAGGTGTTAGAGCATTGGGAGGGAGAATACATCAAACCAAAACTAATTAGACCACTCTCTCCTACCCACACACACACTCTCCCTCATGAGCATATTCATTCCAGTCTTCCCCAAGATTATCTCATAACTCCTTATATTCTTACTCCACTAAGTGAACCTTCTTGCCCTCCCACCATCTCCCTTTACAAAGGATGACCTATTATATGGAGAGTAAATGAAGAACATTCAACTAAAGAGCATGAATCCATCCCACCATGGATATCTACCTATGACAATGAACTTGGTTATACCATGACCCCACTAGTGAGACCACTCTCTCTTAGGCCTATACAAAAACAAGAAGACAACAAGATGGTTGTACCTTATACATTTCCCTCATGAAAATCAGTGAATGAATACATAGAGATAGAAGAGGAGCTTGCAGTCATAAGTGAGCCATAAGAAGATAATACAAGTGTCTATGATGAAGATATAATGATAGGCAACCCACTTCATTTAGAGGAGTAAAAATCAGGTTTGGACCAACCTTCTTGACATGGATTTAACACTAATGATTTAGACCCTAAAGAGGACATTCCTCAAGCTAAATATGGGGTAGATCATGAATGGACTACAGAATGTTCATTGTACATAGATGAAGAAAAGAATCATAACCATGTATCATAGGGTGGTCCACTTCAAAATGAGGTGTCAATTGACAAAAACTCTAATATGTTAGAGCTAGAGGAAGGCAAATCAGACTTTGAGCAAGACAATTGTGATGTTTTGGACCTTGGTTGGTCAAATCAACCCTCATTTGTAGTTAAAAAACAAGATGAAATCTTGAGTGGGGTTGATGAAGGAGACATCTCAAGTGCTCAAGTGATAACATTTGAGAAACATACCAGTGAGGAGATTGAAGAGTTTTGGCAATGGTTTAATGTCATGGCCAAAGAGTTTGAGGAGGCTAAGAAACATGTCCTTTTAGAAAACTATGACCATGTTTCTCTCAGCATGATCAGTACTAATTTGCACAAGAATAAGGTGGAAGAATATGGTATTTTTAAGACACCAAGTGAAGATATAGTAGTAATTATACCAAATTAGATTGAGACCTTCTCCAAAGACATTTTTCACATTGAAGATCATCATGGGTTCAGTTTTGAGTCATCTCAAGAGTACTTCTACATTGGGGACATGTTTGTTCCAGTTGACCCTTATGAGAGGCATGATTCAAAAATCATAGTGTTTCACAAGTAGAGTGTATTTCATCATGTTTCTCTTCATGAAGGGAGTGATCTAAGAACCTTTCCTTTTAATCCAAGAGGAGGTTAAACCTTCAGGTTAGTTGTATATAGTAGTTGGTGTGTTTGTTTTCTTTAAATGCCTTTGGTACAGTTGGTTTCCTTTTATGTGTGATTCAGAGGTAGTAGGTTGTTATCAATTTTTAGAGGTGTTTTATACAATGGAATCAATGAAAATCAGATTCAAATTAGTTGGTTAAATATATTGAGAGACTCTCTTTCCCAATGGATATACAAGGCACAAATCTTTTAGTTAGCAGGCTAGCTAACCCCACTGAGTCACCAAAATTATTGACCATTTTTGGACTCCCTAGACCAAAGGATAACACCCCTAACTTCAAATTTTGACTTTTAATTAATCTACCCTCATAAACCATCATAATGAGATCATCAAGTTGGAGTTAGGATGCAATAACTCTCATTGGCAAGCCTAGAGGCCAAGAAGACTAAGGTGTAAGGAAAAACATCTATGTTAGGTTAAATGGAAACCAATGGGAAGATAAATGTCTATGTGGATGGTGAATCATGATTAATATAATGAGAGAATGACATTAAATACTCTACTGAGCCCTCAAGGAATAAATTTTGTGTTGACCCCCTAAACCATGCATTTTTTTGAGTTGTGTCATAGCTACATCAAGGTTCACATATGAGAAAAAGGTTTCAAGATATAAAATTTGTCATGGGAAATAATGGTAGTTTACATAAGGTGAATAAAAATTTTCCCAAGATTTTTCATACATGTGAAGGACAAAAAAACATTTTTTTAGTTTTCTAGGCCTAAAGAGCTAAGAGAGGCCTAGAGTGCCAAAAGAGAGGCCTAGAGTGCCAAAGAGAGGGGGGTGAAAGTAGTAATTTCCTTGGTATTTATGAAATGAAATTTGGATTATATTTTTGGTAATGGGTGAGATAAATAAAACTCTCTCAGTTTCCTTAGTTCGCCTCTAGATCTCAAGATCCATCATCAAAGCCAAAATCAGTTTTAAACCCTCAAAGCTTGGTTTTGAGAGAACTTTTACATTTTTTGAGATTTTTAATAATAAAAAATGTGGTGTTAAATATTATGGGTCATATTTTAAATTTATACACCTTCCTCCATCAATTTCTAGAGTCAAAAAGTGGAAAGTTCAAGTTGGTCAAATCTAGGGTTTTGGCATGTAAATGTAGACAATCAAAAAAGGATTTTTTGAGGAATGTAAAGGGTGGAATGGTAAAATATAATGATAGAATAAGTTATATGGGTAATTATAGGTTTAAAAAAAGAAATAATTATGTATTTATACCTTATAAATCTTTATATATGTGTGTTTCTTTCTCCCTATGTCTCGTAGTTCACAATTTGTGAGTGTGTTCAGGAGTAGAAAAGTGAGTTTTGGGGCATCTATGGGTACAATAGAGTTATATGAGATTTGGTTAAATATTAATAATTATTTTATATACCTATTTATAATTTTTTTATATAAAATTATTATTGTAAGTACCCTCTATGTTTACACAGTCCTATACTTATCCATTAAGGAGAAAATGGAGCTAGGGTTTAAAATCAGGCCTAAGTTGGTGTTTTCAGAGGCTTTATTTGATTTAATTATGAAAAAAAAATGTATGTAAATTTTTTATTATTTACTCCATATATATATATATATATTAAAAAATAATCAGGTATTAATATCCCATGTATCTCAAGATATGACATTTTCTCGCTTCCTAGTTTTCTTGTTTCTCCCAAGCATGAGAGAGCTAGTATAGAGCTCAAGATGAAAATGAATGTTTTGAGTACATGATGAATTTTTAAACATTTTATTATGCCTTAAAACATTTAATATACCTTAAAATTTCCATGGGATGTTCCAATATTTATAGAGACGGATTGAGAGAGAAGAAAATCAAATTCTCATTATCTCCATTAATGTATTTTGTGTTCAAAACTAGGTCTAAAATTGAAGGTTGTAGGGGTAAAATGGGAAATTTATGGGATTAAATTTTATTAATATTATCCTTAATATACATTATAATTAATTCAGCATGTTGATCAGGCCAAGATAAGTTCAGCTTAGCCCAATTTACCATAAAGACATACCTAAACCTACTAGGCCTAGAAGGTGGCAGACTTTCTCAAGATATTTTAGGAAGCTCCTAAGGGTATCAGAGGATAAAATTAGTCTTTATGTAATTTTATAAATCACCCAAATATTATTTATCATTCAGAAATTCCATGGAAGGCCTCAAACATGTAGATAGACCCCAAAGCCAATGTATGCCTTGAGAAGGTTAGTGATGGATTAACAAGTAACTAATCGAGTTTTGATATTTTTCAAGTGTTAAAAATAATTTTTAATAAATTTATAACACTAATTACATGTTAAAATCATCCAAATATATATTAAAATCCATTTTAGGTCGAATTTTGGTTTCAGCCTTTTTTCACTCTCTCAACGAAGTGCAGTCTTGGAGCTTAAAAGTCAAGTTTCACTTGCTTAGCACGTGTCATAGAGGTTGCATGGGGGAATAAAGAGTTAGGTAAGTTTGATGGATTTTTTTATATTCACATAAAATTTAATTATCCATCCATTAATATCCATATTTTTATTATCAATCATTAAGAAGCATGCCCACTCTCAAACCTTCAAATTGCCTTTTCGACACCTAACAAGCAAAATTATTTTGAATGTTTCTCACACGTGGGAAAGAGTTAGGACCTAAAATTTTTAGGATATTTTGGGGAATTATTTTTATACATAAAATTATCTCAATTTACCTATTTCACCCTCAAAATTTGACAACCATCATCAAAGATAATTGCAGGGTTTAGTTTGCCTAGCCCTCTCAAAAGACTAGTTTTCCCCAAAACCTCTTGACATATCCTAAATTAACCTTAAATGGTCTTATAAACATATTAAAACATTAATAAAATCACATAATAACCTTTTTTACCCATTTTAAAAATAAATTTGGCATGTTTGGGTTGTCTTGAGGCCTAAAATGACTAAAATTAGAAGTTTTCAAGGTTTTAAACATAGTTGACCTCCATTAATGGAGTCATGAATAAAAAGGTCCATTTAAATATAATAAATTATAATTAAATAAAAATATGGAATTAAAAATACCTTGTAAGGTCATAATTAAGCTTCTAAGGGCATTGGCAAGCTTAAGGGTGAAGACTATCATGGTGGCCTCGGCTCTCAAGGGGTCTCTAATGGTGGAGTGCAAGATAAAAGAAATGTGTGAAGGTATAATGGTGTTCCATTTTCAGGTGTGGGAGGTAAAATTTTTTTAAAAAATTTAAATTAGAATCATTTCACTTTATGGTTTCCCATGCAAAAGATGTTATCTTCATTAATCACTAGTGGTTAATGGTGACTTTTAGAAGATGCTAATGGTAAAGTGGGAGAGTTTGGAGGTTGGGAGAGCAAGTTGGAATATTTAATAAATATTATATATATTTGAAGATATTTCTCAAATATTTTTATACATGATGTCATCTTTTAAAAAAAAATCTTCTCCTCTTTTCCTCTTCTTCCATATATCTCCCTTCTCTCCCCCATTTGTAAAATATGCTTCATGCTTTGGTAAGGGGAAAATCTACCAATTTTTTAAATTAGATAGCCTATTTAAGTGATTAATATTTATTACATTCTAATATTCTTGTATCTTTGTGTGTATTATGGTTTGTTTGATGAGGATCATGTGGTGGGAGTTCTCCCCTTGATTTTTTTCCTCTCCCTTCACCTTTCTATATGATAGCTCTAATTTTGTAGGTCATGAGTCATGTTTATTAGTCATAGGTATAATTTATGATGTAAATGAATCCATTCCTTCATATAATATCCCATTTCTACAATCTTTCTAAAGAATTACTTATGCAAACTTAGCTAGTGTTATGGGTTGTGTGAGTGGTAGGTCTTTTGGTTTCAATTGTGTGTGTTTTAGTGCAGTTGGAGTATAATTATATGGCGTATCACCTTTATTTATGGTTTTATTTATTCCTTTACCCCTTATAAAATATTTCCCAAGTTATATAATGAGCTTACTAAGAGTTTAACTAGTACACCTAGGGAGTTGGCCCATAACACAAAGGTTCAACCCTACAATTGGACACCCATAGCCTGGGGTTGTTCCCATTTTGTATATTAGTTGGATAGAGTATAAGTAACCCTATATAAGGGTAAAAATTAATTCTACAATATAACCCATCTATACTAGTACCACCAACACTTTAAAATCCACTTCTTTGTTACCTATCAATAAAAGATCATGCACTTGATGCACTCTTAGCATTACATGATCAACATAAAGAGAGAGATAATTAATACATCAGTCATACACTTGTTGACTATGAAATAAATTATCCAATAATAGTAAAACATTTTTTGGTACTTGTATTCGATACTCAAAAGATCTAACACTATATGATTAACAATGAGACATAAGTTATTACAAAAGTTGATCCTTTAAATTTTTCATGTCAAAACCACATATCTCAGGTGATATTAAAAAATGGGTCATGATACTCATATGATTCAACCTCAATATTATGTTAAAAAAATTAGTAAAGGTCCAGATAATCATAGATCATTTGGCAGTAGCCCTATTATTAGACGTAAATCTTATCAATGATAATTTTTGTGATGAATTCACAGTGTATAATACCACTCATAACACATGGTTAATGTTATTTAAAGGTTATATATGTGCATATGGTGTCAGGGTAGGAATTTTTTCATCGACCCTCTTGGGCACACAATACCCCTTACGTACCAACTTAGTTTTCATGTATAAATAATATCATAAAATATGAGGTTCTTATCTTAGGCCTGCAATTAGCTTAGGCTATCCAAATTAAATCAATTAATGTCCATGTGGATTCACAATTAATTATCAATTAGCTTATATATGTCTACCAAACTAAAGAAGAATGCCTCATTCCCTACAAAAATATGGTTCAATGTCTACAAGATCGATTTGAAAACATCTTTATTAGAAACATTCCATGTAAATATAATCATCATGTCAATGCAATGTCTAATGCAACTTCATTGATCCCTATTAACATAGATGAATATCAAGCTATCTTCACTATCAAATAATTATAATCTCCATCGATGTCCCATGTTGACCTCATATATCTAATAGTTTTAGTCACCATACATAGTACACTAGTGTCTAAATGGTTTTTAGATATATAAAATTTTCTACACAAATATATTACACTAGAAACTTTTAAAAGGAATGATAAGTGCAAACTACAACAAAATTCCATTTGATATATCATTATCAGTGGGGAATTATTCAAATGATCTTTTGAGGGACACTTACTTTGATGTCTAATAGTTGTGGAGGCTAAGTTGGCCATTAGACAGATGCATGATAATAAATGTGGTGGCCATTTCAATGGTAAAGCAATGTCACACAAATTAATTATACAAGGTTAATATTGGCCAAACATGGAACAAGAATGCCAATAATATGCCAAGTTATTGGACAAATGTCAATTTCATGGAAACCTACACCATGTCCCTTCACAATAGTTATAAACCATAGTATCCCCATGACCATTTATGATATGGGGCTTTGATCTAATTTGTAAGATAAATAAAAAATCTATAGGAGGTCATAAATTCATTATCATTATTAAAATACACTTTACAAAAGGGGTGGAGTCCATTCCATTACAATCTAAAAAGGGAGAAGATATATGTTGTTTTCTCATGAGTAACATTATTTCCCACTTTGGTCTCTTACCAGCCATCATTACAAATAATGAAATTTATTTTAAGAACAAAATAGTGAGGAAATATTGTGTTAAATGTAAGATCTAGAAAACATTCTTACTCTATACTACCCACAAGGTAATGGTCAAGCAAAATGTAAAAACAAGACAATTAATAATATCTATATCAAAATGGTTACAAAATTTATTGATGATTGACGCAATCAACTTGTCTATGTACTTTGGGCCTACCATATTAGTATTTACACACTGACAAGAGCTACTCCTTATTCACTAGTATATGGAATGATAGCAGTTATCCTATTGGAATTAGAAATCCCACTCTTATGGGTATCCTTAAAAGGGCTTATTACAGATGGTCAATATAGAGAAATATTTTCAATTATAATAGTTGGATCACACATGCATTATATATACACATAATATTTTCAAAATTTTATTGATTACTGACACTTTTTATCTTGTAGGAACCCATCGAGTCTCAATCAGTGCATGTGTTAAGGGGTGCACTGGGAAAGTGGTGGGAAGACCATTGGTGCTTCATAAGATTATTGTCCCTTTTTCCACTTTCCATCTACACATTCATCTTCTAAAAACCAATTACCATAAACTTTTTCTTCTCAATCTTACCCATTCCAAACATTTATCATATCATTATCCTCTTTTTTCTTGCCTTGACCCCCTTTCATTAGTTAACTGTACTTGACTAGGTTGACCCTATATAATTTTCAGCCTCTAATTACTATATAGGGTCAATTGGGTCAACTTTATACTATTTTTGGGTATTTTCAATTGATATTTTTGTTAGTCTTTTGGTCAACCTAACTTGGGACCTAGTGATTTATCTCTTGAAAACATACAGGGTTGACTGGGTTGACCCTATATAGCCTACATTTTTGGAAGGATTTAGGGTAAAATCCACCTATATATACAAGTTCATTTCCAATAATTTTTAAGAAGAGAAGAAAAGAAGAATAAGTGTGAATGAACATCTGCTTATCTACCATTCTACTTGAGGAATAAATTTTAGGGTTTCATACTTTCTTTGGAGATACAGATCTTGTATTATGGAGAAGTCTTTTGGATGCATAGATAGGTTGTGTATCCTAGTGCTGATTTATTTTTGTTATCCTTATATACCACAACAATCTCTTATGAAGTACATCGGTCAAGGGATAGATTGAGACTCGATGGGTTTATCTTCAAGGTAACTATTCCTAAATTTATTTCTCCTTTGTAAGAGTATATATATAATGTAGTTGTGCTTCTTTCTTCCATGTATTAGGATTATGTATACATTGACATGAGTATATGTCTTCTATGCATGTTTAGTTTAGTTTTTTTATTTCAAACCCAAACTTTGTGCCACAAGATTTGGTGGGAACTATATTAGATTTACTTTTTTGTTTATTAGAATAGAGTGAACATTAAACCTATGACTCTTTTAGGGTTGTTGAATGATTGTGTTAGACTATAGGCTATGGAACCCTTCCTAGAATGGTGTATTGTGATAAGTGATCCCCTAATCAGGTCTATCAGATCCCCATATTTGTCATGCCCTTGCTTAATAAATGTATTCCCAATTAGAAGTGTAGGTATGCTCTATCTTATTTAGGTTAGGATTGATTTATAGGCATGATGAATTTTTGATTGCATACCCATTCAAGTCACAAAAAATCTCATATTATATCATAAATGAATCTATTAGTCCTATAATATTTGTGTTCACAATAGAGAAATTGAATTCAATGATTTGGTTTTAAAATAAAATCTCAGAAATGTTAACTCCAAAGAAGAGAAAAAATGAAAATTCAAACCAAATTGGCTATCCTATACTTATTCATAGAAAAACTTATCCCCAAAGTATACCATCTAGATTCACTTGATGGCAAAGCAATCAAAAACCCATTAAACATCATGTATCTAAGGAGATTTTACATTAATTTTTTTTTTCATGTTGCTTATACATATCTTATATATAAAAAATACAAAAATAATATAATATGCTAAAACACAAAAACATTCAAATATTTACTCAAAAGATACAAATTATAGATTATATGCATTGTCATGTTTACACTTATACTTTATAGGTATTGCATATGATAGCTATCTTAGTATAATCATTTTTTTTTATCATGCATGCATGCTTCATTTATTCTTTTCGAGTCTTTATAGATACTTATAAGACCCAGGTCCACAACACATCCATATTTGATACTATCTACCCACTAGGGGAATATACATAGATACATGAGTTATTCATTTTATACATTCATCCATTTGGGGCCATCTTATACATAATTTTAATTACCATGTTACATATTTATAAACTCTACATCATATATTTACCATTGTTATATATTGATATTGATCATCCTACACCTAATCAAAAAAAAATTTGACTACTACTACTTTAGACTCAACTTATGTATATGTTTTATCTTATACATATTTAACCCCATGTTCATGCATACCTTCATTTTTAGCTTTCCTAGTTTAGACTTGATTGTGTCTCTATGAGTCTTCTTTTTGAGGGAATTTGAATGTCATTAATTTATGGCTATATAACATTTATTTTCATTATATGTGTGCTTTGGACATGTGCCCATGTCTTTGTGTGTGCCTTCCTAATTGTGTATGCAGAGATTTGAACATGTCCTTCCATATGGATCTATGCCAACATGCCTAGTATTTATATATGTGGATATTTGAACATGTCATTCTATGTATTTCTTTCTCTGATTTAGTGACATATTCTCATGTTCCTTGTCTTATGATACTTTTATCTACTTTGTGTTCTTTGTGTGTTTCGTATGTATGCATCATGACCATGACACTTTTCTCTTACTTGTTGCACACTCTAGTTTTATAATCCATGAGGAACCTCATGCATCTCGCCTTCCTAATTAGGTGTCATGATGGACATCATACCCCATCCACCTAGGTAAGTACTCAGTTATTACTCAGATTTATCATTCATAAACATTGTTATATTTATCTTGATAAACTTATGAATTATATATCTAACATACATTGTACATTATAAAATTATGCTCGAACTATCTTACATTATGATGTTATGTATGCCCATTATATTGGTTTATTATGTAGATATCATATATGTTATATCTAACACACATTTTACAAAGTTTTTGAATTTTGAGGATAATTCTTGAACAAGTTCAAAAACTCCCCTCAAAAGAGGGGGAATTCACAAAGATTTTTCATATAGATTAGGATATCTAAATGCACTTAGAGTATAGTTTTCATCACATCGGAACAAAATGTAGAATATAATTTCAAGAAAATATAGTGAGAAATAGTGACACAGAGACCATTGATTAGTTGTATAGAAATTAGAATAATTGGACATTAGTGCCCAAATTTGGACAATAGTTCCACTAGTGCTACTATCTAAGATATGTTTCTACTATCTAGTAGCCTCAAATTCAATAAATTATAGATTGGATAGAAAAACATAGTAATCCAGGTTTGCATAGGTTCAATTATAGATTACCAATTTTGGCTCAATTTAGGATAGACTCATACCATTTTACTTAGATTGGGTGTATATTACGTGGCATGATCATTCCCATTTTAGTTTAGATACTTATATATAGATTATTATAGCTCAATCCAAAATCCATCTACTCAAATATCAAATATGGGGGTATGTACTCAACACATTATTTTTGTATGCTCACTTATGTACTTGTTGATTAGATGGAATGAAAAACTCCATGCCATTCTCTATGTTATACACACTAAACACCATGGTCCAAGTTACACACTAGATTTATGCCTTACTCCGTTTATAGTGGTTAGAATTCTTGAGTGGCCTAGAGTTGCCTAATATTCTTGAGTGGCCCAAGAATGTTTTAGATTCTAAACTTCTTGAGTGGATGTAGATCCAACATATACAGTTCTAATTATAGTTACACATCTTCAATTACATTACAAAATACAGTTATAGATGCATCTAATACACATGGGTAGGTAATGATAGAGTCATACTCTACTTGAGTTCTTGATCCACCTACATGAGAAGCTTGGACACACCATCATTCCAATCCAATATATTTATTTCATTCAAATTTTCTCCTCATTTCTTAGCTTTGAAAGTAGAAGTAAAACTAAAATAAAGGGGTGTGTAAGGGTACTTGGTTGAAAGTGCACGTGCATTGATATCTATAAAAAGTGAGAGGTCTTCTTTGGCTAGGGAAGAATACTTATAGATAAGAAATTACTAAAATAAACCTATTGGCTAGAAAATAATATGGGGCGATTGTTTAGTTTAGGCTAGATCTAAGAAAGCAACAACTTGCTAGGATGATTGTCAATCCCCTTTTTGATAAAATATTTGATATAAATAAAAAATACTTGTAATAAATAACATAAAGATAAATGTTATCTAATATAAGATAGGTAAATTCTTATTCCAAAAAAATAACTAACTATAGAAAAAAGTTTATCAATGCTTATGCTAAGGTAATTGGGGTCGAGTTCAATTTATTGTTTCTAGTTTGTAGGGTAATAGGGACACAAAAAATAAAATTTTGGTTATGGCCTAATTGGTGGTTTGGTTATTGATTTGGTTACTAGTTTGGTCATAGATAGTAACTGGTGGTGTCTAAGGTAACCATCAATGGTTTGGCTAATTTTTCGTGGTTTGGCTAACCATCGACAGTTACCTGTCAAATTCTAGGAAACATAGAAAATGAAATGCAAGTTGAGTAAAATATTAACCAAATGTTTGGGTAAGGGTTTTAGGTTAGTAGAGGTTTAATATAGGTCTAGGATAGTAAGAACAAAATATAAGTAGAATATGATCAAAGAATTAAAAGCAGTAAACAAAATTGAAAACAAAGAGAGAAATACATGTGATTAAGAGAAATGGAAAAGGGGCTAGATGCCTAGAGGAATTATGCTAGCATAAAAATGATCTATATTTTGATAATGTTCTGGGTAGAGTTTTAGGTTATTAGGTACATGCAAGAATATTTTGGCATCATGCACTTATATATTTTTTATTCTTTCCTTCATATAGCTCTATATTTATAAGAATAAGTTGCCAAATGGAGTGGAGGAAGTTGATAAATGTTCAAGAGGAAGTTAATAATTATATAGGTGGATAAAGATGTTAATTTAGGTGCCATAAAGCTGATTTGTATTACCAAATAGAAGGTTTCTAAGTTGGGTGCAAAGTTGATCTCACACCTAGCCAGAAATTTCTTTAATGTAGGTTGGGAACCTAACTATTAGTGGTTAGGCTTAACCATCAGTGGTTTGGCTAATCGGTGGTGGTTTGGATAACCATTAGTGTTTGAGGGTTTAGAGGAAAATGGTTAAAAAGTGATTAAAAAGAGGTGGGTTGAAATGGTTAAGTTATCAAGTTAAAAAGTGGGCTAGGTAAGCTAGGTGGTTAACTAGCTCCAATGTGGGGTAAGGGTTCAAGGGTGTTTCAACATCAAAAATGGAGTATTTTTTGAGTATCCACATTTTGCCCCTTTTTATTATGTAGTTTTAGGTTGATAAGCTACAAAATAAAAATAAAAGTTGGGTAAGGGTAAAGGTGAAGGTTGATGGTCGAGCTAATTCCTGATGCATTAGGTAAGTAGATACTTCCTACATAGTTCCATGGATGTAATATCAAAAAATAAACTTAAACCCAATATTAATTTCTTGGATGGTTTTGTTGGCCATTTTTGGCCCACATACCAAAATTTTTCCTAAGTGTGAGAAGATTGACATTTAAGTAAAAGTGATGAGTTTAAAACAACTTCAAGATTTTAGGAGTAGACAGTAAATAGCTTTGGGTTCTTGGAAGAAGGCTTTGGGATTTAACAAGTAAAAGAATTCAAGATTTCTCTAAGATGACTTTGGGTTTGTCAAGTAGGAATACTTCAGATTTGTGAAGGTGCACTACTTATTTCACTTTATAATTTCCAAGTAATA
Source organism: Torreya grandis (assembly GCA_037957365.1). Classification (NCBI taxonomy): domain Eukaryota; kingdom Viridiplantae; phylum Streptophyta; class Pinopsida; order Cupressales; family Taxaceae; genus Torreya; species Torreya grandis. The sequence goes on from JARHVA010002026.1 coordinate 1,003,115, forward strand.
TCCAAAGTAAGTAAGTAGTGCCATTTGAGAAGTTTGAATTGGTCTTGGATAGTGTTTTTTAGGTTCTCTCAGTAAGAAGACTTTAGTTTTTTAGGGTTGCCTTGATTAAAAGGTGAAGTAAGTTGTAAGGAGTCAAAATCTTGAAGGGCACTTTCATAGTAAAATGGGCATTTTCAATTATACTAAAGGGTAGGTTCCTTTCAGAAGAACTATTTGGAAGAAATATGAAGGAACATGTATAAATATTGAAGGGTCTCTTACCCTTCAAGAAAGTCCACTTAGAAAAATCCAAAAGGGCAACTTGAAAAAGGATTGAAGAGGAGATAGCTTCAGAATTCTTAGTTTGAAATATTTCCTTCAATATTTTTTCCTAAAAAGAAAGGTTGAAGGAGCTTCAGAAAATTGTCCTAAAAGAAAGAGAGCAATAAAAAGCCACTAGAGGGTTCCTTTGGGAGAAAGTAGGAGGAAGAAATCTAAAATGAAACAAGGATGTAGGCAAAAGTCTGAAGGAATTCCTTTGAACAAATTATTTGAAGAAATTACTTTAGGAGATTTGCTTGCAAGACAAGATTTATAGAAGAAAGAGAAATGAGCAAGAAGCCTACAGAATAAAGGAGACTTCAAGTGGTAAGAGTCTTGAGACTTCAAGTGGTAAGAGTCTTAAGACTTCAAGTGGCATAAGTCCAAAGACTTAAGGTGCAAAGAGTCTAAAGTATCTAGCCTTGAAAAGCTCGAAGACTTCAAGATGGATAAGTCTAAATTAATTTGCATAGAGTAAATTAGGTTTCTCTAAGTACTTTACTTTAAAAAAATTATAAGTGAAGGATCTAGGAAAGTGTAAAGTTGGAGAGACTAAAGAACCCAAATTACTCTACATAGAGTAAATCAAGATTCTTTAAGTACTTGACTTAAGCTTAGTCCAACAACATGAGAGTCACGATGCAATGAATCAAAGGCTACCATGTGGCATAGATTGGAGTAAAAAGGGCCAATTAGTAAAGGATAAGTGGCACAAGGATGACCAATCAACGTAAAGGGGAATCCAAGTGGCTGGTAGTTAGGAATTTATGAAGGCTCTCATCCTTTAATATGGTTTTCTCTCAATAAATGACTATCCAACTTAAATGTAGCATGGGTTGGCTTGAGTTCCCAAGCATGGATACCTGCATTCTTTTTAGCAAGACATGTGAAGGGGAGGATCACCATGCCATTGTTTAAATGCAAAGATCAATTTAACTATGCAAAGAAGAGACATCTCAGCTACTCATAGCATGTCTCCTCAAATACACCAAAGGGATACTTAAATGAGAGAATGGCTTGAGGAGATTTGAAATGATCTTGGGTGGCATGTTTCAAGGTTAATGTAGTGGTGATAATAGTGGTCCTAATTCAACAACTTCTCTTCTCTCCTTTTTTCCACATAGCTCTCTCTCTCTCTCTCCTTATTCTCTATAAATATGAATTCATTTTCCTTTAGAATTGTTCTTAGTTTTTAGAGTTTTTGTCATCTTGCTGGGAGATAGATGCCCATTAAGATGTTTGAAAAAGTGTGCTCCTTCGACTAGGCTAAAACCTATCAAAATATTGTAAGAAATACCTCTTAAATTTAATGAGACTTGATTTCATTTCCTATTTCCTATCTTCAATTAGTGGTTTATTATGCTTGTTGCTTGGTGGGTTTGTGAATGCATTTATTCCTAGTCCATTAGCCTGATGCTTGCCTCTTTGAAGTATTTTCAAGTTTTGTAGGTTTGGATTAGTGTTCTGACTAAACCTCTTCTAGTGTGTGTTATCTTTACCTTGAGATCATGCAAGCCTAAGCCACCAAATGACTGATGTAGTGTGGGTTCAAATGTAGATGAGTGTCATTTATTTCTAGTGTATCACTTGGTTATCCCTCTTAGGAGTCCTTATCTCCCTTTTAACCATTTTCCTTGTGAAGTTTCATTTCAACATTAGTTTTAGGTGATCCACCAAGAGGAACTAGCCTCTTTAAAAATCCTATAGGCTCAACCTCACCATAAGACACCCACATATTGATGTCATTTCCATGCTTATAGCCATAAGTAGGAAAGCCTAAAAAACTCTCCCATAGGGGTGTAGTTCTATGCTATAACAGTTTTTGGCATGCTCAGTAGGACCAAGGTCCAAAGTAGTGAAAGGATTTTTGATGTTTTCCATTTACATATCAGCCTTTAGAGGCATTTAACAAACATCAATGGTGACTCTGACCATCTATCAGCTAGTTTAAGTATCCCAATTTTTTAATCATCATTATTTGCTTCTAAAAGCAAGTATTAGTGCCATTAGTGACTCCGAATCAAAGCTCCTATTTATGAGCAGACCAAGTTTGTCTTTTTAAATTTTTAATCAACTCATACTTGACTTATGAGGCTAACATGAATAGATATGGTGAATATTCATATTATTCACCTCCTTATCAACAGCCCCAGTATGATCATCATGATCTATATGAGCTTAGTCAACCCCACCAAGATTTCTATCAAGGCTATGATGAACCTTGGTAGGTTTATCATGGTCCATATATGCAGGAGTATTGCCTCAATAATCCATATGAACAAGCCCATCAAAATATTGATCCTTATCATCCCTATCATGAGCCATCTATACCAACACTTAGGCGATCTTTAATTAGCCTTAACAAGCATGCACTAGAGTTGTGCTCACAAAAGTGTTATTGCTAAAATGTCCCTAATAAATAGATTAATTATGTGGTGGATTCATTACAACAAATAAAAGTAGAATGGTACCCTATTGAGAGAGAGAAAATTGGAACAACCTCACTAATGACATGATGAATATATGCGGTTACATTTAAAGCATTGAGGACAAGCTGGAGGGACTAGAGGAATAGTAGGGCTAGCCTTGCCAACCTATTGTGCCTATGTATACATCACCTCAACCTTCTTATGTGTCACCCATTCCTCCTCAAGTGACCATTTTAAGTGTTCCTTCAAATCTTATAAGTTCCTCATATATTCCATAGTCTTTTCCTTCTTGGAAATCTATACAAGGGGGTTATAAAAAAATGAAGTGCCTATTATGGAATAGCCCATTGTTTGGGTCCAAGACTTCATCCCTTTATAAGAGATTTTTTTTGTTCCTAAAAAACTTAAGGAGGAGATATTTCAAGAGAACATAGAAAAACAAATCAGAGAGTTGGATCTAAAGGCAAGAAAGGAAGAGGAAATCTAGAATTAGAAGATCAAAGTAAAACTACTACCTTTCCCATCTTGGAGCCAATTTATGTAGCCAAGTAAATCCAAGGTCATTTAGCCTCCATCCCTCCCTCCTTAAGAGCTTCTATCTTTTCCATCTTGGAAATCCATTCAGAGGAGTGGGGTGAAGAAGGAGGTGGTGATTTCTAAAGTTAGAGAAGGAGCCTTACAACCTCCACTCCTTTCCATTCAAAATCTTAGAGCCTTTCCTTCATGGAGAGCCATTCAAGAAGTGAAGTTTCAAGAAGAGATGCTAGATGTGGTGATCAAAGATCCAAGTCAAGAGGAGGAGTTAGTGGTTGAAGAAAGTAACAAAGAAGGTTAGCTCAGCTTAATGAGCTTGCCCTACAAGATTTCCAAGACTCTTTATTCCTCCCTCGAGAGATACAAAAGAAGTTATTCCCTTGCTAGAAAATCACTCTCTCAAGATGAAGTCAAGGTTAAATTTTTCACCCTCCCACCATCTCCCTTTTGGAGGAATAACCTATTTTGCAAAAAATAAAGGAGGAGCTTGTAGTTAAGTTTGAGCCATCAAGGGAAGAGAAATCAGGTTTGGAATAATTATGGCATGGCTTTGATTTTGAGGAATTAGAGCCTCAAGGTAGTATTGATGCCTTCATTATTAAGAAGGAATGTATTCAGAATGTATGAGAGCAAAGAGGGTGTTTTTTGGTAGCAAGAGCTTCCATTTGGTGTGTTTATAGATGAAGATGATCAAAGTGTAGAGATTAGCATAGCCAATCAGTTGGTTGACCATGTTAGAGAGGGCACAAATGAGTAAAAGGATTAAGATGAGGTTAAGAAAGATGACCAATCCCAAGGTGAGTTATTTATTGAAGGCAATATTAATGTCTTCAAGAAGGAAGGGGAATGGTCAGATCCAAAGCCACAAAAACTGACATGTTGGGCCTTAGATAGATTGATGAATTACCATATGACTCCTTTCAATACAAGCTGAGCACATATGAAGTTGAATTTGGTATTTTCTCAAATGACCAAGAGGAAGCTACATTTTTGGATGACTTATAGTTATTTTACTTAGACCTAGACAACAAACCAGGCACCAACTCAAAGGAGTCATCACATGTTGTTCTTGATTCAGAGCATAAATTTGAGCCATCAAATGAGGCGATTGCAAAAGCCCCTATAGTCCATCATGAACCAAGTTTGGAGGACATGAACTAGTATGTATACATTGGGGACATGTTTGTTCCATTCCATCCATTACAGGGCACACTAAAATGTTTGAACATGAAGCTACCTGGATCACCAATTCTAGTACCTCCAAAGTAAGGTATCTTTCATCTTGATTTGATATAGGTGAATGATTATAATACTTTCCCATTTGATCTAAGACGAAGTAATTGTAAAGTATAACCTTATACATATTAGGATATATTTCATGCTTTACTCAAAGTGCCTTGTGTACATTTATTTTTATTTTTATTTTCCTTTCCCTAAGTGCCTTGGGAACTTTACATTATTTTTTTGTTATCTTCAATGCTTAAAGAGTAATTTCTAGCAAGGGTCAGCCTTGTATCCAATTCAGACCAGGTCAGTTACAGAGGCAAATGTAGACTATGTGCCTAATGGACTAGACTCTGACTGACTGAGTTGGGTTCTCAAGCATAGAAAGCATGCTTCCCTATAAGTCACCAAAAATGTTCACTATTTTTGGCCCACATATTAATATTTTGCTTAAGTGTGAGAAGATGGACATTTAATAAAGAGTGACAAGTTCATAACAAATTTAGGCTTCCAAGATCAAATAAGAGATAGCTTTAAGTTATTAGAAGGAGAAGGCTTCAGGCTTTAACAAGTAAAAGACTTCAATATTTCTCTAAGAAGACTTTAGGTTTGTCAAGAAAGAAGACTTTAGGTTTGTGAAGGTGTACTACTTATTTCACTTTATACGTTTCAAGTAATATCTAAAGTAGTACCATTTGAAAACCCTAAATTGGTCTTTGCTAGTGCTTTTTGGGTTCTCTCAGCTAGAACACTTCAGGTTTGTAAGGTTGCCTTGCTTAAAATTTTAAGTAAGTTGAAAGGATTTGAAAGCTTGAGGGAACTTTCATAGTAAAAGGGGAATTTCAAATTGTTTGAAAGGGTAGGTTCCTTTTAGAAGAACCATTTGGAATAAATATAAAGGGACATGTAGAAATCCCAAAGGGTCTCTTACCCTTCAATAAAGTCCACTTGGAAAAATTTGAAAGGGCAACTTACAAAAATCCTAAAGAGGAGATAGCTTCAGACTTCTTAGTCTAAAGGAATTCCTTTGGGAAAATTATCTAAAAGAATTCCTTCAATATTTTTGCCTAAAAAGAAAGACCAAAAGAGCTTCAAAAAATTATCCTAAAATAAAGAGAGCAAGAAAAATCCATCAGAGGGTTCTTTAGGGAGAAACCAGGAGGAAGAAATTTGAATGAAATAAGGATAGACAAAATTTTGAAGTAATTCCTTCAGACAATTTGTCTGAAGAAATTCCTTTAGGATATTTGCTTGCAAGACAAGATTTCTAGAGGAAAGAGAAATAAGTAAGAAGCCCACAAAATAAAGGAGACTTCAAGTGGTAAGAGTTTGAAGACTTAAAGTGGTAGAAGCTTGAAGACTTAAGGTGTAGAGAGTTTGAAGTAGTTGGCCTTGAGAAGCCCAAAGACTTCAAGATGGACAAGTCCAAAGTAAGTAAGCTTGGGAAACCAAAATTACTCTTCATAGATTAAATTGGGTTTTTCCAAGTACTGTTGATGTAGGAAAATGAACCCAATGGCAAGAAGTCGAGCTTCTACCTTCTCCTCACAACATGGAAACTCTCTTCTCTCCTGTGGGACTGGCGAAGCTGGAGGGGAGAGTCTCTAGATAAGGGCTAGCTCCCTTTGATGCATCATGTTTGTTCTAACAAGTGCAAAACACATATATATAGATATATATGATGGGGGGTGATAAGGGAGAAGGATATAGGCAAAAAAACTACTCTAAAGAGGTGATGCACCAAAACAATTTGACCTTCATACATCCACACTTAGGATCAGACAAAAACAACATACATATACTTAAAATTGGAAGAAAGACTAGGCTGGAAGAAAATGGCAGAGAGGTTTTTATGAAAACACAAGAACAGAGACTCACCAAGATGTTGTGAAATACATACGATAAGTGACTTACTCTATTCTATACTTCCAAATAGAGCTCTTCTCCTGTCAGCTACAGAAAATGGTGCCTTGTAGATAACTGGTGTGTTGGTGTTGAACCTATGAGAGCATTAAAAGACAATGATTGAACAAAAATTAACACTCAGGACATACATAGAATATCCATCCAAGAAGAGGTAAAAAATTGTGTTTATTGATTTAGGTGGAAATTTTAGCAAGGCTACACCTTGTAAAATGTGGAAGATCATTACAAAAATGATAAGTTCACAATATATATGAGAAACTAGGAAGCCCATTTGGTACTCCCTCTTTACAAGTGGCAATCACACCCCTTCATTGAGAAGAACAAGTCACTCAAAACATTAATGAGATGTGTGCTTTGCCTGCTTGAAATCTACCCTTTCAAGGTCAATACACAGTTTGTTGACCCATTAAATGTAAAATGGAGAAAACTAGTTGCTTTATTAGTTATTTGTGTCCTCTCATGATCAATTCATAGGAAATATTCCACCTGCTAGAGTCACTTCTCAAATTGGCACCACTTGGACTAACTGCTTGCTCATTTCATGCTTGTTTCCTTGTCCTTTCTCAATTTTGTCTCTATTTGGCTCCTTCGGCCCTCAAGGGTGAATGTCCTGGCGGGTTGCTTCATTCTGGGCTCCCTTTCATGGTTAGCACTCTCCTAGTCTAAAAATAAATAGCCATTTCACTTTACTAATTTTGACATTCACGTGACCATCATGCTTTGAAAACCCATGAATATTTTACTTTGTTAAAATTGATGTCCTCCAAGACGTTACTGTCCTCATCACAATGTCATCAAGTCCATGGTTTCCCTTCAGGCACTTCTCTGCCTTTGCTATTTTTCCTACCACCTTCCCTTCAGCATTTGAAAAAGTCCCTTTGTTTGGGCTGAGAGTCCCCTGCAAGGGCATCTTCCCTTTAGGGTTCTTCGGTGGGTCCCTCCATTTAAATGAGTCTATCTCCCAGGTTCTCGCAGATAATTTCCCTGGGTTAATTTATATAGGCTTTGCTTTTGTGTTGAATGGCACCCAAATTCCTTCAGACCTTTTGTCTGAAGGAATTCCTTTAGACAAAAAACCTAAAGGAATTCAAGAGTTAGACTTAATCAATTTCAAACAAAATTGAAATTTAGACTTTGAACCAAATTGAACTTACTTGGGTCCTCTCATTTAAAGTGTCAGCCCTCCACTAAGGCATTTAAACTTTGAAGACTTCCCTTCAGTCAATGGCATACCCTTGAACCAAACCCATTGAACCAAAAATGGCTCAATAGTTTAAGGTTCAACCATTACATGTTGATGGGCCAATAAACCAAAGGTTGATGAATTTCTTGCTTTAAACTGCCACGTTGAACCTAGCCCATTGAACCAAGCCTATTGAACCAAAATTTGGTTCAACAGTTCAATGGTTCAACCATTGAAGATCGAGATGCTTGAACTTGGAAATGGACCCTTGAACCAAAGGTTGCCGAAAGACTTGAACCAGGCCATGAACCAAACTCATGGACTTGAAGATGGATGAACAAAATATCGAAGAACCATGACATGAACCTGTGCAACCTGAAGATTACTGGTATTGAATAGCAAGGGAAGAAGGGGACCAAAAAAATTTCCTGTGGGCAAAATGGGTTAACAAATTGGTGACTCCTAGGGGAAGCATGCCTGCTATGCTTAAAGACCAGCTACCTTGAAAATCCATTAGGCAGAGAGTCAATCATAGTTTGAAGAACCAGCAATAGCTTTGATAAAACTTAGAACCAGTCATGCAGATCTACCTCCAAGGAAATGAAAACACACACAAGACTAAGAAAACTACATCTTGTGCAACACTTAGGGAAAATAGGGAAAGAAAAGAAAAGGAAAGTATATACAGCCAAAAAGAAACTTAGTGGCAATGCTTTAGATGTATCCCATTAACTGGGATACACAGTTCTTCACCATCCAATCTAGAGAGTTGGAATGCATTATGTTGCTTGCACTGAGTGATTATGTAAGGACCACTCCAAAGGGCATCAAATTTTGCATGCTTTTCAGGCTTGGCTCAATCTTCATCCCACTTCAAGATAATGTCTCCTTCAGAGAAATATTTTGATGAAGATTTCTTGTCAAAGTGTCTTTTTACTTATTGTTGGTGACTAGTCATAGAAACCATAGCCCGGTCCCTTACTTCTTAGAGCTCCATTAGCTCACAGATCCTAACCTCCATACTACTTCCTTCCTCTAATTATAGCTGGTGAGTGAGGTCTAGTACTAGAAATTCAAGTTAGATGGGAAGCCTAGCTTCCCTTCCATATATGAGTGTATATGGAGAGTTTTCGATTGCTCTCTTTAGAGTGATTCGATCATCCCATAGAGCTGTCTTCAGCTTGGCATGCCAAGTCCTCTGATTTTCTTCCATGGTCATCTTTATGATCTTGATAAAAATTTTGTTTATGGACTCAGCCAGCCCATTCCCCTATGGGTAATAATTTGATGAAGTGTTGAGATATATGCCATACCTTAGTGCCCATTCACTTGTCTTGATTCCCAAAAAAGCCAAGGCATTATCCGAGATTATGGTGGCTAGGACCTTGAATCTCATTACCATGTCCTCATAAAACTCTAGGACTACACTTTCATTTGCCTCTTTCAAAGCAACAACCTCCACCCACTTGGTGAAATAGTCTGTAGTAATAAAGACCCACTTGTGTCCAGCACTGGAGGGAGGATTAATCATCCCTATGAAGTCCAAGCCCTACTGCATGAATGGTTGTTCCACCTAAATGGGCTGTAGAGGCATGGTAGCCAACTATTGATTTCCATCAAAAAGTGCACACTTTTGGCACTTTCTTACCTAGGCATGGGTGTCCTTGAAAAGAGTAGGCCAAACATATCCAGCTCTCATTATCCTTGCTACAGTAGCTCTAGGAGTGAAATGACCACCTGCTGGCCCATCATGGAACTCAGCCAGTACCTTATCTATGTGGTTTGGGTCAATGCACCTTAGAAGGACCCCAGAGAGATCCTTCCTAAACAAAACTTCATTAACTAACACATAAGGGAGAGACTAGAGATTAAAGTACCTTCTATCGGTCCTATCAAGACCTTATGGGCACTCACCAGTGAGAAGGAAATGCCTCATGTCCAGCGTCTAATCCTTTATGACAGCTAGTTCTTTTGCAGTGGCTGCATCATGAATTAGCAAGTTGTCTTCCCTTTTTTGATTGAAGTTTATAGCTAGCTATTCACACAGGCCTCTTCCCCTCACTAGCATGGTGATCTTGATATCTATATCATACTCCATCACTTTGGTGATCCACCCCACCCTTTTCTTGTTTAAGTCTTGATTGGCCAAGAAATCCTTGACGCTAGGATGTGGGACCATGAGGTGAATCCTACTGTTAAACAACATATGCCTAAATTTCTTCAGGTTCCATACTACTGCCAGGACTTACTTTTCTACATACATGTACCTGACTTCAAAGTCCTCTAACCCTTGGCTAAAAAAGGCAAGCAGCTACTCGAGGTCATTACCATTTTCTTGGGTAATCATGGCAAATATCACCTCTTCATTGCTAAAAGTGTAGAGGTTGAAGTCTTTGTTGAAGTCGAGGCTAATCAAAGTAGGAGCCCAGGTTATAGCCTACTTGATGGCTTCTAAGCTATCTTTTATTTATTGTGTCCACTTGAACTCCTCACCTTTCCTTAGCATAGAGGTCAGGGGCTTGACTATCTCAATGAAATTTGGAATGAATCTCTAAATGAAATTTATCTTGCCAAAGAAACTCTGTAGGCCTTTCTTGTTCTTTGGTACTGAAATCTCTAAGATAGAGCAAACTCTCTCAAGGTCAATGGATAAGCCTTCCTTGGACATGATTTGGCCAAGGAGTTTCCCCTCATGAACAACAAACACACATTTCTTTGGATTAAGAGAGATGCCAAATTCCCTGTATCTTTCAAAAATCTACCTGAGGTGTTCTATGTGTTGGCTCACTTCCTTAGAGAATACCATCACATCATTGAGGCATACCATCATGTCATTGTTTATCAAGCCTCCAAAACCCATATCCATGGCTCACTGAAAGGTAGCATCAGCATTAGATAGCCCGAATGGCATCTTCTTGTAGGCAAACATTCCCCATTTGGTGGTGAAGGCCATTTTATTATGGTCATAGCCTTGCACTAGAATCTAATTATACCCTAAATAACCATCTAGGAGGGAGAAATTCTCACTACCTATTACCTTTTGAAGGATCCACTCCATGCTTGGGAAGGGATAATGGTCCTTTAAAGAGACTTTATTAAGGTCTCTGAAATCGACACATAGCTTGATCTCCCCATTTTTCTTTCTAACAAGAACAAGGTTGGCTAGCCAAGAGGAATGTTTAATTGGAAACATAATTCCAAACTCAAAATAATTTGGCCAATTCCCTTTGCATGAGGGGCTCAATTGTTGGATTGACAAGCCTTTGCTTCTATGTGACTAGCTTGGCACCTTCTTCTAATTTGATGGTGTGTTGGGCGAGTCTTGGGTCGAAGCCCTTTAAATCACTGTAATCCCATGCAAAAACATCAGTGAATTCTTGACATAACAAAATGAAAGCTCACCTTTCCTAGATCATGCAAACCTTTCCAAGCACAAGCAACTTGTCCTTAAAGATCTCAACCCTTTCATAATTCTCCTCTTTGGTTGTGATGCATGCCTTGTCATTTCTCAATTGGTCATGTTTTGCTTTTAAGCATGACCAGACCTTTAGGGAGCTTCTTGTTCTTTAATTGAACAATTTGATTGCCATATTATTGCTGCAATTTTTCCTAGTTGTGTGTTGTGAACTCAGCTTCCTCCTATAGGGAGAAAGGTATTTGCTAGTCATTTTTAAAAACTTGCCAATTTGCTATGTTGTCAGGGACAAAGGGCTGAACAACCACTTTCAAGTGGCATGAACCATAATCTCAGCGTATTTCCCTTGAAACATCAAACTGAGCACCAATTATTGCCAGCTTGTTTGCTTGTTTGTTCTATTCTCTGGGAATGGAGACAATGCTAAAAGCAAGGAAATCTTTAACCTAGTCCTAGACCCTATGCTTGTAAAACTTTAGCAAGGAATTCTCGGTTAGATTCTAGCCTTTCACTTGATTTACAATTAGCTCATTATCTCCCAAGACTTACAACTCCTTAATCCCTCTCCTTATTGCCCATTCCAGCCCATGGATAAGGGACTCATATTCTGCAACATTACTTGTGCAAGAGAATTGGAAATAGAAAGTTGAAAAGTAAATATACTTTGAAGGGGAGACCAGCATCACCCCACCACTAGCACCCAACTTACTTCTAGAACTATCGAAGTACAGCTGCCATAGACCAAGGTCATCTTGGCTGGTCTTCATTATATTTGGTATGAAGGCACCCTCTTCATGCATGCAGTAGACTCCAAGGTCTACCTCCTCAATGAACTTGTAAGGATCATGTTCAAATTTATCATTTCCCCACTCATCCAAGAGTAGGTCTATGACTCCTTCAAGAGCAGAGGATGGAGATTGGTCTATTTGGAATTCTTCTAGGTTGATAATGGTGTAACTAACATTGGCTGCCTTGGTCAAATATGGTTCTAGATGGTCCTTATAGAGTGGCTCAGATTCAATTTTCACCTTGGTCTCATACTTGGTTCTAAGAACTAGATCTAACCAATTTCCTATAAGATATCCACTTATCTTTGATGTGAAGTCCCTGAACAAGCAAATTTCAAAATAAGGAGGAACATCTGCTACCACTATATAATGGGGAATTGAGAAGGTTAGACAAGCATGCAATGTCAAGCTTAAACCCTTCAAAATTCTGAATTTTTTTGTAGGTATCCCATATAGTTATAGGATACCTTTGTTCATCTCTTCATACTTCAGTCCCATCTTGTCAGCAATGCACTTGGGCATCACTGAGGTGTTAGCCCCACTGTCAATTATGTAGTTGTGTACCAAGAAATCCCCAATGACCAAGGATACATAAAAAGGGGGAATTTTCTCTTCTTTCTTTACCTAACCTAAAGTGGAAGGCTGTCCATTCATCATCAAGACATTATCAGTGTTTGTTGGGATAGCTTGTCCATTTAGCTCATGTAATTCCTTCTTTAATACATCCTTCTATCTTGGAAGAGACAAAGAATCCCATAAAGAGGTGTTCATATGTAACTTCTTCATCTGGTCCACTATATTAACTTGAGGAATATTTACCTTCACACTTTCTTTGGGGCTGATCCCAACTTGAGCTACAGGCTGAGGGGTTGAAGATGCAAACCATTATTTAAACTTTGGGCCCTTTGATTTGATTGTGATGGAGAAGGTGCTACTGCCACTTGGGTGGTAGCTTGGGCTTCTCCCATTGCTCTTCTTTTAAATCTTGTGTTGGCTGCAACATAGTTAGCCTAATTATCTACAGTGCCCACATAATTGATTGCATAAAATTCCCCTTCCATATGATTCATGAGAGTAGAATTCAGCTGGGCTTGATTACTATTCATGCTAGGCTGAGTTGGATCTTCAAAAATCTAGGAATGAGTAGCCAATTGATTGTCTAAATTCTATAAATAATTTATCATCTCATTTATGTAAACAACCTATTCTTGACCATATCCCATGGTCAAATAGCTCGACTACTCCTGTACTAGATTATTCTGAGTCAGCACCATGACTTTAGATGATGAAGGGGGGCCTGTGTTGTAGTTTTGAAATGGCCTGGTTTGAGTGAGCTAACCCTAACCTTGATTATAGTTTTGAAAAGGGGGTCTAGGGGCTTGACCATAATGCTAGTATCCCTGATTTGGTCTATTGTTTTGAGCCTACTACCTTTTAAGAGCTACAAGTTTGTTTGACATGTTTTGCAACAGACTTTTAACCTCATGAAGCTCATTGGATTGAACATCGATTGGCTTTTCAATGGTGGGTAGGGGGCAATTATGGGATCAATAGTTTGCATTGGGGGAAATTTTTTTGAGACAAGTGGCATGTGAGGCCTAGGGGTAATTTTTCCAACTTAAACCAAGCAATTTTGAGTTGCTATGGCTATGTCGTAAGCAGTTAGTAGTAAATGCCCTCCCATAGATTAGATCATCACATCAATATCACTATTTAATGCCTCTAAATAGTAAAAGAAAGCATAGCTGGGAGTCAATCTTACTAGGATGGGAATTATATCCCAAGTCTTTTAAAAACATGTGTTAAAGTCCTACATATACTCATGTGGAGCTCTCTTTATGGTTGTCAACTACTCCACAAGCGAGAGGCCATCGCTTTTTCCCCCAAAATGGTCTATCAATTGAGTGCCCAATTCATTCTAAGAATGTATTGAATTTATTGATAAGGTCCCATACCAATCAAGAGCCTTGCCTTTCAAAGACAATGCTAGCAATTTGATGACAATATTTTCTTCTGTTATATTGTGAATATTGCAGAGATTAGCAATATTCCTAATATGCTTGATGACTATAATTAGTCCTACTCCATCAAAAGAAGGCACATTTTTTAAAGCTATTCCTATAATTGGATCATAGCATGGGAGATTCAAGGGGATCTAACCATGAAAAGTGGCAAAAGGCAATGCCATAGCTAGGACAGGCTGTAATTGCAGTTGTGCCACATATGTGTCCCTTACAACAGGTCTAGGAGGATTGTTTGTTGGATAAGGATGGGTCTTTTCAAATCATATTCTTTTATCATAGTTCAAAGGCAACTCAATGAAATCAAAAGGAACCCCTCTTGAAGTATACCTTATGGTGACCTTAGACATAGAAAATTAAGAAACTAGTCTTGATTGTAAAACTGAAGCTCTTACCAGTGGAGTCACTAGATGTTGTAAATCTTAGAATTGATGTATCAGGGCCAACATCAATCTTAAACCTTTCTAAGTTGTCAAATTGTGTCCCATTGGGCATGCCAAAATTGTTGACATAGGAAAATGCACCCAGTGGTAGGAAGTCAAGCTCATGTCTTCTCCTCACAACATGGAAACTCCCCTCTCACCTGTGGGACTGGCGAAGCTAGAGGGGAGAGTCTCTAGATAGGGGATAGCTCCCTTTGATGCATCATGTTTGTTCCAACAAGTGCAAAACACACACACACACACACACACACACACACACACACACACACACATATAGATAGGTATAATGGGGGGGTGAAAAGGGAGAAAGATACAAGCAAATAAACTACTCTAAAGAAGTGATGCACCAAAATAAGTTAACCTTCACACATCCACACTCAAGATCAAACAAAAACAACATACATACACTCAGACTTGGTAGAAAGACCAGGACATAAGAAAATGGTAGAGAGGTTCTTATGAAAACATAGGAACATAGACTCACCAAGATGTTGTGAAATACATACTATAAGTAGCTTCCTCTATTCTATACTTCCAAATAGAGCTCTTCTCTTATTAGCTATAGAAAATGGTGCCTTGTAGATAACTGGTGTGTTGGTGTTGAACTTGTGAGAGAATCAAAAGACAATGACTGAACACAAATTAACACTCAAGACATACACAAAATATCTATCCAAGAAGAGGTAAAAAATTGTGTTTATTTATTCAGGTGGAAATTTTAGTAGGGCTACACCTTGTAAAATGTGGAAGATCATTACAAAAATGACAAGTTCACAATATATATGAGAAACTAGGAAGCCCATTTGGCACTCCCTCTTTACAATTTGAAATCGCGTCCCTTCATTAGGAAGAACAAGTCACTCAAAACATCAATGAGCCATGCACTTTATCTACTCAAAATCTACCCTTTCAAGGTCAATACATGGTTTGTCCACCCATTAAATGTAAAATGGAGAAAACCGATTACTTTACTAGTTATTTGTGTCCTCTCATGATCAATTTGTAGGAATTGTTCCACCTGCTAGAGTCACTTCTCAAATTGGTGCCACTTGGACTAACTGCTTGCTCATTTCATGCTTGTCTCCTTGTCCTTTCTCAATTTTGTCTCTATCTGGCTCCTTCGGCCCTCAAGGGCAAACATCCTGGCAGGTCGTTTCATTCTGGGCTCCCTTTCATGGTTAACACTCTGCTAGTTTGAAAACAAATGGCTATTTCACTTTTCTAATTTTCAAATTCATGTGACCATCATGCTTTGAAAACCCATGGGTATTTGACTTTGTTAAACTTGATGTCCTATGGGATGTCACCATCCCTGTCACAACGTCATTGGGTCCATGGTTTCCCTTCAGGCACTTCTCTACCTTTGCTATTTTTCCTAGCACCTTCCCTCTAGCCTTTGAAAAAGTCCCTTTGTTTGGGCTGAGAGTCCCCCACAAGGGCATCTGCCCTTCGATGTTCTTCAGTGGGTCCCTCCATTTGAACATGTATGTCTCTCAGGTTCCTACGGACAATTTCCCTAGGTCAATTTCCCTGCGTTAATTTCCATGGGCTTTGCTTTTGTATTGAACGGCACCTGAATTCCTTCAGACCTTTTGTCTAAAAGAATTCCTTCAGACAAAAAGCCTGAAGGAATTTGGTAGTTAGACTTAGTCAATTTCAAACAAAATTGAACTTTGGACTTTGAACCAAACTGAACTTACTTTGGTCCTATCATTTGAAGTGTCGGCCCTCCACTAGGGCATTTGAACTTTGAAGACTTCCCTTCAGTCAAAGGCATACCCTTGAACCAAACCCATTAAACCAAAAATGGTTTAATGGTTCAAGGTTCAATCATTATGCACCGATGGGCTAATGAACTAAAGGCTGATGAATTTCTTGCTTTGAACTGCCATGTTGAACCTAGCCCATTGAACCAAAATTTGGTTCAACGGTTCAATGGTTCAACCATTGAAGATCGAGATGCTTAAACTTAGAAATGGACCCTTGAACCAAAGGTTGTTGAAACACTTGAACTAGGCCATGAACCAAACTCATGGACTTGAAGATGGATGAACAAAATGCCGAAGAACCATGACATGAACCTGTGCAACCTGAAGATGACTAGTACTGAATAGCAAGGGAAGAAGGGGACCAAAAATTTTGCCTATGGTCAAAATTGGTCAACAAGTACTTTACTTAAAAATATTTATAAGTAAAGGATCTAGGAAAGTCCAAAGTTGGGGAGATCAAAGAACCCAAATTACTTTGGATAGAGTAAATCAAAATTCTTCAAGTGCTTGACTTAAGATTTGGTCCAACAACATGAAAGTCATGATGCAATAATGAAAGGCTACCACATGGCATAAGCTAGAGTAGAAAGGGTCAATCAATAAAAGATAAGTGGCATAAAGATGACCAATCAATGTAATGGGGAGTCTAAGTGGTTGATAGTTAGGAATTTATTAAGGCTCTCATCCTTCAATATGGTTCACTCCTAAAAAATGATGGTCCCACTTAAATACGGCATGGGTTGGCTTGAGTTCCCAAGCATGGAGACCCACATCCTTTTCAACAAAGCACATGAAGGGGAGGATCATCATGTCATCATTTAAATTCAAAGATCAATTCAAATATGCAAAGAAGAGACGTCTTAGCTGCTCATACCATGGCTCCTCAAATATGCCAAAGGGAGACTTAAATGTGGGAATGGCTCAAGGAGATTTGAGATGATCTTAGGTGGTGTATTTCATGGTCAAAGTAGTGGTGATATTAGTGGTCCTATTTTAATAGCTTCCCCTCTCTCATTTTTACCACGTAGCTCTCCCTCTCTCTCCCCATTCTCTATAAATATCATGCAACTTGCCTTTGTAATGGTTCCCAATTTTTAGATTTTTTGTCATTTTGTTGAGAGATGGATGCCCATTGAGATGTTTTTAAAAGCATGCTCCTTTGACTAGGATAAACCCTATCAAATTATTGTAATAAATACCTCTTGAGTGTAATGAGACTTGATTTCCATACCTATTTCTTATCTTTAATTAGTGCTTTCGTATGCTTGTTGCTTGGTGGGTTTGTGAATTCATTTATTCCTAGTCCATTAGCCTACCACTTATCTCTTTAAAGTATTTTAAAGTTTTATAGGTCCATATTAGTGTTTTAAACAAACCTCTTCTAGCGTGTGTTAACTTGACCCTAGGATCATGTAAGCCCAAGTCACCTCATGATCGATCTAGTGTGGGTTAAAACATAGATGAGTGTCATTTATTTTTGATGTATCACCTGGTTATCCCTCTTAAGAGCCCTTATCTCCCTTAAAACCCTTTTTCCCATGAATTTTCATTTCATCATTATTTTTAGGTGATCTACCAAGAGGAACTAGCCTCTTTAAAAATCCTAGAGGCTCAACCTCACCATAAGACACCCACATCTTAAGGTTGCTCCCATGCTTATAGCCAGAAGTGGGAGAGCCTTAAAAAACTCTCCCAAAAGGGTGAAAGTCTATGTTATAATAGGTTCATCGGTGGGTTGTAGAGAATAGGTATGCTCTAAGGGTAAGGTAGTGATACTCAACTAGGTTTCCCCAAATTGAAGAATCACATGGTTTAGTTTAGGTGAAGATTTATAGAGAAGGGTCATCTCCAAAAGGTTTGATTGCCCTAAGTATGGGAAGAGGTATTCCCTCTCAAATTGGTAGTTAATGAGGTGAGGTCTAATTGGGTCATGGTTTGATAAGTGGTATATGATAAGACATGAGGTAGGTGATAAAAAGGAAAGGTTGGGCATTTGAGATGTAAATATGTGTATAAAAATTCAACTAAGTGTGATAGCTAAGATCATGCAAAGACTAAGATTTCTATGTTGGTAAAAATAAGGAGGTTCTAGGATAAATGACAAGAGAACTAGTCCCTAGTGTTGGTCATAACTGATTGAGTTATTCTTATCAAGTCTCCTAGATAGGGTTGGTGTTTACTCAAGTATCTAGGTTAGGAAGTTCTCTAGAGAAAAACTCAAATGGTCTAGTTAGTTGTGCATGAGATGGTGTAAATTGTAAATGTTCAACATGGAAAATTTGGTCTATATGGTCAAAAGAACCAAGGCAAGGTCATCATAAACTATGTGATAGGTTGGGTCAAAAGGGGCAAACATTGAGGTGGACATGGTCAAATGGTTGGGTGGTTTGGCAGAGAAGGGTAATCTCCAAAATTTAAGTGAGAAGGTGCCTCCCAAATAGGTTGGTGGAGAAGGGTGAGTTCCATAGTTTTAGGGAGAGGATGAATCCCAAATAGGTTGATGGATATCCAAATGGGTTTGCCCACTTGGGTATACCACTTGGTTTGGTTTGGGTTGATAGGGTTGATAAATTTCATAAGATGGGTTGACAGGGTTAATAAAGTTGATAAGATAGGTAAAGTTGGATTTGATAGGTTAGGTTGAATGGATAAAGTTTGTTGATAGGTGGTTTGGTAGATAAGTGTTTAAATCATGGTAGGTAAGGTTTAAGACGTTTGATTGGTAGGTAAGGGTTTGAATTGGTAAGGTCAGTTGAATAAGGTTGGTTGGGTTGAAATATTTAGTTAGTTAGGTAAAGTTGACAAGGTAGATGAATGGTGGTTGGGGGTGGATAACCTAATGATTGATAAGGTTGGATAGGTTAAAGTTGAGAATGGTAAAAATAATTGTTAAGTTGGTCTTGATGGGTCATTGGTTGTATAGGATAATGGTTAAAGGGTTGGCAAAGGTAGGATAAAGTCAATCTCTAAAAGGGTGTGGTTGGCTTGGTTAAGTTGAAGGTTTGTGAGGGAAGGTAATCTCTAATGGTTTGGTGGTTTAAGGTAATTGGGTGGTTTTAATGGCTCAAAAGGAGGAAGACACGTCTCCCTAGGTTACTTTAATTGGGTAAGGGATGGTCAAGCTGACTACTAATGCCCTAGGCAAGAGGATGTTTCCTACATAGTCCTATGGATAGTGGATCCAACATGAACTTTAGTCTAGATGTAGTTCTTTCAATTCAGTGTTTGATGGGTTTGATTGAAGGAAGATGAGGTGATTAGAGAAAAGTAACCTCCAAAGGTTAGGTTTGGTTTAGTTTTTGTTAGCTAAGATTATGGAGGAAGGTAACCTCCAAGGTTTAGGGAGAAGGTGACTCCCAAAGGTAAGAGGTCAAGCTACTTCATTGGTTGGTTGGTTTGATATGTTAACTTGATTGGATGGATTAAGTGAATTTGATTGGTAGTTGTTAGTTTGGGTGGTAGTTATTGGTTTTTTTAGATAATGTAAATACGTTTGTTTTTATACGTTTGATGGGTTGAATTTAGTTTGGATTGTTTGGTTGATTAGGTGATGATTTGGTTTCAGTGACTCCAAAGGGAGAAGACATGTCTTCCCAAGTGATCATGAAAGTATAAGGGGGAGGATAAATTCTCTAATTGAAAAATATAATGATGGTAAGATGGATGGGTTTATGAACATAAAACCCTTGTCACATTTTTGCTTTGTGTTTAGTTTGATGGTTAAAAAAAGGTAGCTTGATCACCAAGTGTTATGTAAGCTCAAATCCCTTAACTTGTAAAGGATAAAAGGGGAAATGGATGGTAGGTAGTGGGTGATAGGTATGGAAACCTTCCTATGGGGAGGATTTTCCTCTTTTGTAGGTGACCTAGGAACCATGATAGATAATTCCATGTTATATGCTAGGTGTAGACTGATCGATGTGGGAAGTCTATTGATGAAATCTGATTATGGTTTTCTTGGGATAGCTTGTTTTTTTTTTATAGAGGGTCTTATATTTCTTATTTTGATATGTTGTTGAATTTGATCAATGCATGAAGCTTCATATGATTGCTTTTGATAAAGTTAGTTTAGCCATCCTTTAAGGGAGTGGTCTAAGTTTGGGTTTGTTCATATTGGATAGTTGTCCTTAAAGGGAGAAGTATATTTTAAGTTAAATATTTTTTTATCATTTTGAGCAACGATCCTTCAAGTGAGTACTTTTCATATTAAATATGTTGACCCAAATGATATTTTGGTATCCCAAATGTTTATATGCTTATGTAGACATGGATTGTCTATATAGGCCTAAGGTTTTCCATTATAGAGGTAAATCGATGGCATAATAAGGCTGATGATGGGTGAAAGAGGTGGTTTTAAGTGAAAAAAACCATGGGATTCCATCTAATTAGAAATGAAAAGTAGCCATAAGGATCATGCCATGGGTAGAGCCATGGTATACATGCTTAGGATTAGGTAAAGTTTGTGACAGATAATCACATGATCCTATTTTTAATCAATTTTCCTTAAAGATAAGGAGATGAAGGTGATTGAGAATAAGGGATGAGATTAAGTTAGACACAAGATGATAAGGAACTTAGTTTAACCAAGGAATAAATGTGAGTGAAAAAGCATTTAAGAGGTTCAGGATTGATATGCCCCAAATCCATGCTTGCATGGATGGGTAATGTCAATTATAAGAGTAGATGTCCCCCAATTACTTTATGACTCTTGAGTAGACATGGAAAGGATTTAAAGTGATAAAAAGGGGAGGTTGATTTAGGTGATAGTTTGATGGAGAAGGGTAGTCTCCAATGGTTCAGGGAGAAGGTTATTCGTTAATATTTTTGGTTGGGTGAAGGGGAAAGGTAATCTATAAAATTTTAGGGTTGGTCAATAGGTTAAAGGGTTTGTTTGGTTTGGTTGAGTGGGTTTGATTACTTAGGTAGGATTGATAATGTGGGTTGGTTGAATAGGTTGGATAAGGTTGAAAGATTGGTTTGATAGGTGATAGGTAAGGTTCAATTGATTATGGGTGAGGTTGGGTAATATTGTTTGGTTAGGTAGGTTAGGTTATGTTGATTAGATAAATTGATAGGTAGGTTATAAGGTGAATTGGGTTGAGAAGATTGATTTAGAGAGGTTGGATAGGGTTGGTTGGTTGGATAGTTTTGATAGGTTGGGTAAATTTGATAGGTTGGGTAGATCATGTAGATGAGTCTGAGGTGAAAGTGCCAAGGGTTCATTGGGTTAATTATTAAGGTATGGTCTAGGGTTGATAAATGGTCAAAGCCTTATCCAGGGGAAGCTCCCCTGGTTTTATTCTTTCCATGAATGGTTAAAAGATGGGAAAATGGTCCCAAGGTGAAGGTGTTAGTTAATAAGAGGGTTTAGGAGGGGTAAAGATGACTTTATCCTCCTCTTGAAGGATTGTTAGTTTTTATTTTGTATTTTTTATTTGTTAGTGGTTAGTAGGTCAAGTTTTCAAGTGGTGGTTTTGGTGGGATTTCCTCTAGTGCACAAAGGCTAGGAAAAGGTATTTAGGTTTGATTTAGGTAGGATAAGGTAGGATTAATAGGTTTGAAGGGTAGTTTTTGGTTTGGTTTTTAGGTATATTAGTTATGGTAGAGTGGAAAGGTAGGTTGAAAATGGTTGATTGGTGAGGTGCAGAGATTGGTTTGATTGGTTGAGAGAGGTAAGAGAAATAGTTGGGTTTGTCTATTGGTTGGGTTGGTTTGATTTTTTGGTTTGGTTGATAAGGTAAAGTTGGGTGAATGGCTATAGGTAAGCTTGGATTAATGGTAGGTTTGATTTTGTTGATGGTCATTAGGTTTGGGTTAATAGGTTCCATAGAATTGGTAAGTGGAAAATGTAGGTTGGTTGGTTCCACATGGTTGAGTGGAAAAGGTTGGTTGGTTGATTCCACATGGGTAAGTGGAAAGAATTGGTGGGTTGGTTCCTTGAATGCAGTTTCTAAGGAAAGTTGATAAGGTTTTGCTTGGGTAAAAAGTGGTTTGGTTGAGGTTTGGACCATAGTTTCCTCAAAAATGAGTTAAGGGATAGGTTCCATGATTGATTGTTTGATGATTTTTAAGGCTGGGTTGGAGGGAACCTAGAAAATTTCCTTTAAAACCTCCTTATGGTTGATAAGTTTTTGGATGAGCATCTTAAAAGAGCAACATATGTCTATCCCATGTCCATTGGTGTGATGATAGCCATAAAATTCATATTCTATAAACCAAATTGGTTTTGGAAGATAATTATTGATGGGTTTGATTGTAAGAAGGTTAATGATAGAAGCCTCCAGTAATTTGTCAAGGAAATAGGGTGTACTACCTAGGAAGAGGGTGCACCAATGGCTCTTGAGTTTTTGAGCTAAATGGTAGGTTTGATGAGTTTTTTAGGTTTGAGGGGTTTGATGGGTTTGATAGGTTAAGTAGGTTTGGTTGATAGGTTGGTTGATTGGTTGGATTGATAAGTTGATAGGTTGGTAAGTTAGTCTGATTAGTTAATAGAGATAAGGTTAGCTGGGTGGTTGGATTTGATAGGTTGCATGAGGTTGGTAAGGTTGATTGATAGTGGTTGATTGATAAATTTATAGGTTGATTGGTTGGTTGGTTTGGTTAATTTTAATAGAGTTGGTTGTGATGATAAGGTGGGTTGAGGTATGTGATATGATGGGTGGGGTAGATGACCCAAGTTTTGACAAGGTTGATGTGATGGATGTGGTAGATATTTCTAGGTTATTGATTGGGTAAGATAATGGTTAAAGGGTTGTTGATAGTTTGAAGTTGAAATCTTATTAGTTATAGGTAAGGGTTGATTGGTTATGGTTACCAAAAATAGATAACTCTATTTTACTTATCTAGTCCATTAACATTGTAACCAATTCAAGTGGTAGTTGATGGTTTAGGAGTTGATTGTGGTTGAATTTTGATGGATGATGGGTAGAGTTAGGTTGATTATAGGTAAGGTAAAGAGCATAACTAGCTCAAGATGCTAGGTAATGCTCAGATTCAAGAGGGTTGTGGTATGAGATTCTAGAAAAGATAAGATCTCCAGAAAAGGTTATAGAAGGGCTCTACATTTGAACAAGGTAATGGAGATGAAGGTAAATAAGGTCAAAATGATGGAAGGTTGATGGTAGAAGTTTGTTTCCTCAAAACTCAAATAAAGAGCAAACAAGAAAAAATTCTAGAAAGCAATGTATACACTATGTGCATTAGCTCCTAGAATAACTTTTATCTCATGTTGGCATATGCCTTAGTTAAAAATGTGTGGGGGTAGTTTAGATTGAAAATTTGGTACTAGATAAGAAATCTAAGGATGGTTTTGGGTAATGTTTACATGCTCAAGAGAATTGTTATTGGACCAAGTAAATGTCCTGGTATTGGGGGCTTACTCCCTATACTTCATGATCTCAAAGCTAGGTTGGGTCACTTAGCCAAGATATACCATTTGTCTAGGGCTTATACTTAGCCAGAGAACTGAGTGGGCTCTCCCCTTTGTAATGACCTCTAAGTGGGATTGCCAGGTAGGGTAAGGTTTACCATTGGGTGGTGAAATCTTAGTCAAGCCTTGTCTCAAGTGTGTTATGGTGTGTTGATTGATTATGTAGTTTAGGTTTCGTGTGTGATAAGAAAGTGAATCTACGATAGATTAATTGCCTTTTAATTACTGGGTAAACTAAAATTACAAGCAAACAATATTAGTAAGGTTTGTTTTAAGCCCAAATGGAAAATTTTAGATTTCTTTGGATGAGAAAACAATAGATAATGAGAGCATGAAAAATGATAGCTAATAAAATAAAAGGTGGTGTGGTCCCATCAGGCATGCTAGAATGTTTCACTAAAATTTTCTCTTCATTTCTTAGTTTTGAAATTAGAATTAAAACTAAAAGAAAGGGGTGTGTAAGGGTACCTAGTTGAAATTACACACGTGTTAATAGTTATATGAATTGAGAGCTCTTATTTAGCTAGGGAAGAATACATGTAGATAAGAAAGCACTAAAAGAAACTTGTTGGTTAGACAATAAGATGGGGGATTACCTATGATAGACTAGATCCAAGAAATCAATATCTTGTTAGGATGGTTGTCAATCCCATTTCTGATAAAAATTTTGATACAAATAAAAAATACTTGTAATAAATAACATAAAGATAAATGTCATCTAATATAAGATAGGTAAATGCTTGTTTAAAGGAAATAACTAACTATAGAAAAAATTCAGTCAATGCTTATGCTAAGGTAGTTGGGATCAAGTTTAGGTTGTTATTTCTAGTTTGTAGGGTAACAAGGATACAAAAATAATAATTTTGGTTATGGTCTAGTTGGTTGCTTGGTTTTTAGTTTGGTTACTATTTTGTTCATAGATAGTAATCAACGGTGTTTAAGGTAATTATCGATGGTTTGGCTAACCATCGATGGTTTGGCAAATTCTAAGAAACATAAAAAATGAAATGCAAGTTGGGTAAAAGATTAAACAAATGTTTGGGTAAGGGTTTTATGTTAGTAGAGGTTTGATATGGGTCTAGGATAGTAAGAATAGAATATAAGTATAATTTGATCAAGGCATTAAAAGTAGCAAATTGAATTAAAAACAAAGAGAGAAATACCTATGATCAAGAGCAATGGAAAAATGGCTAGATGCCTAGAGTAATTCTGCTAGCATAATGGTGCTCTAAATTTATAGAATGATTTGGGTAGAGTTTTAGATTATTAGGTACCTACAAGAATATTTTGGAAGCATGCACTTATATATTTTTTTATTCTTTCCTTCTTCCTATAGTTCTATATTTATAGGAAGAAGTTGTTAAATGGAGTGGAGGAATTTGCAAAATATTCAAGAGGAAGTTGCTAATTAGATAGGTGGATAAAGATGTTAATTTAGGCACCATAAAGCTGATTTTTATCACCAAATGTAAGGTTTCTAAGTTAGGTGTAAATTTGATCTCACACCTGGCTATAAATTACTTTAACGTAGGCTGGGAACCTAACCGTCGGTGATTAGGCTTAACTATCAGCAGTTTGGCTAACTATTGGTAGTTTGTCTAGCTATTGATGGTTTGGATAACCATCGACAATCAAGGTTTTTGATTAAAATGGTTGAAAAATTATTAAAAAGAGGTGGGTTAAAATGGTTAAGTTAGCAAGTTAAAAAGTGGGCTAGGTTAGCTAGGTGGTTAACTAGCTCCAATGTGGGGTAAGGGTTCAAGGGTGTTTTGACATCAAAAATGGGGTAGTTTTTAAGTGTCTATAATATTCATAGGTTATGATCCACCAAGCAGGGATCGGCAATGATGGAGTCAAAATTGGATTGAGTTCTTAAGCCACCCACACATGGGGATTGAGCAAGCCATTAGTTCAATCCAAGTTATTCATTGATTTATCATTATCTACATATACACACATAGGTTATCACCAAGTTTATGCATTGGCTCATGTACTTAGTGAGGTGTATTATTTAATTTCCTCTCTCTTATATCTTTAATCAGTTTTGTCTTTACTTTTTATATCTCCTAAGTAAGAACTGATCTATGCACATTTCATTTGTAGGACATATAGTGGAGCATGTTTCACATACTCATATCCATATTCATGGGTTTTGCCTCTTAGGTAAGTCAAAGTACATTTATTTTTGCTTTATCTTAATCATTTCAATTTGATACATTTTTAAGAATAAATGGGGGGCAAATATTATCATCTAAAAATGACACTTGAGTGATAAGAGTGTTACTTGAGACCACCCATCCCTAGCTTAGCCTTAGGCCTATCATGGGACCTATTTAGACACTTATCTAGCATTTTCATGGGCCACATGCATTCTTAAAAATCCTTAAAGTAGTCCCAGACCCTCATTTTAGCATCCTATCTCCTAGTGCCTTAAGTTCAACTATTAATACACTATCACCATAATTTGGATAGTTGTGTTAATTGTGTTAAGTGTCCTAGTTTGGGTGTTATTGTCGTTTTCCTTCCTTTTATCTCCAACAGATATATTTTCAAAAAAAAAAAATCACCTAAGGTCATCCTAGACCTCTTTTAAGTCCCACACAAACATTAGAATAATGTATGTCTTTTATCCCTTTATTTACTAGATGGAAATCATATCCAATAAGACAAATTAACTCAGAACAAGTTGTGCACAATCAAGGTTATCAATCCCTATTCTAGCCTACTTATATATATATATATATTTATATATTTATATATATATATATATCCCAAACTTAGAATACTCATATTTATAGTCTTAAGATCCACTCAAATGCAATATATATATATATATTTATCCCAAACTTAGAATACTCATATTTATAATCTCAAGATCCACTCAAATTCACCCAAACTAGAATTCATACTAGTTTCAATTGCACTTACACTAACACTTAGGTGGTGAAAACTACATCAGGCTTGATCCCTCCTAAAAGTATTGGTATGTAGGCAACTCTCATCATAGAAGGGTCTTGAGGATGTCTAGCCTACCCCACTAACATCACACTTTACTACCTATACCAATTAAATTCCCTAAGAACATAGAGATTTAGGGTTTACATACAAAATTAGTCAAAATAGGTCACCTATAGGGAATCATAACTCATGTACATAGAAACATGCCTAGCAGACTCAAACATAGGTGCACCCAAAATCATAGAATAATTCTATATAGAGGATGATAGTGCCATTGGAACTACTATCCAAGAAGGTTTTTGAAACTTAGATCCTATTTACAACACTTGAATTAATGCTTGACCTGTTGATAGCCTCCAAATCTTTCATCTTTGTCACTTTCTAGCTAAGTACTTGTTTAAATCATTTATTTCTATTTTTAGAAAGGTTAACTTGGGTAAATTATGTTATAAATTACTGTCTATATTTATTGCATATTTCTACCCTAATTTACTATACACATACCCTTTAACAACTTAGGGCTTACACTCCATAACCCTAAAAATTTAAATCAAAATGATTTTAAATATTTATTACATAAAAATTTTTACTAATTTGTGCATAAAACTAGTCAAAATATTAATTGGTTATATTATATTCAATGATAGGGTCAAATTGTGTAATATTATACCATATAATTCCATAGATATGCCATGCTCATAGTCTTGGACTTGGAAGATGAAGACAACTTGACTAAATACTTAGGTGGTATCCATACTTAGTTGAGGAGGTGGGGCATCTTGATTAAGCCTCAAGATCTTGATAAAGTAAGCTTATAAGATTAATGTATCAATCAAGTAGAAGAAACAAGGAGAGGGTGAACCCTCAAAGTAAAATCATTCCACTAATCAAGTCAAAAAAGAGAAAAACTAGCTTTATGAGACCTTTAATAAAGGTAAACATAAAAGGTAAAACTAATTCCATAGCTTTTCATAGTTGTAATGATGTTAATAACTAGTTTAATAATTTTTTCATAGATGGTCATACTAACACTAAGTGTTAGAAATTACATTTGAAGTTGCCAAAGATGACTCTAATAAATCCATACAATCTTTGATAAAATAAAAGGTAGAGATTAAGCATAATTCTAAAATAGATGAGAATTTTTTATGCATCACTACCAACAAGAATAGCAAGGAAAAATAAGAGATGATAAAGTTATTCTAAAGCAAAATTTTGATAAATAATACAAAGGTAAATGCACTTTTTTATATTAGATTTCAATCTAATTTGATTTTATATGAAGTAGTAAATAAGATTAGTTTCTAAATATAGTACCATTTACATCCATATATTTTAGGTTTGATGAATAAGGATGCTAAAATTTGTCGACATGTGTTTTGACATGTGACCAACATTCTAGGCTTGCCTCTTTTGAAATGAGATTCTAGGGAATCTCTCAAAGGTTTTTGTCTATTAGTTCACAATGCATTGATCTTCATTCATTTGTGCATTGTGATGGTTCTAATTCTAGGGGCCTATGATGGTTTAACCTATCCTAAGTGTTAAATGTGCATTTCAGTGTGTTTTAGTTACTTGAACAATATAAAAAAAGTTAAGTTTGTTTTTTGTTTCAAATTAGTTTTGTGCGTAAGTTGGATAATGAGAAGATACATATGCATTCATTCATTCATTAGATTCTAGGAAACTAGAATAAATGACAAACATTTTACACTATGCCCAAAAGATAAATTAGCCAAATGTAGGGTTTCACTAAATATGTGTTATGGCTGATTTTGAAATGTATTCATTCTATTGTTTAAACATTCAACAATACAATAATGTAATGGAGAAAATAAAAATAAATAGATATTCATTCACTTGTAAATTATTATCAAATCCTAGATTAATCACTAATTGAAAAAGGAAAAAGAGAGGGAAAAAGTGGAATAAAAACCTTGTAATACTGAAGAAAAACTCGAAATCATGATTTCAATGACTCCATAAACTAGTCTTTGATCCAACCAATACTTGCACAATCAAACACAGATCCAATGCAATATTTTAGGAAGGGTAGATGAAGATAACACAACCACATACATCAAATACTTACATAGAGTGAAGTAAAAAAACCATCATCTTGATATTAATCAATAATTCATCATTTTGATAAACATTCAAAGTCTATTACAATGCATTATCCTAGAACTTTGCCAACGTAATGGTAGGGGAGGAGTTGAGGGAGAAAAAAAACAATGCTATAAAAATAAAAGATTGATCAGCACTAACTTTTTTTAAGCTACAAAAATCCAACACTTCAACAATGGAAGGAAATGAATATAGAGCCAATGTGTAATCCCACAAGGAAAATTTCCCTCCAAACTAGTCACCATTAACTCCTCAGCTACCTCTTCCATCTCCCAAATCTCATCACTTTCACTATTTAGCTATAAAATTAGACCAAAAACAAGTTAAAAACTTCATTTAAATGTCTAATATAGTGTTCAAGGTCATTTAAAACAAACAAGCTGTTAAATGGGAAAGAATCAAGAAAATTTGAGACCACTAAGATGACTAGGGAAGATCTACCTTTTTGGTGGATCAAATTTTTTTCAAAATGGAAAACATATGCCTAATATATCATCAAAAAATAAAAGGGCACTCAAAATTGGTCTTGCTAGACCAATTTGAGATTTTGACATTGAAAGGTTTCTAATTCATTATTATGGATGCACTTTATCAACAATCAACAAAATATTGATTTTTATTCAAAAAATTAATTAAAATAATAATACATTCTTTATTTATATTTTGAAAATTTAAAATAATTAAATAAGTGTTAAAATTTGATATTAAACAATTTAATTATTTAAAATTAATTAAAATGAATCTCATTAAAAGAGAAATTAAAATGATCAAAATATAATTTAAAAAAAAACTAATATTAACTTGTTTGGGGTAGGGGGGAGCACATGTCCTCACACTTTCCCATTTGTCCATGTGGTTATAAACCACATCAAGTATCATGGACCTTAGAAAAAAACCCTCCTAAATGACTTAGACCAAAGTGGTATTTTATTTACTGATTCCCACATGGATTTAATGTGCTTGATTTCCCTATTGAAGTTGGGACTTTAAAGTCTATGTAACATAACACATGTTTGCTTATTGAGCCCATAAACTTCATAGTTATGGTCAAGCTTTTAAGCTCACATAATATTACACATTATAATGGAGTGGTCATTGGGATATTGAACTACATTGTGGACATCGATAAGACTACATGTAAAATAAGGCATTTAGGGGATGGTCCTTGACCTAATTAGGGATCCATTCTCTAATTAACATTATAATCTCCCCTCTGTGGAAGTCAAAGCTAAAAACCCAATGGTAAGCCTTAATTATGAAGGTAATGATAGTGAAGACCTAATCAAGAAAAATATCCTAATTAAAATTACAATGTAACAAAAGGCTCGCCTAAGACTTATTCAAGTTTCAAAAAGTCTATTTAGGTCTTGGGCTCTAATAATTTTGAAACTTAAAGCAAATTTACCCTAAAAGAGTTAGAATGTTTGAATCTAGATAACAAATATCAGGGAGACTAAAATATTTTGAAATTTATAGAAACTTCATTTAGAATAATTAAATCAAGGATGGATACATGAATTCAAACCTGAGAAGACCCAACTAGGAAAATTAATAAGCTTTTTTTCCATGGCAAGTTTAAAACAATGGACTAGAAGTCACTTCAGAGAGAAGTATCAAACATGAAACTCACCTAAAATAGAAAAAAAAACATAACGGAGTAGGTCTTGGATGTTGAAATGGCACAAAACCCAAAAAAATTTCCCTTAACAAATCAAGAGACCTAGGCAAACTAGGATGTTTGCCTTGTGAGACCTGATAAGTGGGATAAGTGGCTTAAAGCTGCATTTTCATTCAAAGAGAAAAATATGAAACTTATATACACAAGTGATATGGAGAGGATGGTGTAGGTTATGTAGGTGCAATAGGCATGGAACTCAAAATTAACACCTAAAGTGGTTTTAAGGTTCTAAGAGGGTAAGTAAGCTAGAGAGATAAGATGAGAGAAGTCCAACAAAACTCTGCTCTGGACCAAGTGTTGTCTATGAAAATTTATTGTTCAGGTTTGGTCATCATAATAGGATAGGTTTAAGAAGAATCAAGGGCATGGATATCGATGTGACCCATTATATCAACCTAAGAGAGTTGAAATAGTTAAGAGAACTAAACTTCAAACGTAAATCAAGGAGTCATAGCTCCACTTTTATGCTAAGTGAAAAATACAAAGTTGACTCGCACAGACTTAGTATTTTAAATGGTGGTAGTTTTGAGTCCTAGTTTGTCATGTAAGATGAGATTATTCACCAAGGAAAGATTTAGTGTTAAGACCAATGAACTGTGAGTGCATGTGAGAGCAGATTAAAAGGCCCCCAAAAATAGGTTCTTTGTTTTTTGGAAGAATTAGGGCATGTTGTCCAAGCAACAAAAAATGACAAATCTATTGTAAAATACTCATGAGTATTTTAAAATGATAGAAATGTGTCTAAGAACTTAGATTCTTTGGTTGAGACTATGCATGAAACATGAATGTATTCAAGAGAGGAGAAGACAAGAGTGGCTAATTAACCAAATTAGACATTCTCATTGACCGGTTGTGTACTCATGAGTTAATTTACCACTTTTTGGAACTTACAAAGACTAGATACTATAGATCCAATAATTAGGCTAGTGAATCCCACGTTAAAAACACTTGGATGGACATTTATCCACTATTAGACAAGCATCTAAATCCCTAATGAAATTGCCTCTGATCCCACTATAGGCCTTGCTCCACTGCCAACTAAGATGGAAAATCCATGATGGAGTTACCTTAATCACCCAGATTCAAGTTTTTCTTTAAAATGCTCTTTTTTTTTTATTTTATTATTTTTATTTATATTTTTTAGCAATTATATTTTGGGTTGGGGACCACTATGTCAAGGAAAAGGTAGGACTAGATTTTTCACCCTAGATCTTCCCCATAATAGGATAGTCTAGGCAAACTTAGAAACCATTAAGATATTAAATTATTGCTTGGCTTCGAGAGAATTCATTCATTAACCAAATATTTTTACCCAGCTTAACCCAACTCAAACAAATTTAGAACACATATGATAGGTAGACCTTAGAAACTGATTCAGAAATAAAACCTCAAGCCATAAACTACTCATAACACTTAGCATCATGAGTGTCATTTGAGATACCTATATACATGCATTTGGTTATTAATTATTTTGACCAACAAGGGAACCTATAGGGCAAAATGGATACACCAAACCAAAAATGAATAGGTAACAAGGTCATACCAACACTAAGAAAGTAGGGAAATAAACTAAACTAGCCAACAAATAGGGAAACAAATGAAAAATAAAGCAGGAAAAGGAAAGAGAAGGTATTTATAGGAAATCACTAGGTTAATTCAAGCTTGGAAGTATATTTTGAAGAACTACCCATTGATAAGCAATGGGATGCATTTTCCATTTAGACACCTGATACAGAATGTATTCACATCCAAGATTTAGAGAAGACTAGTAGAGAGCCTATTAGAGGGACATTTGCACCTAAAAAGGCATTATTCTTCCCATTCATTCACACTACCCCAATATATCCTACTTACTACATTTATATATAAATTAATCAAATATCTAGCATTGAATTCAGGAACATACTCCTAATTAACTTGAAAATGGCATTTAGGATAGTGTCTAACAAATACCTCTATATTTTCACTATTTAGCAATAAGGGAAAGGGTGGGTACTAACACATACCAGAGTAATTTATTCTCCCAGCTTGGTACTAAAGTTCCCTTGGAGGAAGCTACTTATCACCTTAGCCATTTAAATATAAATCTTTTGAGTCTTCATGCTATGGATAAGGTAACCAATGGTGTGCATTGGACTTAGAGACGTGGGTTTTACCACAACATTGACCTCTTCATTTTTTCTTCAACAACCAATGGGAAACCACTTTGTTTTTCTATTGTTAACAAGTTTCTAGTTTGGATTTTAGTAGCACATGTGTGCATTGAGTTGTTTATAATGGAGATATTTTAATCATAACAGATTACAACACTCTAATTTTCCTCTCCATAATCCTAGGTATCCCCATACAATGAAACTATCTTAGGTGTACTAAGGATATCTTCTTCCTCAGTAAAGCTTTTGTTTATATCTTATCAAACTAAAGACTTTCTTAGATTATCATCTGTAATAGAAGTAGGTGTTTATCTGTCCAAAATAGTGGTGTGCCTATTGTAAGAGATCACCATGTCTTTTTTCACTCGGGTAATTGTATCTTAGTTGACTAATTTCCAACTCATCCACCTATGTTGCTAACAAAACTTTCTATCAACTTCTTTCTATGTTTAGACTGGTTGTTCTTGTACCTTTATATGCATGGGCAATGCTTAGTAATGGAGTGACTTTAGGTGCCTAGAGGAAATCATCCTCATATAGCCAATCTAACTCCTCTAGTTATAATTGTTCTTATATGGTCAACATGTTAATGAAGAGATTATCACAAGTTTATACCTTTCTCTCAAGCGTGTAGACACCAAGCTCAGATTATTCATATAAGATCTCATTTATTTTATTATATTAAGTGCTAATGTGAGTCATCTTGGGCTTACACTCAATCCTAATTTGATTTGGTATGCCCCTCTAGAGCCACATGTGAGAGAATTCTATTGACACCTAACCTATAATTTTTCATAAAAATATATTCTTAGAAGCATATCGTAGGCATAAGGTATATACACTACTTGAATGCGAATGAATTATTACACCCTTGGATCAGATGCTAGCTACATAAGAATGTGGTTCAACTCACATGTAACCCTGACCTATGATTTGTCAAGATGAATGACCTTCTTGTTTGAATTTACAAGGATCAAACCCATCTATTGGAAAAGGGCATAGGGAATCACATTTTTAAAAGCACCTGAATCTACCAAAAAATTATACAAGTTCTTGCCAAAAATATGTATCATTAACAAGAAAGGAAATGTTTCAATTTTCTCCTTGAATAAGATAATGTGGGCATCGGATGTCCTATTAGTTTATTTTTATTTATGAGGGGATACTCATTTTATCAACATGTATTTCTAATTTGAGATATGGAATAAGTCAAACATCACGATGTTGGATTTATTCTTCTTTAGAATATCCATAATATTATATCTATGTTTACTTGTCTCAACTGGCTTGTTAGTTTATGGAGGAGAAGAGTTATTCTTGTGTTGATAGGATGTGGTGGGTCCTGTAGCATGGAAAGGGATTATTTATCAAGTTCTCATCAGGTGAAACTTGAGAATTATTAGGAGTAGACGTAGTCAATGGGATTTGAAACTTACTCCTCAACTAGTAATTATTTCCACCTTGAAATTATTTAAATGTGTGGACCTCATCTAAGTTATCCCCTGTCTCATTTTTGATTTCAAATGGAAACTCATAAGTATCTAGGATAAGGGCTATTATGGGGTTACCTTCACCTTGATTCGAGTTATTTTTAGGTGCAATGACTAGTTTTATGTTTTCCACCTCCTTCTAGAATATGTTTGAGGCACAAATGAACTCTACACAATCAATTTCAACATCATCGGTGGTACTATGTATCCTACACTAGGTGGGTAGTATTAAATTATCAAGATTCACCACGTTAGAAGCATTATTATTATTATTTTAGTTATTGTTATCCAATGGGCTAAGTACACATCCATTATTTAGTCTAATGTTCCACTATTTATTAATTCTTTAGAAGTTAAAATTTATGTTTGGTGGCTAAGTATTTATGTTCTGATTGGTGTTTTAAGGCACTTGTCTTTGAAAATTAACCATGTAATTAGCTAACCTCTGAACCATCTATTACAGATTAGCTACTTCTAGGTTGATACCAGCATTTTGTGGATTTATCGCTTACATTTTTGGATTAGTAATGGGTGCATCAAAATTTAAAAATGCTTAGGTAGTAGGATTTGGTTGGTTATGAATGTTACTAACAGGCATTTGGTTGTTTAATAATGAAGGGAAAACCTATTGATTATTAGTAGAAGCACCATAACTACTAGTGTTTGATATGGTAGTAGTGTTGTTATATGCTACAAGAACAAGTTGTTGATTGTTAGATTATGACAAAACATGATTAGGAGGCATATAAGGTAATCCACTAAGCATGAATTTCATTGGTGTTGGATTGTAGAACGAGTTTTAAATCACATATAGGGCACCTAAAATCAGATTCATCAATGGTGTTTGATGCTCAAGGGCATGATTAATCATTGGGATTTGATTGTAAGCACCTAGTTGACCTAGTGAAGGTAAAAGACCCATTCTGTATCCTTGTGGAACCATTTGTTGCTCAAATTTTATAGCCTCATTATATGCCAAGGATAATCATAAGAGGATTTTTGGGGTTGTTCTTAAGAACATAGATGTCATTGCGTTAAGAGTCCTCATGTATGTTTGAATGTCAATTTATTATATTTGAGTATAAGGGTCTTTAAGCCTTTGGTAAAGCTTGTGGAAGCATGCATTAAATATGCTCATAGGCTCATTTGTCTCTTTGTAAGTAGACATAAAGTGATGATATAAGATAGATGGATCAATAGGTAGCCTGAAATGATTGATAAATATGGTTTCAAGGTGATTCTAAGAAGTTATGGACCCATATGCAAGACTAAGTACCAGACATAAGTGACCTCTCCTAAGAATTAAGGAAAGAGGTAGTAAGAAACATCCTCATGTTACACTTGCATTTAGATCAAGGCATCTTTAAATGCCTGAATGTGCTCTTCAAATAATTGAATACCATTAGGTGTATATTTTGGGAAGAATTTATCAGGATTCTTTGGTAAATCATGAGTAGGCCCTATAATGTTCATAGGGCATCCACGTATACCAATCCAAATGGGGTTAGCTTCCATTGGTGAGTTTTAAGGGGTAGCAAAGGGTTTAATGAATGGAGTTACAATAGTAGGTGTGCTACTAACTAAGTGTACTTGTTGAGTTTTTGGTTTCCCTTTATTTTCCCTTAGTTTTTGATGTTCAGTAAGTTCAAGGAACTTAAAATCAACTCTGATAGATTTTGACCTAGTGGGTATCCCTTGACTTTCTAGTTTATCTTCTTGGAAATGTGAGTGTGGGTAATGCTCATGAATGTTCAAGTTTTAAATTTTCCATTAAACTTTTAGTTTTATGTTTTTGGATAGTTACAGGCCCTCTTTATAGCACTAGTTATGTTTACATGCATTTTGACATGCAACGAATGCTCTAGCCTCATCTCACATCTCACTTATTTTGAAAGTGAATTCCATGGAATCTCCCCAAGGTTTTTCTCTATCGATTCATGGTGGACTGATCTTCATTCAGTTGTGCATTGTGACAGTTCTAATTCAAGGGGCCTATGATGGCTCAACTTATCCTATGCACTAAACGTGAGTTTCACCAGGTTTTAGGTACTTGAACAATTAAAAATAATATGAGTTTGTTGTTTCATTTCAAATTGGTTTCATATGCAAGTTTTATAGTGAGAAGGTACACATTCATTCATTAGATTATATGAAATTAGAATAAATGACAAACATTTTACACCATGCCCAAAAGAGAAATCAACCAAATGTAGGGTTTTGATAAATGTGTGTTAAATTTGGTTTCAAAATGCATTCATTCCATTATTTAAACATTCAACAATATAACAATGTAATGGAGAAAATAATAATAAAATATATATTCATTCACTTGTAGATTGTTATCAAACCCTAGATTAACCACTGATTAAAAAGGAAAAAGAGAGGGTAAAAGAGGAACAAACACCTTGCAATAATGAAGAGAACTCAAATTCATGATTTCAATGACTCCACAAACTGGCCTCTAATTTGATCAACACTTGTACAATTAAGCACGAAGCTAGTACAATCTTCTAGGAAGGGTGGGAGATGATAACACAACTACACACACAAAATACTTACATGTAGTGAAGCAAAACACTATTGTCTTGATATTAATCAACAATTCATCATTTTGATAAACATTCAAAGTCCTTTACAATGCATTCTACTAAAATTTCACTAGCATAATGACAAGGAAGGAGTTAAGGGAGAGAAAAATAAAAACAATGCTTTAAAAATAAAAGATTGATAGGTTCTAAGTGTTTTGAAGTAACAAAAATCCAACCGTTTGATAATGGAGGGAAATTAATATATAGCTAATGTACCCCCCCACCCCCCCACACTCCCCGCCCCCCCAAAATAGTCACCAACTGCCATTAATGTCTCAGTTGCCTCCTCCATCTCTAGAATCTCATGGCTTTCATTATTCACCTCTAAAAATAAACCAAAGATAAGTTTAAAACTTCATTTAAATGTCTGAGATAATTTTCAATGTCATTCAAAACAAACTTGCTCTTAAATAGGAAATAATCAAGAAAATCCAAGACCACTATGATGACTAGGGAAGAACCACCTTTTTGACAGAACATACGGTTTTCAAAATGGACAATGTATGCCTGAGATATCATCAAAAAATAGAAGGGCACTCAAAATTGGCCTTACTAGACCGATTCAAGATACTTACATTGATAGAGTTTTAATTCATCATTATGAACGCACTTGATCGACAATTAATAAAATATTGATTTTTCTTAAAAAAATTAATTAAAATAATAATACATCGATTACTTATATTTTTAAAATTTAAAAATATTTTAATTAAATAAGTTTTAAAATTTAATTTAAACAATTTAATTGGTTAAAATTAAATCTATTAAAATCAATTAAAATGACTTTAATTAAAAAAATAAATTAAAATGATCAAAATATAATTAAAAAAACAAAATTAATATTAAACAATCACATTGGATGGGGGAGCACACATCCCCACATTTGCCCATTTGTCCATGTGGTTTTAAACCACATCGAGTACCATGGACCCAAAAAAATATCCTCCTAAATAACTTACTTAGACCAAAGAAGGATTTTGACGACCGATTCCCACATGGATTTAACGCACTTACTTTCCCCATTTTTATATTCGAGACTTCAAAGTTGACTTCTTAGTTAGTTAGTTATGATCGGGCTTTTAATGCTACACGACACAAACACAAACACAAACATGTTGAAATGAATGTGGCCAGTGAGATATTGAGGCACTCATGGGATGATCCATCTTTCAATTAACACTAAAATCAAAGATAGAAAGAACCCTGATGGTAATGCTCGAATACAAAGGTAACGATAGGTATCAAATGTTGAAATAGCATGAAACCCAAAATGACTCACTAGAGCAAACCATGAGACCCAAGCAAACTCTAACGTTTGCCTTGTGAGACCCCATAAGTAGGATAAGTGGCTTAAAAATGCATTTTAATTAAAATAGAAAAATATGAAACTTATCTTCACGAGTGATATGGAGAGGATGGGGTATGTTATTGAGGTCCAACATGCATGAAACTCAAAATTACCCCCCAAAGTGGTTGTAGGGCACTGAGATGGCAAGAAAGCTAGAGAGCCATGCTAGAGAAGTGTAGGGAAAAAATACTTTTAGACCAAGTTTTATATAAGAAACTTTACTATTCAGGCTTAGTTGTCATAATGGGACATGTTTTAGGAGCTCTAAGGGCATGAATATTGAGATAACCCCCTAGATCAAGCTAATAGAGTTGAGAGAGTTAACAGAGACAGACTTCAAATATAAATCAAGGGGTCATAAATCTACTTTTATGATAAGTGCAAAATATAAAATTGACTCACATAGATGTGGGGTTTTCAATGGTGGTGGGTTTGAGTCCTAGTTTGGCATGTAACCTGAGATGAGCCACCAAGGCAAGTTATAATGGTGAGAGCAACAAACCATGAGCTCATATGGGAGCAGAGTAAAAGGACCAAAAAAAAGGTACTTTGATTCCTGGAAGAATTAGGACGTGTTGTGCAATTAACAAAAAAATTAAAGTTATATAAATATGCAAATTAAAATTTGGGATCATCCCACAAAAATTTGATGATCTAGAAGTAGATGTAATAATTCTTGATGCATTTGATGCAGTGTTGAAAATTATTTACTTATATCTCAAGGATGAAAATTTCATGAAGAGGGTCAAACACTAATGGACCAATTATAAAATCAATTATAACATCAAGGAACATCAAATCAAGCATAATCTTTTAATGGTTAGTGCTAACCAAGAAAAGAGGCTCATTCAATTCAATAATCATTTTTGTTTACTTATTTTAAAATATAGTAAATAAGAGCAACTTAAAATATATAAAATGTATGGTGGTAACAAGGAATTAAAGTAATTAGATGGGGTGTCGTAATCTATTCAAAATGTGTTCTTAACTCTATATATATTTCCTCCAAAAATGGTAGTAGAACATCATATTTAATTTTTTGACCAGATATCCTTAACCTAAAATTATTTTGTATGATAAATCACTTCAAGAGAGTAATGAGGTAAAAAAGTAACTTTAAGAATTAATATAACAAAGCATCATTCACCAAGGCACTTCACCATATGAGTTAGCCATTATGATAATACAAAATAGTCATGGATTTTTAAGGATGTGCATTGACTAAAAAAAGGTCATTGTAAATAACTAATATTTGCTTCCATGGATTGATGATTTTATTGACCAACTTCAACATGCTAAGTATTTTATAGATTTTAAGTCTCAAATAAGGCTATCAACAACTTTTCATGAATGTATGGAAGACAACCTTTAAGACAAAACAAGGTTTGCTTGAATGGTTGGTAATTCATTTTAGTTTATGTAATGCATTCCCAACATTCATCATATTAATAACTGATGTATTGTGGCCTTTTATAGATACATGTGTAATAATTTATCTAGATGGTATTTTTATTTTTTTGGTGCTACTTAAGTGGAACATCTAATACATTTAAAACAAGTCTTGCAAGTGTTGAATACAAATAACTAATATGCAATATGAGGAAATGTTAATTTACCAAAAATCATTTGTCTATTTAAGACATGTGGTTTTAAAAGGAGAACTAATAGTGGACCAAACAAATCTAGAGGCCATCACAAATTGGCCCATGCCAAGGAGTGTTAGGAAAAAGAAAACTTCATAAGGGCAATATAATACTTGATTTTTATTCGATATTTCTTCATAATAACTGCACTTCTACATTTAGTTGCCAAAATGAGTAATATTTTCCAATGTGGTAAGGAACATAATAGTGCCTTTGATTCTTTGAAATATAAAATCAGCCATGCACATGTCCTTTCTCTTCCTAATTTTAAACAACCATTAGAAATGGAAATAGTTTTAATAGAATATGCTATGTGGGGTGCTTTATTTCTAAGTAAGCCCATTTTATATCATTTAGATGTATTTTATTAAACATTAAGGAGGTATCTTGTTAATGATAAATAAATGTATGGATTATTTCAAGAAATAAATAAATGGAAGAATTATTAATTGGGTAAATAAACTATTATGCACACTAACGAAAAACATCTTCAATATTTCTAAGTAGAAAGTAAATTATAGTAGGAAATACATTAATAATAGATGGTATTTCTCAACAAATATATTTGGTGAACAAGTATAATAAGGGAAGCACAAATATTATTTTAGATATGTTATCTAGGAAACCAAAATATAAGTTTTATCTTTGGAAATAATCTCACAAATATATATTTCCATGAAAGAATCTTATAAGGAAGCATATGCACAAGATGTAGACTTTGGTAAGAAATTACAACTATTGCAATCCAAGAAGGACAATATGGATGCTATCTCAAGAATGGGCTAATATATAGGTTGGATAAGTTGTGTGTACCAAATGAAGAAAGATTAATCATGGTAAGGTAAGTGCATATTTGTCAAGTTTTAGGACATTTTGGTTTTGGTAATACCATGGCGCATTTTTAATGGTATGTGTATTGGCCCAATATGCAAGATTAATTTTATAAATTTATTATATGATGTAAACTATGTTGTATAAGTAAGCCTAAGTTTAGTAAGGAGGGATTTTGCATACCATTACATGAATCAACTAGGCAATGGAAAAGAATTTCCATGGATTTTTTTAGTGGATTGCCTATGTCCGAGTATGGCCATGATTATCTATATGTTTTTGTAGATAGATTTATAAAAATGTGTGATTTGATTTCATATAATAAAATAGTGAAAGGATATGAATCAATTGAACTCTTCTTTTTTAATGTTTTAGTGCATTTTGGATTACCTAAGTCTATTGTATCAGATATATACTCAATATTTTGGGGAAAGATGGATATGAAGCTGTTATAAATATAATATTTCATCCTCAAATTGATGGATAAATAGAGGTGGTAAATATTATTATTTTTAGTTGATAAGAGGTTATAAAAACAAGGATATGAAGATTTTGTATGAGTATTTGGAATATATTTAGCACTCATACAGTAGGACAATACACACATCAACTAACAAGTTGCCATTTTAACCATTCTTGGGTTATTTTCTAATTAATCCACTTGATGTTGCATTAGAATAGTACACAAAAATAGAGAAATAAATATTCAAATGTGGAAAGGAATAAAATTTTCATTATAAGGATTAGGCAAATCTATCTCAAAGTAAAAGAATAATTATAAAATTCTCAAGAAAAGTACAAGGTTGGGCATGACCAACACCAAATGGAGTACACACTCAAGGTAGGTGACAAGTTATGGTTTTATTTGAGTAAATAGATACTCCAAGGATAATATAATTAATAGGCTGGATTATATTCTAAATGGAAATGAAATTCTATTTCATGATTCAAATTAAAAATGAAGTAAACATTACAACTTCAAGCCAAAATTTGACTAATCACTTCACCTACCAAAAAGTCCATTAAACTACTTATGAGACTCTTTAGCTACACACTAGAATAAAAAAGTAAATGTGCAACTACTCCTAGTAGTTAGGAAATATTATCTACAATAATATTAAATCCCCGCCTTAATCCATAGGGGTTGTTTTTAGACCAAGCATTCATCTAAACTTTTCATTTTTTTTAATCCAAGTGCCTTTGTCAAGATGTCTATTGGTTTCTCTATTGTTAGGTAATGATGCAACTTGACACTGTCATCTTTCACATAGTGGAAAATCAAATGAAATTTGGTATTGATGTGCTTGTTTTGATCATGAAAGACTGGATTCCTTGCCGTCTAGATTGCTGAAGTTTTGTCAACTATGAGAGGTGTTGATGAAATCAGTTACTCCTACAAATATAAAAGAACCCTTCTGATCCATAAGATCTTTCTAGTTGCCTCTAAAGTGGCTATATATTCTGATTCTACTAAATAAATTGATGGTACTGATTACTTCTTGGATTTCCAACTAACAACTATTATTCCCAAATTCATTAGAAAACCCGAGGTGGACTTTCCATCTTCATGATCACCAACATAGTCAGAATATAAATACCTGACTAGTTTAAAGTCTCTTACTCTCCTTGGTTTTTTGTATGAATTTTGAGAGGACACCAACTGTATATGATATATCTATTCAAGTGGTAGTCACATAAATTAGACTTCCAATGAGTTGTCTATATTTAGTGGCATCAACTAAATCTATTGAATCTATAGATGCCAATTTGAGATTCTATTCCATGGACATGTTGAGAGGCTTACAATATTCCATTTCAAACTTGCTCAGAATGTCACCAACATACTTCTATTGAGTGATGAAGAAATTATTTGGTTTTTGAATTAATTTAATACCCAGATAGTAATAAAGATAACCCAAATTAGTCATATCAAAGATTTTCATCAACTCTGATTTGAATTTTATAGTGTACCATTCATTATTCCCTATGATGAGCAAATCGTTAGCATACACCACCATAAATACAACTATTTTTTAAGCTATTTTGATAAAAAGAGTTGCATATTCAAACTCAAAATGTTTGAATTTCATGTTCATGAGGTGCTCAACTAATTTTTTGTACCATGATCGAGGGACTTGTTTCAAACCATACAATTATTTTTCTAGTTTTCACAACTTGTGCTCTTGTCCCTTTATTGAAAAATCATTAAGTTGTGTCATGTAAATTTTTTATTTGAGGTCTCCATTCAAAAATTTAGTTTTGACATCCAATTGGTGAAATTTCCATCTGTTGTGAGCTACCAAAACCAACATGATCTAAATGGTAGTCCTTTTTGATGTAGGTGTAAAGGTTTCATTGTAGTTAATTCTTTCCTTTTGAGCATACCCCTTTATGACAAGCCTAGATTTGTGTTTGTCAAGTGAATTGTATACCTTGTATTTTTTGTGATATACCCTCTTACATCTAATCACTTTGAAACCATATGCTAGATCAACTAGATTCTAAGTCCCATTTTTCACCAGTGAATTATACTCATATTTCATTGCTTTTCTCCAAGAGTCAAGATTCATTACTTGTTTTAAAGTTATTGGTTTTGAATCAAACATAACATTGAGTTACTCTTAATAATAATCCAATGTGATTTTTTCAATCATGTCTTGAATTTCATCAATAGACTTATTTGGTTGAGAGGAGGTTGTATGTGCACTTTGAGTGCCTATTTTTCCAACTTCATCATGCCTCACATATTTCAATGTTTGAGTGGACCACTTAGCCATCTTGTTTTGTGTTTTAGGTGCTTTGGGTTCATCCTCTAAATTTATTTCACTATCTACCCTCTATTATACTAGCCCCTATATAATATCTAATGAAGTTTCACTCTCTACTTCTGAAGGATTTTCAAGCTCATGTATAAGAGATAATATAAAATCAATAGATTCTAAACTCTGTGTCTCACACTCATTGTTTGGAAAATTCAAATCACTCTCTTTATAGATATCAAAATTTGCATATTTGTCTAGTTGACTCAACTACCAATCAATATGTACTTTATCCTTTGCAGTCTTACAAAAGATAACTTCTCTTGTGACAAGAAACTTCTTCTCTGTCTCATCGTATATCTTGAATGCCTTGGAGGAAATAGAATATCTCAAATGGATGCATTTTTAACTCCTATTGTCTATTTTTTTTCTTCTCCTTTGGAATCAATGCATAACAAGTGGATCTAAAAATCCAAATATGTCACACTGAAGGGAGGTGACCACACCAAATCTCATACAGAGTCTTTGATTCAAGATATGTTCATGGTTATCTATTATGAAGGTATACTACTATTTCAGATACTTTGGCCTAAAAGTTTAGATTTACCCCTTTGAAATACAACATTGCATGAACCATATTCATCATAGTTTTATTCATTCTTTTAACTATTCCATTTTGTTGTGGAGTGTGAGGAACTATGAGATGGTGTTTGATCCCATTTTGTTCAAGATAGGATTCACACTTATTTGATGTGAATTCACCACCATTATCTATCTTTAGTGTCTCAATGTGAGTTTTTGCTTCATTTTCAATCATTGTTCAAAACTTTTTAAAAGCATCAAATGCTTTTGATTTATTTTTTAGAAAGCATATCCATGTCATCCTACTATAGTGATCAATGAACAACATGAAATACTTGTGGCCACTACCAGAGAGGATTGGAAAAGAACACAAGTCTGAATGAACAAGCTACATGTTTTTGTTTGCTTTCCATTGTGACTTCAAAAATGGTTCTCTTGCATGTTTAGCCAAGATGTAGTGTTAACACTTCTCATCTAATTTTGTGGGTAATATAGGAATGCTAACAACACCATTCTTTTATAATACATGAATTTTTTTATAGTGAGTGTGCTAAAATATATCATGCCATAACATGTTTGGAGACATTTTGTCTTCCACAAGATGAGCATAATTCCTTAAATTTGTTGGATCACCCTTTAGTTTGAGTAGTTTCCCTTCCTCATATCTAGACAAAATGACTGAATTGTCACTTTTCTTCCTAGTTATACTATCACCATTATCCAAAAAAAAGGAATGGCCTTATTTCCTTATGATCACTAGGGACAAAAAGTTTTGTTTCAATTGAGGAAGGTAGAGAACATTCTCAAGTTTGTAGTCTAGAAGCCCTAGATGCTTGAGTCAAATTATAACTCTTCCCTATGGTTACAAACTTAATCTAT
The DNA here is from genome assembly GCA_037957365.1 of Torreya grandis. Lineage (NCBI taxonomy): Eukaryota > Viridiplantae > Streptophyta > Pinopsida > Cupressales > Taxaceae > Torreya > Torreya grandis. The sequence goes on from JARHVA010002026.1 coordinate 1,047,612, forward strand.
CTACAAGGTATATTGAGCCATAACTTTAGTCAATATACTCCTCAAATAAGTCTTTTCAAAAATTCATATGTTGAGTGGTGCTAGCATCAATAACCCAAGCATCAAACCATGAATAACTGATCAAGACATTATTTGCTTCATCAGCGATACTAGAAAACACACATTCACTGGTGAATTAGGCTGAGTTTGACTCTTTTGAGTATTTATTTTAATTTCCCTCTTTCTTTTTATGGTATGCTTTAATTTTTTCCCATGGAGTCTTGCATTCATGAGTCTCAAGGCTACCTTTTCTGTCACACCATTCACAATAGAGGTTTTGTTTATCATTCTATTTTTTATTTTGACCATCATGATTTTCATTTTTGACACCTTTTCCCTTGTACTTGTTATTGCCTTCATTTTTGGAAGATGTGGCCTTATTTGATGGTTTGGAAGATTTTATTTTGACATAGCACACACTTTTACCTATTTTGGTTTCAATTTTCCTTCTAAAGGTCTTTTCTCTTTCTACCATCTTTTTAACTAACTGGTCAAATGTGAGAGTCTTCAATTGATTACTTGCTTGTAGAGACTCCAAATAAGTTGAATAATTGGGAATAAGGGATTTTGTGAATGCAGTCATGTATATGTCAATTTTGACACCTATTGATTCAACATCATGTTTGATAACACATATATCTAAATCCAATCTAATCACATCACCATCTTTCAACTCTAGTTTGAATATTTTAAACTGCAATTGAGTGATTTATAACTCTGAATGGGAGACATATAGCTCCTTCAATTTATGATATAATTCCCATGGTGTATTTCACCCCTATATATGAATAAACACATATTTTTCCACTGATGCCCTCATCAAGGCCAAAGCCTTCTAGTTTTTTTTGCTTCCATGTTTGAGTGTCTTTTGCATTCCCTATTGGTTCAGCTGTTCATTTTGCCCCATCACAAATATCAAACCATAGATCATTGAAGATGAGTGTGTTTTCCACTTTTTGAGACCATTTTAGCCTATTGTCTTTGCTAGTAAAAGTAGTTCCAATAATGGATTTGATGGAATACATGGTTTTGAGTTTTTTTTGTTTGAGTTTTTGAAGGTTTTGAGTTTTTGTTTAACCCCAATTAGTTCCTTATCACTCCAAAATGGTCCCCTTTTCTATTTACACAAAGGCATTGAAAAGGATTCACTTTGTCATTAACATCAATTTAAAAAGAAAACCTCATACATCAATATACTCAGTTATTCTTAATTTCTAAATTTATGTTTTTTAACATACACAAATAGGTAAAAGAGTTGTTCTCCTTATTTTCCTTGAATTTGCAAAAAATGGTTATTGTTTGCCAATTTTGTGTAGATTAGTTATCTCGGCAATTCAAAAAAATACTCAAAATTTTAAATGCTTTCAATTTAAATTTTTCAAAATTTGAAAAAAAAATTAAAAATTATAATTTGCTTTTTGATAAAAAGTATTAAAAATATACCTCCTCTCTCCTTATTTGTCTGTATATGGAAGAATGAAATTCCAATATAGTAATCTCTTGAATATTGGAAAGAAATATATATATTTGACCAAATAAAAACTTTCATGTAGCTATATTATTCTCCATGTAGAATGGCACAACTTCATTGCATATTATAGCACATTTATACATAACCAAATGCCTTATGAGCATTGAGTAGAAAATTCTAGGTTATATAATAGATGCCATAGAATACACCAAATGCCATAGGATGTAACCACAAGCCTGCATATGCCAAACACCTTCGTAGAGTAATAGAAATGCCATGTAATACATGATAGATCCATGCAAGTCCAATGACAGATCCTTGTAGGTCTGAGGGTGTATTTAATGTTGGTAGGGAAAACATTTTATATATATCCAATATTTGAAGAAAAAAAATGACCTCCTCAAAAATTAATCCAATGTTATAGCCTATATGTAGCCAATATTTTCCTTCCACATAGGTTACAATCAATGCTACCTTCTACACCATCCAAGTGAAGAGAAACACATATTATTCTTTCTCCTTGAGCCAATATGCATTTCAAAATTTGATGTGATTTAGTATGCTACCAAATAACAAATAAATCAAAGAGATATATAGCCATATAGGTGAGAAGAAGGAGAAGAAATTAAAAAATTGACAAATTAAAAATTTTAGGCTCTAATACCAATGATACGCCAGATTATATTCAGAATGGCAATGAAATTCTATTTCACAATTCAAATGGAAAAGGAAGAAAACATTACAATTTAAATCCAAAATTTGACTAATCACTTCACCTACCACTAAGTCTATTAAATTACCTATGGGACTCTTGAGCTACATACTATAAGACAAAATTAAATGTGCAACTACTCCTAGGAATTAGGAAATGTTATCTATAATAATATTATAGTAATAAGCTCAAAACATTAATGTATGGTCAATTTATCACTCAAGAGTAGATTTGGTATAATGATTTCAAGCTTGACCTACCCTCATTCATGCAAGTGTACATAGTTGTCAGTTGTGAGAACCTACATTGGTATAAATCATCCATGTTAGATAATGAAGAAGAACATTTTTTACCTTTTAAATAAAACTTGGTTGTGAGCACACAAAGAGAGTTTGAAGAGGATGTAGTGCTACAATATAAATATTGAGAGAGATATAATGGATAACAAGAGTCTTGGAAGATTGGAATCAAGGATAAGACACCAAGGAAATCAAATTGTTACTCCAACAAGAAGATGGAAGAGTTATTTCCACATTTCCTTCCCCACTCATAAATCCTTTATGGATAAAAATCCTCACAATAAGGGATGTATGATCCATAAGGATATATAAAAAATTCTATTCATTAAGTAATAAATAGTAGACCCATTTTCAATCATCATTGGAGCTTCAAGGTAGGATTTATGGCATTTATGGTGAACTTTAAGAAGGTAGTGGGTGTGAAAATATTGATTCCTACAAGCAAAACTATTAGTCTACTTAACCTAATGGTTCCTATTTAACCCTAAATTTAGATTGGGATCTTCATGGGTAGATAGGGTTAATAGCATAGAAATGATATGGAATAAGGGTGAATATCAGATCTATAATAATATAATTAAATGCTAAACTTAGATATACCATATATTGAAATTTATTAAACTAAGATAAGCTATTAATGGAAAGTATAACTATGTTAGATATAGAAAGTAACATAAAATAAGATACTTAGATCACTCTTATGAGAATATATATTTGGATATAGAATAGGCTAAAATAATGTGGGAATATAATTCTAAAATAATTATCAAATTCTAGATCTGATGCCTCTATCTATTTATATAGTAACATCAGCCTGAGATGGTTGTATTGATTCTACTCTCTAGGTTTGATGCTAGTGTCCTATACAAAATATATACTAACAAAGAATGTGACCACCTATATGGTTTTATTTTAGTGTTCTATACATAATATGTACTAAAAATTAATGTGACCACCTATATGCTCTTATGTTTTACTTCACCTTCACTTTGGTGCAATCGAATCTCGGTCATCCATTGTTACTCCTTGTGAAATGGAACAACCCTAGCTTTTCAAATTCAATGAGACTGATGAGCTCAGAATATGGTTCATTATTGACATGTTATTTCCCTTAATTCATCTCTCTAAGTATATTATCTTATGTAAATAATAGATTGTTAGATAGCTATTACATGGAAAGTAGATACTTGTCTTGTTTATATTAAACCAAAGACTAAACCTTTACGTTGTCATTAATGTCTAATACATAACATGTTTTAGCAATTTTTGTTGTGAAGAATGATTAGGAAGAAGACACAGGTGATGTATAGTGAAAGTTTAATTTTGATCTCCATCCAACATAACTATGAATTCATATAGAATGTTTCTACCGACTCTGCAGGCTTGTTTCTATGGACTCCACATGCTTGTTTTTATGGACTCTATATGCTTGTTTCTATGGACCCCATAGGCTTGAATCTACAGACTCTGTGGGCTCATTCCTACAAATGGGGAAGCTAGTGACCAGATAAGATGAGAGAGAATCATTCCAGTTGTTGTCAAATTAGGAAAATACTCACCTACTATTTTGTAAGATTTGATTTTGATAAGCTTGTATATATTTGGATCTTAGGACTATTATAGGATAGTATATCTATTTCATTAGAATAATTGGATCTCTTGGAAATCTAATCTCCTATTTTTGGATGAGTGGATCAACCAAGGAATCCTATCTCTTTGCATCTTATTTTGAGTTGATTATATTAGTATAAAATGTAAGATTTTTATTATTAATAGAAAAGGGAAATAGATAAAAGATATGTACAATCATATTATAGGTTTTAGATGAATTGTAATCATTTTAGTTTTATGAATTATCACTTCAGTTTCTAGTAGTGATTAATCTTTGTTCCTGAGTCCGAGAGGAGCAAGGGCCCACTCTCCTTAGAACCAGGGACTATGTATGGTATTTATGTCATGTTATATTAACTCTTTGTTATAATTAATTAGAATCTCACTAATGTTTGCATTAATTAATAAAACATCAAAACAAATTCACAGTTTAAAAAGAATTTCCTTATTCCAAATTCATTTCCTTTCCAAGCAAAGTGTGTTTTATTTTATAGAAAATGTGTGAAGCAAATTTCCTTTTTAAACATCTCCATTTCCATGCAAGCATAAATAGGAATATGATTTTACTTTCAAGCAAAAGAGTGGATTCATTTGATTAAATAACTACATCTTTTCCTTTTAGCAAAAGAGTGAATCAAGTATTTTAAGACACATTTCTTTCATTAGTAAAAGTTAGAATAGGACCATCAAACACCCCCACAAGTAGACTTCTATATCTACCATCCTAAAACTTAATATAGATAGCTTTGGAAACTAGCCCTGGTGTATAAGACATCAATTGAACATTGATTAAATGAGTATTTAAATGAAACTCATCATTTTTGGTGCCGTTTCCAAGGAAACAAGGTGTTAAAAAGGTAATAATTATTGGTCTAGAGTGAAAAATAGAAATAAGTTGTCTAGATATGCCTACCTTGAAAATGATAAATCAAATTGAATAAGAATATTCCATACTCAAATAGAAAGACAAAGTTTCAACTTCTTCAAACAAAATATTGGAAATTAAAAATAAAGAATTAGAAGCTAAGGTCCAAGATTTAGAAGAAAATTTATAGGATGCATGTAATTAGGGGAATCTCTTTTGGCATGTAGGAATCCTTCTCCTGCATATAGTTTTTTTTATTTGAATTTTTTTATAGATGGTATCTTCTGAGGATTTTTTTTCATCTTTCTTATAAGATTTTACAACCAACAACATTTCTAGAAATTTTTTATAGTGCTAAACCTAATCAACATGATTTGCTTTGTGAGTTTTATTTGCATGATTTGATCATAGGAGATCATAAGCACAATAATTTCTTGATAAACCTTCATGTAGGAGAAATTTAAATGAGGGCATTACATTCTATATTCAAAAATAAAATAACATGGAAAATCATATTTGAAGAGTATACAAATCATGCTAAGACTACAGGATTGTGTATCAGACCAGCCTTTCCTATCCCCAGATTGATCATAAAGAATTTTAATTATGCTTGTTTAAGAGATGAAGTTAAAAATCATTATTTACAAGATTTATATGATTGTGCTATTTATTTTGACTTGTTTTCAAGATAGAGTTCTGATTCAGTGGTGACTGTAAGTGTGAAAAGGTCGGACCAACTTTTAGTGCCTCCTAGAAGATGAGAGGTCATGTCTCCAAATAACCTAAGATGGAGTATGAGGAGAGCTACCTCAAATTTGGAAATATTAATAGAGGTAATAAACTCTAGGGGAGAAAAGAAATGCATTGGTATGAGATATAGACCCCCTTTGTTGATCATACCTATTCCAGGATGGCAAAGTTGGGCTCCATAATAAGAGGATCAATTCAATATATGGAAACAAATGATTCAAGAACATCAAGTGTTTATGAGAAATTTAGACAAACATATAATATATGAATTTGATGACTATGATTTGAGTCAAAGTGTGGAAAGTAGATGCCATAGATACAAATGCAAATGAATGTTTGTAATGGGAATTGAAAAAGTTAAAGCCTAGGGGAGATGATGTGCTCAAAATATGGCTCATTATTGACATGTTATTTCCCTCAATTCATCTCTCTAAGGATATTATCTTATGCAAACCATAGATTTTTAGATAGCTATTACATGGAAAGTAGATACTTGTCTTGTTTATATTGAACCGAAGACTAAACCTTTACTTTGTCTTTAATGTCTAATACATAACATGTTTTAGTGATTTTTGTTATGAAGAATGCTCAGGAAGAAGACACAGGTGATGTATAGTTAAAATTCAATTTTGATCTCCATCCAGTAAAACTATGAATTCACACAAAATGTTTCTATAGACACTACAGGATTGTTTGTATGGACTCTATAGACTTTTTTCTATGGAATCTATAGGCTTGTTTCTATGGAATCCATAGGCTTGTTTTTATAGACTCTGCAGGCTCATTCCTACCAAATTTGTAGGGTTAATTCCATGGATTTTGTAAAGATAAAGCTATAAATGGGGAAGCTAGTGACCAAATAAGATGAGAAAGAATCATTCCAAATAGAGTCAAATGAGGAAAATACTCACCTTCTATTTTTTAAGATTTTGTTTTGATAAAGTTGTATATATTTGGATCTTAGGACTATTATAGGATAGTATATCTATTTCATCAGAATAATTGGATCTCTTGGAAATCCAATCTCCTATTTTTGGATGAGTGGATCAACCAAAGAATCCTATCTCTTTGCATCCTATTTTGAGTTGATTATATTAGTATAAAATGTAAGACTTTTAGTATTAATAGAAAATGGAAATAGATAAAAGATACGTACAAGCATATTATAGGTTTTAGACAGATTGTAATCATTTTCATTTTATGAATTATCACTTTAGTTTCCAACATTGATTAATCTTTGTTCTTGAGTCTGAAGGAGCAAGGGCGCACTCTCCTTGGAACCAAGAATTATATATGGTATTTATGTCATGTTATATTAACTCTTTGCTATAACTAATCAAAATCTTGTTAATGTTTGCATTCATTCATAAAACATCAAAACAAATTCATAGTTCAAAAGGCATTTCCTTATTCCAAAGTCATTTCCTTTCTAAGCAAAGTGTGTTTTCTTTTATAGCAAATGTGTGAAGCAAATTTCCTTTTTAAACACTCCATTTCCATGCAAGCATAAATAGGAATGTGATTATACTTTCAAGCAAAAGAGTAGATTTATTTGATCAAATAGTTACATCTTTTCCTTTCAGCAAAAGAGTGAGTCAAGTAGTTTAAGACACATTTCTTTTATTATTCAAAGTTAGATTAGGACCATCAAACACCCCCACAAGTAGGCTTCTAGATCTACCATCCTACACCTTATTGTAGATAGCTTTGGACACCAGCCTTGGTTGATAAGACATCAATTAAACATTGATTAAATGAGGAGTTGAATAACACTCATTACAGACCTTGGGGAAAAATGGTTTAGTGGTTACATGGTGTTTAAATATCTCTAATTAACTCATTGTTAAGGAAGACTACTTACATAGCCAATAATGCAGAAGAAGGCCCTAGACTCATGTGGTTCTCCCATATGTGTTGGCTTGTGTTTGAATCATGAAATGTGTGTAAAGAAAGTATAATAATGGCCTTGCTCATAACTTGGTAAATAAGACTTTATGACTAATCCTTAATAATTTATATCTATAGATGTGTTGTACCTATGATTGGCATGGAAATATATAAGTTTTGATCAGTTGAATGCTTGATAGAGTGTTTTTTATAAGTACTTTGATATATTTCATTTGATTTCTAGGTGAAGAATGAATGAGGGTTGATATTATATTTATGTCAATCTTATCATGAGATAACTCACATTAAATCACTTAGGACAACTATTAGAATACATTTCCTTTGAAAATTGGATGACATTAGGGAACTAGATACTTACATCAAGGTAGGATAGTAACATTGATGCTACTATCTATCCCAGACATTAGTGTCAAAAGAGTGGTAAAATAGGTATAGGTTCAAAAATTTTAAAGGTATAATATAAGTACATTTTAATCATTCTAGGGAAAGATGTTTCCAACATCAATATAAGACTAGTCAAACTAAGAGATAGGCCAAGGGGTACAAGATAGAATATATGTGAGGCTTACAGAAGTAAAAAATGTGGAAAATTAAGAGGAATAACCAAGGTCTGAGTTTGCAAAGTTTAAAGACTAAGGTTCTATATAATCACAAAATATCATCTACATCTTCTCACCATTTAATCTATTAAAGGTAAGGAATAAGTACCTCAGTGTATAGGAGTATCATTATAAGGCTCTAAAAATAATACTAGGATAAATATAGATAAAATATGTAAAGTGAATACATCTCAGGAGATAGAGAGATTGGAAATCACATGCCCAAAGTTTAGAGAAAAAGTTATTTTTCAAAAGATGTATCATTATAAGGCTCTAAAAATAAGATTAGGATTAATATAGATAATATATTTAAAGTGAATACATCTAAGGAGATAGAGAGATTGGAAATCACATGCCCAAAGTTTAGATAAAAAGTGAGTTGTCACTTGATAGTTGATATTATCTCAACTATGAAACCTAATGAAACTTATAACCTAGTGAGGTTGGCTGATACAATCATATCCAACCTAAAAACTTAGAAATATTAAGTGATCTGATCACCTTAACCATACCAAAATGTGAGCAAACTCTTACAGTAGAATGGTTTGATAAATTTTGTAAAGTCTCTGGGGTATCAATACATGTAATGGTTTTGGAATCTAAAATTGATTTACATTTTGTAATATTAGGCACATGTTGAATAACATATGCACTTTAGATATGTCTCATGCTAAAATTGTGTATAATAGTGGTACCATGTATATAATTCTACCATGTGTATCTAAATCATATAACTATGTACTCTAGCCAATTGAAAACGTGTGTAAATGTGGAGAACATGATTTTCAAGCATGTCCCCACCATATGTAGGATAAATATAAAACTAGTATAAGTGCCAATATGGAGGAATATGGAATTGATATAAGTACCAATATGGAGGACATGTTTCCAAAGCATGCCCCCACTGTAAATTAGGTATATTGAATAGTAAATAAATGTGGAGAATATGCTTCCAAAGCATGATCCCATTGAATCTAATAAATATAAAAATGAGGAATCCATTTCACCATGACTTTTCCACACTGAATTTGTAAAGAGATATAAGTACCAAATACTAAATAAGTGTGGAGAAAATACTTCCAAAGTATGCCCCCAATGAATCTGAGAACTATTCCAAGTGTGGATAAAATTATTACCAAGAATGCCCCCAATAATATGTCCCCCTTTTAAGGTGAGGGATAAATAGGAACTGGGAGTTACCTCACCTCAAAAGGGTAAGACAACTATAAAATCTATGAATGTAACCATGTAATATATAAAAGGAACATGTCTAGGTAAATGTATCATTGAAGTGCATAGAACCAATGTGATCACATGTAGGCCTAATATGGATGATAAATATCATGGAAATGTCTATATGGTAATAATACAAGATCAAAAAGAAAACAAGCACATAGACAAAAGCACTCAAAAGCTATAAAATTGAATGGACATGACTTAGTCAAATGTCCACAAAGAAATGAATGACATATTCAAATATCCATACAACAAGAAATGATATATTCAAATGTCCAAGAAGGAAAACATAGGCATAGGGGCCACATACAATATAGAATATTCAAATGCTTAGACAAGTAAGATAGTAACAAGGAAAAACACTCAAGGAAGTGTATAAAGGAAAAGCATAAGCATCTAGCATAACATATCATAGTATCTCATGGATCAAATGTGTTAGAAAAAAACATAAAATTCATAGCATATCAAGTACCATGTGCAAGATATAAGCATGGATAGGGCATGTATAAGTACATAAGAGCCCAATCCCAATACTTTGATGTGACCATAGAATTATATAACATGTAAGTATCAAAGATCATACAATATGGATGCCCCCAACATCCTAAAAATGTTGAGTAGAGGGAAATACAAACAACCTTAAGTGTATAGACTCATTTATTTATGTATTCCTATATATTTTTATGTATAAGTAATTGATATGTTATTCCCTAACATGAAACTAACACATAGATGCCAACGAGCCAATAGAACATATAGGCTCCAAAAAATGTTTTTGAATTTTTGAATGTTTTATTTTTTTTGTATTTTTGGAATTTTTTATGATATATCTCATGTAACATATTTACACAAGTGAATAATGTTCATTAGAGTTTTTAAATGTTTTCCTTCAAGTGTAGTAAGGTGGTATACACATTTTCCTAATTTTCTTATAACTATGAATGGTCCCAACCAATTTGGTTTGAACTTTACTTTCTTGTATTTTTATGCATTGGTGTTCTTTTTATTTTATTTTAGTACCAAGTCACCCACATCAAATTCACATGGACAAACCTTTTGTTATATGCTCACTTAACATGATATTGATAGATGTGGAGGTGCTTGATAACTTGTGTGTGTTTTTCACTTAACTTTTCTAATCCATGCAATCTCTTTTCACTATATTCATTATATTTGACTATGTCTTTAAGAAAAACATGTAAAGAAGGTATTTTGACCTCAATCGATAAAACTACCACTGTACCATATACCAAGGAATAAGGTGTAGCTTGGGTGGGTATGTGGACACTAGTGTGGTATGTCCACAAGGCATACAACAACTATTAATGCTTATCAGTAATATAATGTTCAACCATATTTCCAAGTATCGTAAAAATGGTTTTATTTGTTTCCTCTATTTGCTCATTACCTAATGGGTAATAAGGTGTAGAAAATGTATGTTTAATTTTATATTTATTTAAAAATCATTTGATCACTTTATTTTATAAGGATGATCTAGTATCATAAATAATAGTTTAGGGATTTCCAAAATGAGAAATAATATTGGTCATTAAAAACTTGCATAAGTCATCCCCTATGGTAAACTTAAGGGGAATGGATTACACCCATTTAATTTTTTTTTCTAGCTATATTGATGAATTTATGTCTACCAACTGATATCAGATTGATTCTTCCAATCAAATAAAACCCCCATAAGGAAAAGGGCTATGGTGAAAAAATTGGCTGTAACTCATGTGATGCTGCATGATACAAATTTCTATATTTTTGGCATTGTAAACATAATTTTCCATGTTTAGTGTATCCTTGTTCTATGGTAGGCCAATAATAATGCTAGTGTAATAGTTCTTAGGACATGACTTGTCCATTGATATGACCACCACATTCACTGTCATGTATTTCTAAGAATGTAGTGTGGTCTTAATCTTTATTTAGGCATTGTAGTGCCTACCCATCAAAATTTCATTTAAATAAATCATTCCTAATAATGCCATTAAAAAGTGATTCACGTTATAATTTCCATTTATCATTTTGTGTAAAGTGGTCTAGTATATAGGTTTGATATAGTAAATTATAAATATTAGTGTACCACTCTATGTTTGATGTATTATGAGTAATATAAATAATGGCTAAGGCATCCCTTTGTTTTGAAGAAATGGAAGGATCTCATAACTATTGTATGGTAAATTTGATATGATCATCATTGATATAAAAAGGCATCACGGATGTTACACTAGCCATGGCATCTGTATGGAATTTATCTTTACTAAGAATACTATAGATATAAAGTGTATCAAATGTATTTGTGAGTTTATCCCTCATTTCTTTGTATGGGAGAATATACTCTTCTTTGATTTATTAATGATTTATAACCTAGTTAACAAATAATTAAAAATCACCAAAAACTTGGATGTCTCATATATGAAGATTGTGTGCTATGGATAATACAATTATCAAGGCTTCATATTTGACTATATTGTTAGTATAAGAAAAAGACATATATTCACCCTTAAGGGTACAAAATACAATACCAAAACCCACCCCTATTTTACATTTGAATCCATCGATAAACATTATCCATGGTTTGGTAGATATATTATATGCCTCAAACTCATCACAAAAAGCTTTAGTGAGTAGAAAGAGTGTTGGGAGAAGAAAGCTAGATAAGAAAGCTATGCAGGATATTCCTTTGGATATTCATGCATCGTATATATAATTGTCAGCTTGTGTATTTTGTCTTATCCTCTTGGCTTTTAAAAGGATAGAAAGTGAATAGTCTCCTCATTTTGATACCAATGTATGGAGAATAATATGAATAGTTAGGAACTAGAATGACTATAAATATGTATAATTATATGAAGAAGATTGATGACCCCTTTTACTAAGATCAATATATGCTATCTGGTTCATGGTTACCTATCAAATTTCTTGTGTTTATCCTTGTTTTGTGTTATCATTTTTAATGCTAAGTTTTAATCTATCTTTGGTTAATCTAGTTCCTTGTGAGTGCATATCATTTGTCTCTATTATGATTATGTTAAATATTAATTCATCACTCTTCCCTGCAAAAACTATGAAAACTTAGCTGTCCTCATCCTTAGCATGTTTTGTTGAAATAGGAACCTATGATAAAAATGGTGTCATGAGCATGGAATTGCTTCTTTTAGGAAGAACTATGATAAGATGGTTACTAGGACAAGGAGATGTTGAAACCTGGTTAGACCAAAAAATATGGCACTTCATAGAAGAATCCAAAAGGATGAGCCTCACTACAAGTGAAATCATTAAAGAACATATATATGACAAAATATATGATATTTTCTAGTGTGAGCTACCTGAATTGTTGGGTAATTGGTTGACAATGCTTGAGTACTATTGATTCCATCCTAAAGAAAGAGAAACCATTACTTAGACTGAAGAAAAGATAGACTAGTTGGTGAAATTGTAAACTAATTGGACAAGAGTGATAGATTATTGGGTTGAAACCATTATAGATAGATACACTGCTAAGTGCATATTACAAAACTATATAGCATCAAGGTTGTATAAGACTGCTTTATCTAAAGAATCAAAGGGAAATTTTTATAGTGACTACCTCTTTTGTTGAAAATTTTGGTGATGAAAAAGGCCATGGTGCCTATCCCTATTAGTATGGAGTAGTTATTTTGGGTGTATATGGATGTGTGCACATGATGTTAAATTGTGGATAGATGAGTGACTAGAGTTTGAGCCTGAATCTAAAATGGAGATAAAAGGGAATAAAAGTTATAAGAAAACTTTGGATTTAAAAAGCAAACTATGATAACATAGTAGATAGAATAAATAGATGGATACCCAAGTAACTACAAATAAAAGTAAGAATAGTAGTAAAGTAGATGATGAAAAAGTACATAGAAGTGATGAGTGGGATGATGAGCAAAGGTCAAAGAAAGAGAATGATGATGGATGCCAGTAGAAAGAGCAAGAATATGAAGAATGATTAGAAGAAGAGACATGCAAGGAAGAGGATGAGAGTAGTTTAGGAGTAGAATGAATGGAATATATAATTAGTGCATGGCTATAGAAAAGGGTATTGATACAAGAATAATAATTAAAAAAATAAATAGAACTTGGTTATGGGTTAATTATAGGTGCAAGTATAATAGATAAAGAAGTCATTATAAAGGATTATTCACTAGAAGTCTATGCATCCCTGTAACCCAATCTTATATATCCTAGTATAAGTTTTTAGCTAGTAGAGCAAGGAGATAAGAGTTGGAAAAAATAATTTTTAGAGCATGTGAACTATTGGGGAATATAAATAAAAATAAATAAATAATGAAGGATTTGAAGTATATAGGAATAGGTGAAGTTAAACAATAATAGCAAGGAAGTGCAGACAAGTATAGTGCACACAAAAACTCCTTTGGTGCATCGAGTAGTATGTAGGTAGGAACAACTAGGCCAAAATCACCTCAGATAGAAGATACAAAAAAGACTCCATCTATAACAACCACTATGTTGAACCAATTAGGAGGATTCTTGAATCTAACCATTTATGATGGGTCTATGGACCCTAAACAATACACATTAATTTACAAAATGAAGTGGCAAGTTAAGGGCTTCATTGATGAAAATCTACAAAAATGAGAATTAGTAGGGGGCTTTAGCTAGGAGAGCATTGGAATTCATATATAAAGAGATCTCCAAAATGCAAGTCTAAAATATGTTTAGGACTGTCTAATTATAGAATTTAAGATTAAGAAATGCATTAGCCAAAAAATATAGGACTTGAAGGAGATCAAGGAAAGGTTTGGAGAGTCAGTCTACAAATACAATCATAGATTTTTAGATGTAATGAACAAATTAGAGTTAAACTTAATAGATAAAGACAAATCAACATGGTTTATTGAAGGATTACAAGGCAGGATTCAGTTTGCCACTATGCAAACTCAATCTAAGATAAAAGTAGATGCCAGAGATGCTGCACTACATGTTAAACACATCAAAGACTATGGTGAAACTCATGTAGCTAATTTTAAATTTTAAAATACATTGTAGTCTTATATGAAAAGATGGAGTAGTATCATGAAACAAAAAAGCCTAAATTGAACTTATGGTGCATAGAGTGCATAAAAGAAAGATACCACCGAAATGATTACCTTAAAGTAAAAATGGAAATTTTAAAACTTTACTAAGTAGTTGGGCATGCCACAACACAATACCATCTACTACAACAATATTCAAAAGGCCTCATAATCAATACTATAATTTTTGCAAATCAACTATCCATAATGAGAAGAATGATAGAGCTCTGGAGGAACTTAAAGAGGGAATCTCCAAAAATGTGTTTGCCATTATAGTGTAGTAAATTTCCTTAGTGAAGCAAAAAATTCTAGGCCTGAAGGTTGATAAAAATTATGTGACCCAAATGGGTCTATAATGGGTTATGAGTTCACCATAATACTAGCCTCATGGTCTGGTTGGATGGACTCCTTTTTTGCTAAGTTGGAGACCCCCATCCCATCAATATCATTATCCAACATCTTAGAGTTCACCCATAATGCAACCACAACATTCAAATTGGAATTTTCTAGCTACACAATAGCAGTTCAATGTGGGAAATAATAATCAATAGTATCAATAGTGGAATTCTATGCAGCCACAAGGAGGATACCAAGGAGGATATCAATCTAATAAGGGAGGAGGCCATGGAATATATAGAGGAGGAACTAAGGTGGTTGAGGAAATAATTATTAGCATCCTCCTCTACAATTATACCTATGTGGAGAGTACAATAATGTTCAAAAAACCTTTCCAATGAATCCATAGAGACAATCATATTGTGCATACTATAGAGTCTCTGATCATCATGATATAGAAGATTTTCCTATTTTGGAAAATCAAATTAAGGATAAATCTATCTAAAATGTAAACATGGTAAGTGTAAAACCTAAATAAAATGCCTTTCTAAATATTGTGACATGGAAAAAACATGTATAAAAAGGATTCCCTCCACTTGAGATGCCTCAAGATCAGGGTATTAGAAAGTTTAGACAAGATAAATACCTGGATCTAGCCATAGAAAAGAGTCTTATGAATTAAGTTGCATAGGTGTTGAAAATCATTCAATAACAAGAAACTAATGATGGCAATGCCATAACCATTGATCCAAAAATATATTGTCAAACTATGCCATCATATGACAAGATGGAGTTGTCATTACACTAATAGATTTACTAAAAATCTTGTGTACTTTGTATAATGAAAACATATCTTGGAACGTTAAAAGCTTATTAAATAATATTTTGGAATGTGTGCAGTGTGGCCAAAAAAATATAGAAACATTGGTTTGGTACATTAAGATGAAGAAACCATGGGATATGGATGCATGGATTGATATTGAAGTTACAGGGTACATAATCCCAAATGTTGTCTTTGATTTTGGTAGCACAATAAATATGATTCCCAAATCCATATGGAAATCTATTGGATGACTAACCTCAACTACATCCCAATAACTCTAAGCTTCACTGATTATGGGAAAGTTGAGCCTATTGGTTGATTGGAGGCTATTGAAATTAAAGTCATAGATTTGTCTCTATGAGGAGACTTTGAGGTCATAGACATGAAGACTATAGAAACACACTATCCTAACCTGATAGGAAAGAAATGATCATATGAAAGGCAGATGAATATCAATATATTACTCAACCATCTTGAGGCATATCAAAGAGATAAGGTTGTGGTCATTCCCCTTAACAGAGTACATAAACTGTATATAATTCTTTCTAAACTAGACTCTCCACATGTTTTTTAAGAATCTAGTTAGATGAAGATCAATATAGAAGATAATCCCAATGCTCTACATGTAACACAATGTAATTTTCTATACCAACAAGCCAAACCCCAAGTGTAGTTGATACTTACCCAACAATTGAATGTAGAATAAAAATGGAGAGAAAAAAAAGAATCTATGCAACCAACTATAAATCAGTTCATCAATGAAGATTATGCCTCCATGTCTATAAAATAACCCACTCATTTAGTAGTTTATTTCCTATACCAAGCTAATGATCACATGCATGATTACATAAAACCAACAAGGGAAGGCACAATGCCATGGGAAGTAGCTTCTTATATCAGTGGTGATTTAGATATGAATCTTCTTAACTAGGCTCATGATGACCATGAATTTAGGCCCATGAGGATGGTTTTTATGCATGAACATCAACTACCTATATATAATGTAATGGAGGACATCAATGATTTTATTATATGACTATAATTCCATATTCTAACTATTAATCAATGGGTTAGTGCACTAAACTATGATTTGAAGGGACTTAATATAACTTGGTGGGAAACTCATCAGGATAATAAACTAGAATGGGATGATGCTTGTGCAATTATGATCAGTAGATTTTATCTCCCATAATTCATCCACACTAACTAGTTATTTTTTTAAGGAGAATGCCTTGAGATTCATGTGTATAAATGTGTTGAAGTTTAGAATGTAGAATGTGTGGCACCTAAGTATTGGGCTCATATATTTCACTACACACTAGCTCCACTACCTATAGCATGGAACATGCACTAGGAGCACTAGGAGCATAGGAGAGAAAATAGACATTAGGCATAGGTGCAAAGTGGCTTCATATAAAATTTTGTTTATGAAGATAAAAATCTGTTAGTCCATAATGCACTTCAAAAACTCAAGTAATTTCTATGCCATTGGTGTACAGAAGATATGAAAACCATAACAAAATTAACTGCATATAAAAATGTAGCTTTTGATCTTAATTCTACACTCCAAAAGTATAAAGCTACTAGGATGGAAGAATAAGCCTTGACATAGCCTTATCACCAAATCTAAGATGAGGAAAATGTTTGATGAAAATTTAGATTTGAATGATTTATTTGGACCCAAGTGACCTATAAAACTACTCAAGGACACTATCACAATGTTAACTAAAGAAGATAAGCTACGTAACATATACATCCTAGAGAAAGAAGGGTAAAGGAAGATATATGAATTAGTAGATGATGAAAAATGTAAAATATATCAGCAACCTCTTAAGAAATATGTCGCTAACATTAGAATAGAAGAGGTTCCAAAGTTGGCAAGTGTAGGTGACTATTAGATGGAGAGTAAGATTTTAAAAGAACTACAACTTCTAAGGGACTACCAATATGTATTCCCCACTAAGTTCTTAAAGGTACAAGGAGTTGACCCATCTCTTGGTGAGATGCACATTGAATTAAAAGAGTGTTCATATATAATTAAGAAGCAACCATAAAAAATCAACCCCAATATGAAACTAAAGTTAAAAATAGAGCTAGATAGAATGTAGGATGTAGGGATAATCTATCCAGTATAAAAATCTAACTAGGTAAGCCCAATGGTAGTATAACCCAAGAAAACAAGAGAAATTAGGGTATGTAGAGACTACCACATTCTTAATGATGCCTATGTAAATGATTCATTCCCTATACCATTTATAGATGAACTCTTGGAGTCTATCATAGGCCAAGAAGTATATTTCTATACAGATGGGTTTAGTGGATACCATCAAATTCCAATGATAGAGGAGGATAGAGCCAAAATGACTTTTGAAATAGAGTGGGGTTATTTTGCATACAAATTCATGTTATTTAGGCTAAATAATGCACCTGTGGTATTCTAGCATGTAATAATCATAGCATTTAAATATTTCATCCATGATTTTTTAAAAGTTTATTTAGATGATTGGGTAGTCTTATCCTTATTTAAAGAGCACTTGTCCAAGTTGCATTTGATGTTAGAATGATGTTGAGATTTGTGCATCACTTTAAATTTGAAGAAATGTCTATTATTCTAAACTTTTGGTGGTTTACTTGGTTATGTTATTTATAGTGATAGAATTTTGGTGGATTAGGCTAAAATCATAGTAATTCTTAGTATGTCACCACCTATTAGTTCTACTGAAGTGTGCTCCTTTCTCAGACATACAAGATACTAACAAAAATTTATCAAAGGATATGTAGTGATATCATCTCCACTAAAAACTTTACTACACAATAATGCTAACTTTATATGGACATCTAAATTCCAAGTAACTTTCATTGAGCTCAAATAGTGACTGGTCACTATGTTTATACTTGTTTTCCTAGATTGGACTAAGTTGTTTCATGTACATGTAGATGCTTTGAGTATCATAGTTAGTTTAGTACTTGCACATCCTTAAGATGGTGTGCTTGACCATCCCATTTAATTTTCTAGCTGAAAATTGTCTAATGTAGAGAAAAATTATACAATCACATAATGGGGAGCATTTGCCATTGTGCTTGCACTACAAAAATTGAGGCACTATCTTCTAGTGACACCATTCAAAGTTTTCAAATACCATCAATCTCTATGCTACTTGGTCAAAAAACCAATGCTAGGAGGATGCATATCTCGCTAGTTGATGTTATTTCAAGAAATTCAATTTTGAATAAATGTAAAATGAGGCAGAGAAAACATGGGACTTGACCACCTCAGTCGAATTTTGAATGGTGAAGAGATAAAATAACTATAAGAAGAATCACCTAATGCACACCTCTTTGTGTCACTATGATTCCTAAGAACTTTGAAGCTATTGATAACTTCTTTGAGCAAGGAATCTTCCCTATGAACTTCAAGAATAGGATAAAAAACAATTTGTGACTAGAGCACTAGTATACACTATCATTAAAGGATTGATATATCACTTGGGGAAGGATGAAGTCCTATGCAGGGTTGTCCTCAAACATGAATGCCCTCAAATTTTATAGAAATCTCATCAAGGAGTTGTAGGAGGACATTTCATATGAGAGGATACAATAAGAAAGAATCGATAGAGTAGACTATGGTGGCCAAATTTATTTTAGGACACACATAGAGTTTTGAATCATTGCGATATCTACCAATGTATGAGAAAACCTATCTAGAAAGATGAGAAACCATTATAACCCCTCCTAGGAGAGAAACCATTTGAACAATGGGGTATTGAATTTTTAGGACCAATCAACCCTCTAAGAAAATTAAGCAAGGCTAGGTATATTATTACTATGATAGACTATTTCACTAAGTGGGTTGAAGCTACTACCACAGGTGACTATGGTGCAAAGGATGTAGAAATTTTTTTGTATGAAAACATCATTACTAGGTTCAGATGTTTGATCAAACTAGTCAATAAAAGAGGAATGCACTTCTTCAATAATATTATCAAAAATTTTAGGAATATTATGATTACACATCATAAAATCAATGCCTATCATCCATATGAGAATGGTTAGGTTAAAGTTTCTAATAAGGTACTATGGAAAATGCTCACAAAAATCTATGACGTTAAGAACAATGATTGGGAAGATCACATTCCTATGATTTGATGGGCATATCACATAAATTATAAGAGAGCTAGAGGATTTACACCATCTCAATTGGTGTATAGTCAAGAATTAGTCATGCTAATGGAGTATCTAGTGCCCATTCTATGCATCTCTATGGTCATGCATTTAGGAGATCAAGAATCTCGTACCAATCAACTCTTAGAATTGAATAGAATGGATGAGTTTAGAAAAAGAGAAACATGGATGGAGAAAGTACATAAACAAAGTTAGAAATCATGGCATGATCAAAACCTATGCCATAAGGAATTCCATAAGGAGTAGTCAGTTTTATTATATGATAGTTACTTTAGAGCATTCTTAGACAAATTACAAATGATATGGAAAAGACCTTACATTATTCATGAATTAATTAACTAAGGAACCATAGTTTTAAGAGATTTATAGGGAAGCATATTGCTAGGGAAAGTAAATAGCTATAGGCTTAGGCCCTGCCACCAATATTTATTGATCTCATTTTGTAGCTAAGTGGGTATTGAGTAGCACCATGTAGATTAGGAATTTTATATTTTTCAAGTCTTTTGTGTGTGTTTATTTTCTATTTTATTTATCTGTAGATGATTCTAGTAAAAGCATTTATAAAGTACGAAGACCAAGTGTTATGTGTTCCAAATATGTGCAAGAAGAACCACATCTACCATTAGAAAAGTTAATGAGTGACTGAAAAATTTTAAGTTTGGAAAAGATGCTAAAATGTCACATCAGTAAGATATCCTTTAGATAATAGTCAACCATCAAAAATAAATGTAAGATCCAAGGGTCAATAGATATGATCTTCCACAAATAGGGGGACAGTCAACATCAACATCTTGTACCCCTTATATGGGAACCTAAGGGCATAAAAACATAACTCCACATATGCACTAATAACTAACAACTTTAAGATATAGATCAAACATTGATTCACCATATCTTCTCTTATATTTAAGATGAATAGATAGCTAGGTATGGCCTAGATGCAAAGGCCAAGAAACATGAAATATATAATACATAAGTTTAAACTCCATGTTCATATTTCATACTTATTATATTTTGGATAGTTGTACTTATCAAGAAGTATATCCATTTTAGTACATAGAAGATTCTAAATCAATCAAATTTATTTTCAATCTACCATGGATACTATACCGCTTAATTTAACCTCTATCATAAGCAAAAAAGGAAGCCATGGGAATTGATATGGCACTATAGTAGATAAAATATAGTGATCAAAAGCCATTCCAATACCTGCATGAAGCTGAGCAGAAGATCTTTCATTCAAACCCTATGGATGCTCGTATCCACTTGCCCTTGCAGCTCCACATAGGTTCCAAAACACAAATATTGAGCACCTACTTTGAATGCCAAACTTTAGTGACTTGGGAAAAATCATTCAAGTATTACTTGGAAAATATAATGAAGGATATATTTATCTAGGGCCAAATGACACAGTCATCATCAACACATAGGCCATGGCCTAAATTCTAGGCATGTTTGCATGTAGAGATTCCTCATTGGCTTATAAGACTAAGACACTTTAAATCTTGCTAGAAGTTAGAGACCTATATTTGTGATTAAGCTAAAGGATCCTCATTGATGATATTCTAGATGAACCTATGTGCATCCTTATCCAATGCATCACTAGACACTTCTAGTAAATAATGAAGTTAACTAATCAAATACCTAAAGGAGTTGTGGACATCACTCATAGGATGATCCGTCAAGGTGATAAACTCAACTAGCCTGAATACTTTATTTAATAAGTCATTACCAACATTGAGAAGTGTCACACCACTTTAAAGCAAACTTTCTAGTATCAATTCCTAATCCTCCTCCTTTGTTTCATGTAGTGGAATTCACCTGAGGGGGAAGTACACCTATATATAGACTACTGGCCAACATAATAGTTCTACAACCTCATATAGACATAGGAATGAGGAGCCATCACACATGAGGGGAAGTTTAAATCATGATGGGAGGAATGCCTGGACCTCATCATCACACACCCCAGAGTTCCAACAAATATTTTGTAGTATTTGGGATAACATGACACTATCACCCTCATGCCTAAGGGGGTATTCATCACCATATATGGGATACCATACTCACCTTTCAAACTATTTCCCTTTTCATCATGATGGATATGACACAAGTTGAGGTGGCTAGATATAAAGATCATGCAACTAAGTGAGTAACCCCTCTGTAATTGATACCACCAAGTGTAGACATTATTGTAGTGAAAACTTTAGAACTAACATCTAGTTCATAAAAATAAAAGGGGAAGCAAAAAGTAGACCCTATTTTAGTGTCACCTTCTCTAAATCACACAACATGTAGTACATCATGGAAGGATGACCTGAAAGTGCCATAAATTATTCGGTCTTATGATCTCATGAAAATGGGAACTGGCATGAGAGGTCTACCAAGTCATGTTGGTAGACATGGTTGGGGACTACTATGAGAAAGAAGAAGAAAAAGAGTTTTTCTTTTGAAAGGTAATGTGCATAGTCCAAATATGGAAGTAAGTTCCTCCTAATCTATGGGTAGAACTCCCTGCCTAACCACCATCCATCATTAGTGATACAGTTAAGGAATAAGAGGAGAAACTATGATGCTGAATAGAATTTTTTCAACTAACCATTGATCCAATATTTATGCTATAATTTGTATTCTCACCGCTATGGAAGAGTTTACTAGACTAACTTATGCATAGGCTCTGAATGATAATGGAAAACTGAGTCTCTGCTTCACTCAAAGAATGCACATTTGATCAACCAACTTATAAATAAAAAACATAGCCTATATTAGAAACTTCTATACCACCTCCATGGTGCAGACTAGTCACCATAAGAAGGAAGTAGATGGTTTCCAATTTGGAAGTTCACCCTAAAGACTCCCCACCATCACTGTAAGTGAAAGACATTGAATAAATTGAAATAAAGTAGATCTTATTCAAAGAACAATAGGCTGCAAGAGAAGAATCCACCTGTGCATCTAAATGTAGGTGCAAGAAGGAAGAGAGGAAGAGAAAGAAAGAAGAAGAGAAGCACTAGCTGGTAATACATCAAGTTAAGGAAGCATAAGCCTCCAAAAGGCCAAAAATGTAGAGATAGACTTGCATAAGTCCTAGTAGATGGATCATAAATCCCAACAAGTAGTCATAACACAATAATGAGTAAAAGAAGAGAAGGAGAAGAAAGAAAAAGAGGAGGAAGAAAAATGATAAAAAGAGGAAGCAGTCTAGGCACACAAATAGGCAAAAAAGCTACCAAAAATGAGGAACTTGGTGAAATCCTATGGCAACAACAAGCAGAAACACAAGTACAAGTGCAAGTGTAGGCTTGAGCTACATAAGAAGAGGAACAAAAGAAGAAATAAAAATAAGAGTAGAACAAAAAGAAGAAGAAGATGAGAGGAAGAAGAAAGAGAATGAGGAAGCTTAAGAGAAAAAGAGGAAAGAATATGAAGAAAAGAGTAAGAAAGAGGAAGAGAATAAGAAAAGAGAAGAGGAATAAAAGAAGAAGTAAGAAGAGAAGGAGAAAAAGGAGGAAGAAGAGAAAAAGAAGAAACAAGGGGAAAAGGTGAAATAAAAGACAACTGAGGATGTTGTGTAGTAAGCTGAGCTAATAGTAGAGGTCATAATGTAGCAACAAGTACCATTCACAACACATGCACAAACTCAGCTACCATAGCTTCCACTAGGAGGTGTCTAGCTCTATGATGTCCTAGTAGTCACTATTTAGAACACCATCTTTTCCCTTTCACTAGCCACCATGTCATGCCAAAATCCTACAACAATGACAAGCACATTGGTCACTCTTTCAATAAGGTAGGAGGCATCCTTGGATGAATCTCATCCTCCTTTGAAGAAATAATTGGAGGGAGCCATATAATTCTAAGAATATATTACAAAGAAAGTGACCTCCTTAGAATAAGAGTAGGATCAAGCAAAGGCTTAGAATGTAGAAATAAGGGCATGACTGCATGAAGTATCCAAAGAAATGGGAGACATTTTTCTAGCTTTGGCCTCTCAAATTATTGATGAACAAGTCATGTCAAACCATAGTAGGTTGATGGATCTCATAATGCAAATTTACCATGATTGGTGTGAGAAACAACAACTACATGCACTTGGTAACCTAGGTTACAGTGTGAAAAATGATACCATAACTTTGATTAATCTACTAGAGGAGTACCAAGGTATGATAGACATTGCAACCCTTCAAGTACACCAACTTGCATGTAGTCTTTTGGATTGAAAAAAGTAGCTTGATAATTTCCTATATAGCTCTAGCATAGAATTCAATATAGCCACTATAGCCCACACAACCATGTACACCCTAAATACATTGATTGATGAAACTAAACATGTTCTCCAATAATCAATCAATGCTTGGGATAATGTGTATGATTGACTTCTAAGCTAGTAACAGGACCTGTGATGCCATGTATTTATAGGATAATAGGTAGTGAGACATGTATATAAGATATAATAGTTGAGTGCAGAGATCTGAGTGAAGGTCACTAATATAAGGGAAAATATAAGTACTATGTAGAATGATGACTTGAAAGAACTCATCAAAATTTATGCACCAATGTGCATCTTGATTCACATAGTCTAAGAACTCATGCTAGATTGGGATGCATTTATGACTGACTTGGCTTCATTTTATAGTGAGGTGAATCCAATGCTCAATATTATTGTATACATGCCACCCTCTAAAATCCAATAAGTAATGGCACAATGCATGACTACTCAAGTAGGGGTCAAGGATCCTACTAGACAACCCTCTTCCTTATATACACCTCCACCTACAAGTTGAGTATTACACACTATGCAAGTTTTTGAAAGAAAATTTTGTATAATTTTGAATAATTTTTGCATTGGGAATGATTGGTGAGACAAGCAGAGCTAAGATGGTTAAAAACCCATAAAAGGTAGCTACCTGGTTATGCCAACCTATTAAAAATCCAAAAGGGTTATAGGTTGGTACACTGCTTAGTTGAAAACCTAAAAGGGTAGCTAAGTAGTGTGTAAGAGGTGGAAACTAAGAATGACATCTTGAGTGATAATTGTGACTCTTACTAGTCTACCCAATTTTTCAAGATTCTTCCCTCACTATACATATAGATGAACCTGAAACATTATCTCAAGATGAGACAACATTTTATGTCCAGCAAAGTATTGGGAGAAGAAATTAGATAAGAAATATGTACATGATATTTCTTTGAGTCTTCATATGTTGTATATATAATTATCAGCTTGTGTATTTTGTCATATCCTCTGAGCTTGTGAAAGGATAGAAAGTGAACAGTCTCCTCATTTTAATGCTAATGTATAAATAAGAATATGAATAGTCAGGAATTGGAATGACTATAAATATGTATGCTTGTATGAAGAATATTGATGACCCCTTTTACTGAGATCAATATATGCTATCTGGTTCATGGTTACCTATCAAATTTCTTGTGTTTATCCTTGTTTTTTGTTATTATGTTTAATGTTACGGTTTAATCTATCTTGAAAGTAGTCCAAATGTTTTATACATCTAAAGAACTCTTTGGTTAATTTGGTTCATTGTGATCATATATCATTTATCTCTTTTATGCTTATGTTAACTATCAATTCATCGTTCTTCCCTACACAAACTACAAAAACTTATCTATCCTCATCCTTAGCATGATTTATTGAAATAAGAACCATGTATAACAAACAGATCCAATAAAGGAGCTACATCTATTTGGTTAGCTACAACTTGACCTTTTACTGACTTTTGGGATATGAATTTAAGACTAAATGCTATAAGTTTCATTACCCATTTTACAATGTGACTAGTGAGGTGTGTTTTATTCATAAGGAACTTTAATGGATCTTCTTTAATTATAACATGGACCTCATTATTTATCAAGTAATGCCATAGCTTTTGAGTAGAAAAAACTAAGGCTAAACATATAATTTCCATTTCTAAATATTTACATTCATAATTGACCAATTGATGACTAATGTTATAGATTGAATGTTCTTTGTGATCATAATCATATTGTGCTAATAAGGCCCTGTGAATAGCTAATATATAAATAATTAATGGTCTATCTATGATAAGAGGCATGAGTACTGATGTCTTTGATAAATATGGTTTGACTTGATAAAATCTTTTATGACACATAATCCCATATAAATTTTGTGTCCTTTTTTAGTAAACACATGAAAGGAATTATTTTGTTAGCCAACTAAGATATGAACTATCTAATATCCTGACTTTGGCCTTGTAGGCATCATAACTATTTAATATTTTTTGGTAGTGGCATTTAGACAATGGATTTTACCTTTTTTTGGATCAAATTCAATGCCTCATTAAGAAATAATGTATCCAATGAGGTTTCTTTAAAAAAACCCTAAAAACACTTTTTTTAGATTTAATACAACATTAAACTTGCATAAGCATTAAAATATTTATTACAAATAAGTATCATGTTCCTGATGATGTTCATATTTATTAAGTAAATCATCAACATAATCCTCAATTATTTTATGTATAAATTCATGGAATATATGATTCATGGCCCTTTGATATGTGTCTCTTCCATTTTTTAACCCAAAATGAATGATTATATACAAAAAAGTACCCCAAGGAGTAGTAGAAATTGTCTTTTCTTTATTGACAGGGTTAATTATGATTTGGTTATAATTTGAAAATATATGCATAAATGAAAATATATTATATCTACTTATAGAGTTGACAATCATATCAATATTAAGTAATGAAAAGTCATCTTTTAGACGAGCCTTATTTAAATCTCAATAATCAATGGAATAAAAAAAGTCACCATTAGGTTTTTTAATAGGTGAAATGTTAGACGCCCATTTACAATGTCCAATACCTCATATAAATCCAATGTCTAAAAGATTCTAAATTTCCTCTTTTACCAATAATGCTACTTTGGGGATGCATTTTATGAATCTTTTATTTAACTGATTTTGCATCTGGGTATAATAATATGTTATGATCTAGGTATAATAATATGTTATGCATTGTCACATATGGATAAATTCTAGGCATATCTAAATAAGACTAAGTAAAGAGTTTTGGAAAGTCATGAAGGACATATCGATAAGTTTTTCCTTTATCTTATTGAATTATTGTAGCTATTAGAATTGGTCAAGGGTCCTTATCTATTCCATAGTTATATTGGACTATTTATTCATTTAAAAAAGTGGATCTCTCTATGAGGAATATTATTTAATATATCATGTTAGACACTAGTCTCATCATTTTTCCCCAAAGTAAAAATGAGAAGAGGTGACATGAGGAAAAATGTACTTATGATAGAAGGAAGGGATATCCTTATAGCTCTAGTGTCAAAATACTCTAGAAATGATTCATCATTTGATAACTCTAGTGTCAAAATTTTTAGTGAAGCATGATCATTAATAAGATGAGGGTTGACCACTAGTAGATTAGCTATAGAAGTATTCAGAAACTCTGATTTAGCCTTTTGAAAGCAAGTTGTGTTATGATAAATGTGCTTATGACTTGAAATTTGTTCTAAAAAACCCAAAACTTGATGGTTTATATTGTTTATAGGAGCAATATGTTGAGTTATTCCTTGATCATGTTGACCCATCCCATGTCCTTTGTATTCATATTTTAGTAAATATTCAGAACAAAAATTAGGATTATAAGATTTTGGTGTAGTATTATCCATTTAATTTATCATTAAACCTTTTTTGAAGGGATTAGTATCCATAGGACAAGTTTAAATGAACCCATGATGACTGAATTTTAAGCATTCATGCAAAGTTTATGAAAACACATATATCTCATGTATCTAAGTTCATCTTAAGAGGATGTCACAGTTCAATTCATTTGGCATAACTTGGCACATAGTAGGTAGGGTATGAGGACCTAAAATAATATTAATTATTATTTACCCTGACACTGGAAATGAAATATTATCAAATCTATTGATGCTCATATTATATGGGGTCAAATTTGAAATCTCGATGCCAATTTGGGAGAAAAAAAGTTGTAAATGTTAAGCCTTGAACCATTGTCCACAAGAAATCATTTTACCATTTTATTTCAAACACAAAAATATAGGTAGAGTGGTAAAAAACTATTTATAATATGTTGAGGTTGTAATTCCTCTTTTTAAAATATATATTATGCTCAGTCCATTTGATGGAATTTAAAATAGATGCCTCATATGGTGGTTCCACATTACAAGGTAGTATAGTCATATTCAATGCATCCAAAAGGACATCCTTGTAATGAGATGATTTGTGTAACAAGTCTATGAGGGAATTTTGAGAAATAATATCCTTAGATGAGGTGGAAACATGGCAAGTCTGAATGATTGCTTCATACATTCCCTTTGGTGCTTTATAGTAATAGGTAAAAGTTCATTACAAACATTAGAATAAGGATTATGTTGGAATGTAGATTTGGAAACACTTATAGATCTGATTGATTTAATCATGCATGAGATATAACAACTAACAACCACTATGAATTATTTCAATATGAAATAGTTAATAGAGATATCTATAGAAAACATGATTGTGAGAACAACTTAATATTTTATTTCCAATATGAACTTCTTTATTTTTTTTATAAATAATCATAAATTAGAATGTGCTTAGAATAAGAGAGAAAACCCTAAGCCTTCTAGGGTTTTGAGCCCAAAGGTCAAGTTCAACAAAATTTTAACCCTAAATTTGGATTAAGATCATCTTAGTTAGATAGGGTTAATAATATATAAATGATAGGGAACAAAGGTGAATATCATATCTACAACAAGCTAATTAAATATTAAACTTAGATATACCTTATAATAAAATTTATTAAACTGGGATAAGCTATTAATTGAAAGTAAAAAGATGCTAGATATAAAAAATAACATAAAGAAAGTTAATTATATGGTTTGCATGCTAATAAATATCTAGATCTGGAATAAATTAAAATTAGGTAAGAAGACAGTTCTAGAATAATTGTTAGATTCTAGATCTGGTATCTCTAGCTCTCTAAATAGTAACATCAGCCTAGGATAATTACATCAATGCTACTATTTATGTTTGATGTTAGTGTCATGTATGATGTATACACTAGAATAAGATATGACCACTTGGATGATTCTAGGTTTTGATTCATCTTCACTCTGGCACATTTATATCTAGGTCATAGACTATTGCTCCTTATGAAATGGCAAAACCCTAACTTTTCATCTTTAATGTGACCTTGGAGAAAAATGGGTTAGTGGGAACATAGTATCTACTTAACCCCAATGATTTCAATATTAAAGGAAACTACCTACATATGTAATAATCTAGAATAGAGCCTTAGATTTAGGTAGTTCTCCACTACATGTTGGTTTATGTCTATAAATCAAGTACAAGAGTGACCTAGCTTGTAACTTCGAAAATAAGATTTTATGATTGATACTTTAGTACATCAAACTATATACATGTTGTACCTATGTTTGGTATATAAATATGGAAGATTTGATAAATTTAATGTTTGATAGAGTGATTTTGATAAGTTTTCTCTTTGGCCTAATTGCTAGGTGAGGAATGAATGAGGGATGATATTGTATTTATATCAATACTTTCCAAAAATAACTCACATTAAATCACTTAGGCCAACCATTGGAATGAATTTCATATATAAATTGGATTAATTTAAGGAATTGGATACTCATGTCAAGGCAAGATAGTAATGTTAATGCTAATGTCTGTCCTAGACACTATTATTTAGGGAGTAACCAAATAGGTATAGAATAAGAACTTGTAGAGGTGTAAGCATTCTAGGAAAGATAAAATGTCTATCATCAATATAAGATTAGTTAGAATAAGAGATAGGATAAAGGTCACATGATAGAGTAGATGTGAGGCTTGAATAAGAAAGACATGTGTATAACTAAGAAGAACAAACAAGGTCTGAGTTTTTCAAGTGTACAAGACTGAGGTGCTACATAATCACAAAAGATCATCTACAGTTCAAGCCAAAGCAACCAAGGGTCCTTTTATAAAATATAAATAGTGTCCCATCACTTTCCTAAAGTTTTAGAGGTTTTTTTGTGTATGAAAGGACATCTCTAAGGGTTATAATAAGGATGACCTAAATGAGGGAAGGTATTGGTGAACAAAGCAAGTTTATAGATGGTTTTAATAATATTGGAGTGAGTAATAGTGAGTAAAATTTTGTGAGCATGATATTTTTATCCTATAATTTTTATATATATAATTTTAATTATTTTATTGGAAAATATAAGATAGTAATTAGAGTTATTGCCTCTTCCAACTAGTTTTTCCAACACCTTTTGGGATTAAGCATTCTAGGAAAGATAAGATGTCTATGACATCAATATAAGATTGGTCAAACTAAGAGATAGGAAAAAGGTCACATGATAGAGTATATGTGAGGCTTCTATAAGAAAGGCATGTGTATAACTAAGAGGAATAAACAAGTTCTACATTTTCCAAGTGAACAAGACTGAGGTGATGTATAATCACAAAATATCATCTATAGTTCAAGCCAAAACAACCAAGGGTCCCTTTATAAAATAGAAATAGTGTCCCATCACTTTCCTAAAGTTTTGGAGGGTTTTTATCCATGAAAGGACATCTTTAAGTGTTATAATAAGGATGACCTAGATGAGGGAAGGCATTGGTGAACAAATCAAGTTTATAGATGTTTTTAAGAATATTGGAGTGAGCAAAACTCAGGAATTTTTTATGAGCATGATAGTTTTATCCTATACTTTTTATATATCTAATTGTAATTATGTTATTGGAAAATATAAGATAGTAATTAGAGTTCTTTCCACTTCCAACTAGTTTTTCCCAACACCTTATGGGGTTTGTAAATTGTCTCCATTTTTGTGAGTTCTATCTAAGTATATTTTCATATATCCAGTTCTTATGTATTTTTATATTCTATCATAATGAATATACATGAATTATAGATCATTTTATGAATTAATTTATAATTTTTAAGTGAAAAAATAGTATAACAATATGACTGTGATTTGTAAATTATATAATTTAATTTCTTAAGAGTTTATAGATCTACATCCCATAGCAAAGGATTCCTAGTTGAATAAAAAACTAAACATGACTAATAATAGCTAAGATGATCAAATAAAATGATCTTGAGATTTTCAATAAGAGGGAGAACAACTATTAATATAAGCAATTGACATTGTTGATGATGATGCTAAATCTTCCTTATGAAACACAAATTCATTTTATAAAAAAATACATACTGATGTGTATGTACAACCTAATGGTTCATAACTCGAGTCTTATTGGATATATTTCAAATAATTTTAAACAAAAAAAGGTACTTATGGATGCCATTCAATATTATTAGAATACATGGGTGTGAAGCCACAATATCCACCAAGTAAATAAGGAAATAGTGTTTAATAGTAGGATATCTACAAAACTTTAAGATTTTAACACTAAATCTAGTATCTCAAAAACTTCCCTCATATAAATAATTACATGGGTGGTATTGTTCCACCTCTTGAATACTAGAAACCTAACAATGTTGGGAAGCCAAAGGTCAAGCCATAATAAGTTATCACTATTAATTGTGTAAAAAACAAAAATGAATGGATACAATTAAGTATTGAGCAACGTATCACATATGATAAAGGCATGACTGGAAGTAATCCACTACATAAGTTTCAAATAAGCACTTACTATTTTTTCTAGAAACAAGGATAGTTACTACATCACCGAATGTGTTCGTGTAAAAAAATATATTCAATATAGGTCCCAACCAATGCCATAGTGGGTACCCATTTATAGATGAGGATTCTAAAATTATTAGAAAATCCTTACAAATTTTAGAAATCATGTACAATAGTGAAATTTGGACCATAATACATCTAACATGCCCAAATTGTGAAAAGATGAAATATGTTGTAACCGATATAAAATCAAGAATATTATTTCACTACTTAATTCTCATGATTTTTATTATTTTATTAAACAAATCACTAATAAATTATTTAATATGTGAGAGATATAGTCTCTACTTATTTTCTATAACTTCCTACTCACATAGGTGTTGTCTTGGAAATATTTCTTCCAAACTAAATATGATGGCAAATTTGGATTCCTCTTGGAAACTTATATGATTTCAAAAAAATGACCCTTAATTATGAGATTGGATGGATAATTTATGATGTTTGTAATTCATATGTATCTACTTATAGGTGGTGAATCATGCCTATGGAAGATACCCTTTTAGGTATTTCATAGTTAATGGTTTGTGAGCTAAAATTGATTTCACCAATGTGTTGTTTAAAAAAAATAACAATTTTAAAAAATTAGCACTAAATAAATTCAACCAGAGTGCATAGATATAATTATAAACTTAAAATAAATAAGACATATATGTTTAAGGTAGGATGACTACCAAATATATTAAAGCACAAATGTAAATGATGGCCAATGGACCTCCTCATATGAATATCATAATGATCCAAATGAACAAAAATTCATCCATAATCTCTAACTTTTTATATACATAGCCAAGGAAGTTTAGTGTTTGGAAGAAATCTTTATCTTTTATGGATATTATCTCAAACTATATAGAAACTAATTTTTGAATAAATGCTAAATAAATATTCTTATTTATGAAAAACTTATAAAGAAGTTCTAGATTATGTTGTGAAAATAAAGTTATGATTATACATAAATTATATAATTTCAATTTCATATTCGATAATACAATAATGTATGTCCTAATATTGTAGAGATGATTAAAAATCAAGTTAGTTAAACATTAGTCCATAAATCATGAAAAATGCATAAAGAACTAACTAACTAAGCCTATCTATTCCTTTGGGAATTACAAAGGATAACAAAAAATAAATGAAATAAAGAAAACATCATATTACCTTCTCAAATGGATTCACCATACCCATGTGGCTAAAAATCATGTTCTCCCTTGATCAAGCATCCTTGTCTTTGTCAACAAAGGTGGCAAACTCCTCCAATGTCTCAAGAACACTCCATAAAACCTAGGCTCATGATTCCAAATCACTAAACTAGCCTATCAATGAAGCTTGAAAAAAAAATCAATGATCAAATGTAAAGGATTGTGGAAACAATTTAACATTAAAACTTTGCTATATTCAAGCTTAAAATTCATGTCCATGGCCTCTCTATTTATAGATTTTTGAGATTGGTTAGGATCAACCATGACCATCCATCTCAAGGTTGAGATGTGTGGCCATGGATAATCCTAATATTTGGAATTAAACTCATAAATATCCTCAAGATAAATAAACATTAAAGAGGCATGGGAGGCATTAAATAGGCATGGGTGACCCATAATCTTGATATTTTATGCACTTATGGCTTGATGGATACCACCCCATAGATGATGTCACTAGGTGATGCAGATATTCAAAATCAATTTCCAATAATGAGATATTCAAAAAGATCTATGGAATTCTTACTTAAGCTCTTAAATTGGATTAATTATCTTAAGTAAGTTTAATCGAGTTTAGTGTAATTATTTAGAAATTAGTGCACAATTAATGAAAATGGTCTTAAAGTCATATTACTAAATCATAATTTGACTAGAGAAGAACTGGAAGGTGATTTTAGATTCATTGGAGCTATATTCCTATTTAGGATGTTTCTAACACCAAATAACAAAGGTACATGATGTGTACTAATGAATTAGAAGAAAAGAGTGATCTAGAGCACTACATGGTGAATTTGTCATTTTGACTCAAAATGATCTGATCAAAGATAACTAGCCCATAAAATGCATTACCCTATTTAGGGATACTTTGACGTAAACTAACACTTGTAAGTGACAAGTTCAAACCATTTATGGATTTTGACCTAAAATTTCCATTTGAGTGTAATTCAATTAAGATTAATAATTTCAACACAAATGGTATTAGGAATTGGATGTCTATATTTTGCCCCCATTTGAGAAGGCATAACAAAACATTTTGGTGAATAAACATCTTTTCAAAGACAAGAGTTGTCAAGATGAAATTAGAACAGACCCATGATGCCCCCTCAAGAGGACATACTAGGATGGAAGAAAAGGATGGACTCTAAAAAAGAGAGAGAAAATGAGAGATTAACCCATGGAATAGATCACATCCACATGAGCTAATGATTGAACATGTGATTACCATCAATGATAAAAATATAATTAGAGATATAATAGGCCCCAATATGGGGGGAATGGGAAAGATACAATCTATAAATTTAAGGGACACACTATAAATGTACCCAATTTGAGATTACAAGCTATGCGCTTATGACATTAATAAATCTTGAGATAAGTTACACACTCAAATATTGCCATCATAGGAATTAGTGTAGAGATCTTGGAATTAGAGGAAAAGAGAGAGTGTTCTACTTTACGAAGGGAAGCACCAATAGAATAGGGTCTCTAAAGAGAATATAATAAATACTCTAGTAGAGAAAATGTGATCATGATAAAATAGTTTTACTCTAGTAGGGCAAATTTTGATCATTAATAAAGAATGAATAATGATTTTCCCCTATAGGGATTATTTGATTCAAATGTGGTTCAAATGGTGGGCCCCAGAAAGGAAAATTGATAAGAAAAATAGCTTAAGGATATAACCAAAAAGATAGGTTAAGGTGAGTAGGTGAAAACATACATGTGATGGTGTAATAGCTTAGAAAGCCATATAAAACCAAGCATATGAGAATGCACAAAGTGATGAGAGAGATGAAAAGAAGAGTGGAGATAGCTGAGCTAACCTCAATAGAAATTGAGCACTACCTATATAGTTCCATGGACTCATGTTCCAACATGAACTTTAGGCCAATGTAGTTCACCCAAGTTTGGGAGAGAATGGAATGAAAAATGATGAAAAATAACCAAGAATTGATTAGACTCATAATGTATGAAAAGAGATGCACATCTAAGTATAGATAAAGAAGCCTAAAATGCATGTTACCTAGATTCCTAATTCTATATCATGAGCCTAGGTTTTGTAAAGAGTTCTTGAGAATCATTCATCAGAGCTGATGTTGACATTAAGACTTTGAGACTTGAGCACAAAGTGCTTGATATAACAAAAAAAATTAGGCACCATAAGTATGAATGACTTAGAATGACATAAGATTCTAATTACATTGAGCCAATTCAAATGTGAATACCTATAACTAAGTATAATGGTAATATAATGACCAAAACTAGAGTTACAACATTTACTTTTAAACAAAAAAGCAAAGACAAAGAAAAATATAAACATAAATGATCCTAACTTGAAATCAAGAGATGATCTTAAGTAAGAACAAAATGTTTAAAAACAAAAGTTAAGAATGTCTTAGCAACATGAGACTGAGATATGAATAATCAAGATCCATGTGGACCATCAAGGCATTCTTGAACACAAAAGAGAAAAGCAAAATCAAATAAAAAAAAAAAGACACCAGACAACAAACAATAATCAAATAAACATACAAAATGTTTTTGAGTTTTTGAATAGTTTTATGAATGTTTTTGGAATTTTATAATTATCTCAACTTGATTGAGCATTAAGAGATATAAAATGGTCTAGCTCATGAAATGGTGAGAGCGCACCAAGTTAAAATGCTCATAATATGATGAGAGCATATGATATGAGGGACTCAGTTGACCTTGACATGAAACAAGCATGGCCTATATAACCCCAAAATAATCCCAAGTCATAGTAATTCTGTCCACACAAAAGGTGATGAAAAACTGACTAGGTCACAACAAGTTTATAAACAAAGGTGAATGATAAGACAAATGATAATAGTAATGACCAGATGATGTGGCAATGCTTGATAAAAAGACATTGTACCTAATTTTCCCATAGGTAGTTATAATTAAGAAAGAATGCCATAATACTGATTTACACAAAATTGGCTATAATTAGGGGTACCAAAATAATAAAGATTTGCCCATAGGTAGTTATAATCAGTGATACCAAATAAGATAATAAAAGAAAGATAGCTTTCTAGATCAAATGTCACACTACTACCATAGACTATCATTCAACATAAAAATTAAAAAATATTGAAATTAGATCAAAATCCCCCTACAAAAGGTGCAAGATGAACCAAAGGAAGTAAGATCAAAATGGGATAAATAGGATGACTTAAAATAAGCCTTGGTCAATAGTAAAGAAATGGTATAATGAAATTATTATAAGAAAATTGGATACAATGGCAACAAAGTTTCCCCCAAATAAAGACTAGATCATATTGCTCACAAAATGGTGAGAGCATTGGCTTAGGTTGATCATAAAATGGTGAGAGTGTTCAAACATAAAATTTCTCACAAAATGGTGAGAGTATGGGAAAGTGGTGACTGAGCTGACCTCAATAAAAATTGAGCACTACCTACATAGTCTCAAAGGATCTCAAGTCAATGTAGTTTAAATGACATGGTTCATAGATCTCAATGGTCTAATAATGCCTCAAAAGGGTCTATAGGGTTGTCCCCAAGAGATAAGGCATGGTAATGGAAAATGGGTGATTGGTAGATGAAAAATGGTTTTGTTTCTCTTATTGACATGGAAATGCACATCCTAGTCAATATGTGAGACAACAAAAATGATCAACTATATAAGTTGTTATCCAATACCCTTTCAGAATAACTACTCTATTAAGAACTTGTTACTAATATGGATCTCAATAATGTGTTTGTGATCTTCATAGATCATTTATTTTTCTTCCTTCAAATCTCATGACAAGATATCCTTATAACCTTGATAAAGGAAAGTGCTGCCAGTGATGGTAAATAATGGTAGGATAAATGAGATAAGTGGGTAATAAATAGGTGAGTGATAATAAAATGTATAATGAATGGGAAATAAATTAAGATCAGGACTTTTAGTCATACATAATGTTGTTGATGCTAGATTCAACATAATTTTAGATATGTTAGGGATGAAGACCTCTAAAGATGCTCTTGATAGGACCATTAGATTATTATGTTGCTTGATCTTTAGAGTAGCTACCATCTGATTATGATATAGATTGGAAGCTATTTTGATTTGATATTTGATATTATCTTTAGTAAATAATGAATAACTTTGGTAATCAGCTATTGGTGCCTTGATGAGGTTTTCACCAATGAATTTGTTTTGATCATCCCATAGTGCCTCCAAGAAGGTTTCAGAAAGAGATGTTAACATTTGACTTTGATTTTCTTCTAGCACCTTCAAAAAGGTGTCACTAAAAGATGTTGAGTTTGATCTTTGATTAGCCCCTAGTGCCTCCAAAAAGGTTTTGCTAGGAGATTGCTATTATTCTAAATGAATGTGGTCTTAGTCCCCCTAATATTCTATAGATGATATGTCACAATGGATGTAGTTTAACAAAGTGTGATTCTATCAATCTCGATTGACACTTATGGGAGGTGAAATGTTAATATAATGGCTATGTTGGGCGGTAATAATGGGATGGTGAAAGGAAGCACAATTCTTGTAGAAGATACTAATAAAACTTATGTTGATTTTGAAGTAATCATATTTAAAAACCATAGATGGATCACAAATATATTCAAATTGATTTGCAAGGCAATTGTAATAAATGTTGTAACAACCAATACTATAATATATTTTTGACTTTGATTCTAAAGCAAGGGACTCTGAATCTAATGTCACAAATAATGTTGATTCTATTTTTGATGCTAAATCCAATGTTTGTTTGAAAATGGAACCTGACTCTAATATTGATTTTTCATATGATATGGTTGTTTTGATAATGTTCTATTGAATGCTAAATTTTTGACAAGTAATGGTCTAAGATGGAATAATGGGCTCAATAAAAATTGATTCATCTTGGAGGGGTTCAACATATATTGACTCATTTAAGTGAATCCCCTTAAAAAGAGGGAACTGATAAAGGGATGTCTCAATAAAATCATGTCTGTCAAAGTGAGACTCCTCAATGAGTGGGAAAGGATCAAGAGACAACTCTACTGAGACTAGCTTGTCAAGGAGATGAGGCTCTTTTAAAATAGGTAACTTATCATAGTTTATCTTGTCACAAATGGGTGTTTCAACAATAACATATTGGTTTTGGTTCACAATTGGTTGAAAAAGATCAATTTTGAACACATTTTAATCCTCATAGGATGGCTTTTAAAGAGGTAATGGTTCTTCTTTAGGCTTGAAGATTGACATAGAATTTATAAAGTGGGGAACATTTAGTTTAGTAGGAATAATGGTTTGTGGTTCAATAATGGACTCTCTAAAGATTAGAATATTGAAGAAGGGATAAAAAATAATTGGTTCATCAAATGGAGGTTCTTCAACAATAGGTTCATCAAAAACTGGTAATGGGCCAATAATGGTAACAACTAGATGCTTCTTAGTTTGGTTTCTTATGTAGACCAAAGGAAGAGGTCCTAAAATGGTAACGACTAGACACTTCTTAGTTTGGTTTCTCATGCAAACCAAAGGAGGAGATCCTAAAATAGTGATGACTAGACGCTTCTTAGTTTGGTTGTTCATGCAAACAAAAAGAGGAGGTCCTAAAATGGTGATCTTGATACGTTATGGAGTTTGATTAATTACATAAGCCAAAGCATCTAAGTCTTCTTGATAGACCCAATCATTCCAATCATAAGTTCGATCATAAATTAGATCTTGATTGTGTTCCCATGACTAATTTTTGTGAGGTGGATAGAAATTTGTCTCACAAACCATATTGTCACCATAGGGGTCTTGACTAAAGTCATAAAATTCATTTTGTGTGGCCATTCTATCATAAGTTGGATGATCTATGATTGCACCATAAGTGTAGCTAAACATATCTGCATCTCCAAAAATAGAAAGACTTAAAGTTACACAAACTCTAAAAAGTGATATTGAAAAGACAAAAGGTTCAACCTTGGTTGAAAGGGTGAAGCTGCATCTCAAAATTAGTTTGTGCTGAGATTTGGCATAAAACAACCTAACATCAAATGTCTAAAATCAAAGGTTTTTGAAGAAAGGTTGTGTTTTCCCAAACAAAGTCACAAAAAATGATGAAGATAGGCACTCGAACAAACAAACAATTAATAGTGTTCAAAATTGGGTAATCATTTAACCAAAGCTATGCAACCCAAAAGAAAAAGAATTGTGCACCAACCCCATGAATTGAGGCCTAAATAGAAATCAATCAATGTTTGGATCCAAACTTGATCAGGTTAATTGAAAATGCAATGTTGAAGACTGAGATTAGACTAAACAAGCTAGACAAGAGTGGATAGCATAACAATGCATAAACAAGGTCCAAATGGTATATGTGACATGGTTTAAAACAAATAGTTTTTGATACAATGGTAAATAATTTCTTGAAACAAATTGAGTAGCCTAATGGTGTAAGCATGCTCGAATGATGTAGTCAATTTTTATGTTTTAAAGGATCAAAGGAAAAAAATATTTGACATGATTTGGGTAGGATAATGCTATCCTTCTTAACTCAAATAAATTATTTTGACATGGCTTATGAATAAAAAAACAAGTTTAGCCTCAAAACATACCAAACAAATAATAACCAAAATACACTAAGTATAATCATCCAAATCCTAGCAAGGGTATGGGAAAATGGGGTTGACTAAAACTAATTGGTTTTCAATTGTTTTAGAGGATTCAATTACACACTGAATTTCACATCAAATGATGTAAAATACAAGCACATAAATTAGGTGATTATGGTATTAACTAGTTGTAAAAAGGTCTAGTCTTTTTTACAACCACTACATCCTATTATTCACTTAGTGTAGTGTGATGCCCAAATGTAGATACATCCCATGTGCAACTCCAATTAGGATCTAAATGAAGTCAATCCTAGGAGCTAAAACCCTAGGTTAAAACTTTTGTAAAGAACTTGTGGGAGGTAATGACGTCCCCCTTGCAAGCCAACTTTGCATAAAAGTAAAGAAATCATAAAATAGAAAGACTTTAGGGTCATTTTCAAGATCACCCAAACTTTGATAATTTTTTTGGGAGTGCTTTAGATGACTTTCTTTCTAAGCCTTGGATTAGGCTATTTATAATAGGAATGGTGCTTTTGATTCCAAGGGTTCCCTAAATGGGCAAAATGGAAGATCATACATGCAACACCCCTTTTTTTCCAAAAAAAATCTAATTTAAACAACTAAGTGAATACAAAAATATTGGAAAGGTGAGTTCATTTTTAAGCCCAAATTAAAAAAAAAGAGGTGTTCATTTGATCCCTTGGTCTTAATTGTAACTTTGGAAACTAATGCTAAAAACACTTATTTAATAACCTTAAATTTTACTTTAAGCACCAAAATAATGTTCCAAATTCATTTTAAAATCATTCAAAAATTGGTCTAAAACATGATTTATCAAATTTGAAATATACTGGTTACCTATCTACCCTTAAGGCATCACCCCAAAAGCAAATATGTTAGATTAAAAACATTTTAAATATATTTTAAAAAAATTTGTGAAAAATATATGAAACTTTGATATAAACTAATTCTAAATTCTTAAAATTTAGGAGAAACCATATGGTTTTAAGAAAAAAATCATCTAAAATGAAGTCCGTATGACCCCAAACCAAGCATTTTAAAATTGCCTATTTAGCTCTTAGGTTTGTGTTTTTAAGAAAAACACAGTGACCAACGTCAGTTATATAACTGATGTTGATTACACTTACTAACCAAAAATAGTTATCTAACTAACATTGGTTATACTTACAATAATCGATGATGGCTATGCCAACTAATGACAATTTTATTAAATGATGATGGTTATTGTATAAACTCGTGACAAAGAAAAA
Organism: Torreya grandis; assembly: GCA_037957365.1. Classification (NCBI taxonomy): domain Eukaryota; kingdom Viridiplantae; phylum Streptophyta; class Pinopsida; order Cupressales; family Taxaceae; genus Torreya; species Torreya grandis. The sequence continues at coordinate 1,088,255 of JARHVA010002026.1, forward strand.
TGGAAAAACAAAGTTAGGAAATCAAATTGCAAGAGTTTTAATTATCCAAATGAATATTTTAAAGTTTCATAATGATCTTCTTCAAGTTTGGGATGCATCTTGTCCCACTGGGCATGCCAAGATATAGAGAGAATTACAAAGCAAGTTAGTCAAACATTAGTCCATAAATCATGAAAAATGCATAAAGAACTAACTAAGTCTATCTATTCCTATGGGAATTAAAAATGATAGAAAGAAACAAATGAAAGAAAAAAACATCATATTACCTTCTAAAATGGATTCACCATACCCATGTAGCTCAAAAGCATGTTCTCCGTTGATCAAGCATCCTTGTCTTGTCAACAAAGGTGACAAACTCCTCCAATGTCTCAAGAACAAAATCACTAAACTAGGATATTAATGAAGCTTGCAAACAAAATCAATGATCAAATTTAAAGGATTGTTGAAATAATTTAACATTATAACTTTGTAATATTCAAGCTTAAAATTCATGTCCATGGTCGCTCTATTTATATATTTTTGAGATTGGTCAGGACTAAAACCTAGGCTCATGATTCCAAATCATTAAACTATCCTATTAATGAATCTTGCAAACAAAATCAATGATCAAATGTACAGGATTGTGAAAACAATTTAACATTATAACTTTGTAATATTCAAGCTTAAAATTCATGTCCATGGTCTCTTTATTTATAGATTTTTGAGATTGGTTAGGATTAACCTGACTATCCATCTCAAGATTGAGATGTGTGGCCATGGATAATCCTAATATTTGAAATTAAAGTCATAAATATCTTCAAGACAAATAAGAATTAAAGAGGCATGGGAGGCATTAACTAGGCATGGGTGACCCATAATCTTGATATTTTATGCACATATGGCTTGATGGATTGCCACCCCATAGATGATGTCACTAGGTGATACATATATTCAAAATCAATTTCCAATAATGAGATATTCAAAAATATATGTGGAATTATTAATTAGCTTAAGTAAGTTTAATCAAGTTTAGTGCAATTCTTTGGAAATTGGTGCATAATTAATCAAAATGGTGAGAAAGTCATACTACTAGATCATAATTTGACTGGAGAGGAAATGGAAGGTGATGTTAGAATGTGTTAGAGCTGTATTCCTATTTAGGATGTTTCCATCACCAAATAACAAAGGTACGTTATGTGTACCAATGAATTAGAAGAAAAGAGTGATATAGAGCACTAAATGGCAAATTTATCATTTTAACTCAAAATGATTAGATCAAAGTTAGCTGGCCCATAAAATGCATTTCCCTATTTATGGATGCTTTAACCTAAACTGGAACTTGTAAGTGACAATTTCAAACCATTTATGGATTTTTATGGATTTTGACCTAAAATGTGCATTTGAGTGCAATTCGAGTAAGATTGACAATTTCAACACAAATGGTGTTAGGAATTGGATGTCTACAAATATAAACTAACAAGGGGGTTTCCTTAGTTAGGCCCTTCTTATTTGATAAGTTTTAAATAAAAAATCATCAAATATATAAATAAATCTAGTGTCATATGAATATCTAGGCCCTTAAGTGTTTGTATGAGATGTAAGCAACTAGTATATTCTATATTATCATTCACTACTTAAGTCATTTTTCTAAAAAAGTGGTGTTGCCCTAGAATGGAAATTTGATTTTAAACTTCAATATATGGCATAACAATGAAAATTAGAGTGTCTCCTTAGATTTTAATTTCAATCCTCCTCCTTAAATTCATTGACATGCTTGTGTACTTAGATACTCATTGAGTTCAATTTAATACCTCATTGGTGTGTAAGTGAAGAATGAAGAGGTGAGAAAATTGAAAACCAAGGAACAATAAACCAAACTAGTTAGGAATAGGGGTCATGTGAGATATAAAATGTATCACTAGGATCAAACTAGTTTGATCCTAGTCAAGGAGACCAAAAACCACTAAAATATTTGTCAAGACATTCTGAGAGTATCCAAGTTCATACCTAAGTAAAAAAAAATCATTTCATATAGAATATCAATTTTATCATTGAATAAAATTGAGTCAAAAATAAATTTATGAGGAAAAATAAAGTAAGGAAAGGAAATATCGGGCTCAACATGAAGAAAAATTCACCAATGAGAGCCTAATCTAAACTAGTGATCTATATGCACATAAACACATTAATACCATATAAAAAGTTGGTCCTTTACCAAAACTATATGTCTACACCTACTACATACTCCTCTAAAACATATTTTTATCTTGGAAATCGTTGTTTTTATGATAATGTAACACTTGAATAGAAGGTTGGCTAAATTTCCATACTTGATGATGCCAAAATGTTTTGGTGGTGAACACCTTATATTTTGGAAAATTTGTATCCTTATTTGTTTTTGGATGTGACTGTTGTGACCAACACACTCCATTTTATAAAATTCAAATAAGGCATTCATTTTTCCTAAATAATTTCTATATTTTATCCCATTAAGACATGAAATTACTTTAGACCCCAAATCTACCAAAGATTAAATTCTATTATTCACTTTTTATTTTACAAATTTTGGCTTAAAACCGAAATAATTAATACAAAGGTTTTATTTTATTTTTATTTGACTAACTAAACTAATAAATTTTATTTTTTGACTTATTGGATCTAATTTATAGGTAATATTTACTTTACGCCTCAGCTACGAATTGATAGGTGTCACTTTTTCTTCAAAACATCATAGATTGGTAACAAATATTCAAGATTCAAAATACAATCAACCAACTAAGTACACAAGATAATTCCATGTGTTTCCATCTTGATTCATCATAAGTTTTATAAAAATGATTAAGTTATAAAAATAAGTGATGGAGTGATTGAGTGAGATTCAATCACATGTTTTCATCTCACCTCATTGCTCAAATTCCTAATTCAATAAAACTAGTGAACAAGCAATGGATTAAGATAGATCCATGTGTCATCATCTTAATGTTACATATAGTTAAACCCAAAGTCCAAATTACTAAGATAGGTAACTATCCAACTGAGCAAGATCATACCAAGTTTCATCATCTTGATACATAAAATCCTATAACCAAAACAACAAAATACAAAGACCACAAAGTGAGCGATATAGTGATAGAATATGACATGGTATACTTTCCATAATAATTTTACACATGTCACTCATATATTTTTCCATCCATCCATCTGGTTTATAACCAATCACCACATGTCCTGCCATACATCATCACTTTGTTGCTCCATACACTGATAGAATTTGGAAACTTGTTAGAAGGAATATTCAAGTGAGAGGGAGAAATTACACCATGCATCCTATGATCATAATGAGATCCAAAGGAAAAAGTAGACATATTTAAACTGAGTGATATAATGATAACTATAAAATCCAATGAACACATTGAAATTTAAATAGATGACTAAGAAATAAAAATTAGTGACAAAGAACCATGAGTCAAATAAATCCCCATAAAATAATATGACATAAAATTAAATTTAAATCATAAATATAGTTGACATAGACCATTATTTTTCAATTAATTCTCATGAATGGAGAATTTGATCATTGAATTATCCACTTGTGAACAAACTATATGTCATGTTCGCAAATCAAATTAGATTACATAGTCTAATCTACTAACTTGTGAATTTCTATCCAATGATCTACAATGACTAAAATCCCTAATTTTTAAGACAATCACATAGCTTAATAAGAATGATAATGGATATCAATAACCAATAACCAATTCCCTCATTGTTATATTTCATTACCAAGCAAGATTTCAAAGATACATAGTATGAACCAATTTATCTACATAATTCCATCCATCATTATTCATATATTTATGTAGAGGTTTAATTTTTTTATCCATGTAAGGATGAATATGATATCTCTCTCAATGAAAAGGAATACATGAATGAATTGCTCTCCATCAAAGTCATCATAATTCATGAAGTAGTGACTAAGCTTGAGGTATTTACCTACCCATACCTAGTATTTAATTTATTTACATCATGTGCATGCACTATAGTTATCATTCACATGAATAATAACACAAAATCTATAAATTGTGTAGTTAGTGTAGAATTTAAAAGGTACTATGAAATACCCAAATCAAATTTGCCCTAAAATTAACAAATTGTCAAGTTATGGTTCAAGGACAATAAGGTCAGGTAAATTTTGAAAGGATTCAATAAAAATCCCAACAAATTTTCCATGAAGAAAAAGGTTCCAATTTCCTAATTCAATTTTAGTATCATAATTGCCATAACACTGTTAAATTTGCTACATGGATCCCCATCCATAAATTATGTCGATGAAGTCTAGATTCCCTTATTTTAGATGATTTTAGATGATAAAGGCATCCTTATATTTTTGGAAATCATAAGTTATAACCTAAAATCCCAAAGAGTAACACATAATAGACTAGAATGTAAATTTATATGCTTTCATATTTCATATATGTTATTTATGGTATTGTTGACTTATTTCTACCCTTAAGCCTAGAAAAGAGTCAATGTATGTCTTGGATACTCAAAATCACATTGGTCACTTTCTCATGCTTTTTGAAATGTCAAGGCAGTTCTAAAGGAGGACCACTAGTCACGATGTCAAGGTAAAAGGTTCAAGTATTTTTTCATGTCAAGAAATACCATGGTGGTTATATTTACCCTTTTTTGAACTTGTGTCAAGTGCTCTCCTTGTGCTAGTTATGTGTGGCAGTATATAACAACCTTGGAATGGTCCTAATAGTATGAATTTACTCATATGAAAGATGTCTAAATGTTTTAGCTTATATCCTATCATGAATCCATCTAATATGATAAGAGCTTATAGAATATGGTAAGATCAGAGGGTTTAAGAGAATTATGATAAGTATGTGGAAACTTTTTTTAGGTCCTTAACATGTTTTAAGGTCCCTTGTTTGATATTAAGATCACCTCATTTTGAATCTTCATGTGAGATCATGCCTATGCCTTTCAAAAGGGGTATTTGACCATAGAATAATATATTTTGACCTAAAAACACCACTAAGGCCACTAATTATGCCTTCAAGGACATACATGATCACCATATTACCATAATAAAATTGTTTCATATGCTAAGGGTGTCTTTCCACAAGTCAAAGGCTTTTATTTGCCACTAAAGGGGTCTAAACATGGAAAACAATGATTCTTCATCTTCCCCATCTATAATTCATAGTTTGAAATATATTTTGACCCAAATTTTCCCTCTTATTACCCACCAATAATGATTCATGGTCTAAAAACTTGAGAAAATTAGGAATCTAGTGTTTTTCAAGAGTTTTTATATAAGTACAGATCCGTACATTATAGATATGGTTAAATAGAGTCAAGGATCTATAGATGAAAGTTAGTACAAACATCAAGTGAAATAAAATAGGTGTTTCAAGCCAATCAGATCCAAAAATTGTTCCATCTCTTTCATTGAGATCTTTGGTAACCTTGGACAACTAGTTAGATTCTTGCTCAATATGGACATGAGAGATGATGATGACTTCATATCTTAGATAGAAGAAGGGGTTATAATGGCCTTCAAATCTTAGGCATTATTTTCCATATTGATCCCCTATGATTTATGTATAGACATTAAGAACTTAAGGTAGTCTGACCAACATTTTACATCCAAATAGGGTCAAAAATGGAATGGTTTTAGTGCATTATTGGCCCGTTTGATGAAAAAATGACTATACATGGCTTAAGTAGGTCCTTAAGGTACTTAAATTATACTCTCCACCCCTAGTTCACACATGTGAGACTATGGGATAAATAAACACCCAAGTCATCTCAAGCTATAGACTACAAACAATGTTTCCTTGATGAGGAATAACATCCAATGCACATATCTAAGGATGAACAGTGGTTTAAGATTTGATAATGGTTTTATTGTTCACAAAATTTGTCACTCATTTTTGGGACAACATATGAACTATTTTGGTCTTGTAGGCCATAATTCTCTCTTCCCTTCTCAAAATTTTTTCTAAGCATTCAAATTCTTCATTATTCAAGCTTTTTTAGTGAAGGGACTAGTAGGTTCAATAGGTTTAACAACTTCAACAAGTGAGCTCTCTCAAAGAAACAAGTTCCCAACACTTAGTAAATTTCAAGGTTGATTTAACATTGAGGTTCAACCAAAAGGTCCATTGGTGGGCTTCAAACAAAGGATTGAACCATTGAACCATTAAACCCCACTTCCAAAATGGTTCAAAGGTTCAATGGGTTTAAAGGTTCAATGATGTCGGCAGACTCAAAGAGTTAAGTGCTTTAGCGAGTTCAAAGTTCAACGGCTTTAAAAGACTTATAAGAAAAGAAGGCTTTGAAGAGTAAAGAATGAACCGTTGAACTATTGAACCTTGAACCAAAATGGTTTAGCAGGTTCAAAGGTTCAATGAGTTCAATAAGATCAAAAGACTCAAGTGAAAGAAGGCTTCAAGGAAGAGATTGAACCATTAAACCATTGAACCATAAGTTGGTTCAATCGGTCAATTCAATTGAACAATTCAAAAGAGTCTCCCAAAACCCAAAGGGCAAGTTCCCTTGCAAAGGGTAGTGAATAAAAGGGAACAAAAAGATATCTTTTATAAAGATTTATTGTGGCAAAATTTTACAAGGGAAATCCTTTAGACAAAATGTCCAAAGGAATTCCTTCAGACATTTTGTCTGAAGGAATGATCAAAGCCCTGATTAAAAGTGGCTAAGGCAAAGGAAAGGTTTTCTTCAAAAAAAATGTCTGAAAGATTTGAAGAAGAAGGCTACCCGAAGAACCTTGAAGGTCATGTACCCTTGCGAGGGGCTCTCAGTGACCAGAAAATGGACCTTTCTCAAGGCCTGAAGGTACACCTTCCCTTCAGGGGGTTCCAAAGATATAAAGTTGAAGGAATGATCAAAGGCTCATAGACCTATTTATATGGAATGTATAGGCTTATTTCTACAGAGTCTGTAGGCTTGTTCTATGGACTCTGAAGACATGTTTCTATAGACTCTATAGGCTAGTTTCTATGGACTCTATAGGGTTATTTCTATGGACTCTATAGACCTATTTCTATGGACTATGTAGGCCTATTTATATGGACTCTACATGATTTGAAGAAGAATGCCAACTGAAGGACCCTGAAGGGTAGGTACCCTTGTAGGGGGCTCTTGGCAACTAGGAAATAAACTTTTCTCAAGGCCCAAAGGGACACCTTCCCTTCGAGGGTTCCAAAGATATAAAGCTAAAGGAATTTCAAAGCTTAAAATTACTTAAAGAAAATAAGGACTTCTAAGAAAGAGGATGAACTGTTGAACCTTAAACCAAAATCGTTCAAAGGTTCAACAGGTTCAATGGTTTAATGAAAGATCTGAGCAAAGGAAAGAAGTGGAAGATTCTAGAGACTAGTTCAAAGAGATGGTTTAACCAAAGAGGAAGGAAAGTGAATGAACTAAGAAAGTGATGGAACCAAGGAGCCGATAAGGCCTCGCAAACCATTACACCATTAAACCAATGAACTTTCAAAGGTTCAAAAGTTCATGGTTCAAAATGGTTCAAATGACCAGTGACCAATGACATCCCTATAGATGTCAAATTTAGGGTAATGAAATATCCATTCATTTTCAAATGTGGTGAGGAACTTGAAAACAAACTCAGTGACCAGCTGAAGAGGGAGCTGAAAGAGCCAATAGAAAGGGAAAAGATAGCCTGAGAGCTCAAATTGCAACAAGAAAGAGGGAAAGACCAAAAATATCTGCATAAGAATTATTTCTAGTAGGTGGAATAGTCCACCAAGTAGACATCTGAGCTCACCAATATTAAAAGGTGTGGCCTATTTTTCTCCCTTGGAATAAAAGTGAGGGGATAGCCATGTACATATTGGGAGAAAGATTAGGTGACCTAGGCTGAGGAGAAGATATTTTAAGATGAATTAACATGCCACAATTAAGGTAGATAGCTTGTTCTAGCATGGCCTCTTTGACTGAACTAAAAATGCATTCAAGGCATTAAATGCAGGATGGGCCATTCCATGAAATAAAGTACCAAGCCTTTCTTGGTTGTTATATATTGTAATCTCCTATTTTATGCAAGGGAGATCTTTTTGGTTATAAAAACAAAACTCTACCAAAATTTTGAGGTGATCACTGAGACTTTGAGCTCAGATTGTTAATCATATTTCTTTGTTTGAATGAGAAAGCAAGTTACTTTTAGAATTTGTGCTATAATATCTTGTGTCATTTAGGAGATTGTTCTTATGTCTATTTTTTGAATGTGTTCTTGTCCATTTAATGAAATAAGTATAATTAGTAGAAGTAATGAAGAAGGTGTCCTAAAGCCAACTATGGGAAGACTTTGTGCTACCACAATTGTCTTTAGTGTGTATGTTTTCAGTTTATTTCTATGTAAAGGATCTTGGGATGAATTTGTGCCCCCATTATCCTTCATATTTCACTTATGGGTAGCTGAGGTAGAGACTTTATGCTACACCTTTTTCTACTGGTTACTATGCCCCTTGTTACCAATTACTTGTTACCTATCAGAAAGAATTCTTGCTATTTGCTACAAGACCACTTTTGAAAGAAGAGAAGTGAATTTAGTGTTTTCACCTAGATTTATCCTTTGTTTGTGAACATCATCTCTAAAAGAAGAGAGATGGATGGTGTTGTCCTACCACTGAGTGTTATTTTTTACATATATATATATATATATATATATATATATATATATATATATATATATATATATATATATATAGTATATAGCTCCTCATATTTATAGGGAACCTCCCCTTTATGAGAGGAGAGATTTCTCCTCTTTTGATGTGATAAAGTTGCACATCTAGCTGACCAATCTCCCTATGCTATGGTTGAAATGACCTATTTTGCCTATCAGTTAGCTGGTGACAAAATATTCACCCAATAATTTTTTGGTGACTCTGCTAGAAAAGAGCATGCAGTTTGAAGCCTCAAGCTTCAAGTTGAAGCAGGGCTAGTTCTTTCCAATTTTTATTCTATAACCTAGCAACTCCACACTATACAAGAAGCCAAAGAGTGCAAGGTGTTGTTGACCCTATTTTTGAGTTGGTGCAGCAGGGCAATTTTGATTTGTTTCCTCCACAATGTCAAGTTCAACAAACTAGGAGTCTTCCTCCTACCAACACCAGGTCACTAATATAAGGTAGAGCTTCTTTTTCTACTATCAATAGAGCTTTGCCTATACATACTCCACCCAAAATTGTTATCCCCACATTCTATAATCAAATCATGGCAGTTTAATGCCCATGGGGTAACTCTTTTGGTCCACTTGATTTAACTCCACCTCTACATGAGATACCATGCAGTTCAAGGAAGAATTTCCCCAAATTCTTTGGTGATGGGAGAGTTCATCCTGATGAACACATTGCAGCTTTCAACATAGCATGTGGTGTGATAGGCATGGAGTATGAAGACGTAGTAGTCAGGATGTTTGTGGAAACATTGTAAGGTGTTGCTGTAGATTGGTTCTATCATTTGGAGGCCTAAACTGTGACTGACTAGAACACTCTCAAAGCTAAGTTCAAAGCAAAGTTCAAGCCTATAGAAGATGCACATTCCCTACTATCCCAGCTCACATAGATGAAGAAAGAACCTCATGAACCTATGAGGGACTTCATTTCCAAATTTGACAAGCTGAGGAATAGGATTTCTACAATTGCTCTGCCAACACTTGAGAATCTTAAATGTTTCTTCATCAACTCACAACTACCTGAAGTGATTTTTTTACTAAGACGTGCTAGCCACATATGCCTTGCTACTACTTAGGATTTGGCCACTAAGGTGGAAGATGACCTTATTTTGGTAGGAAAGATAAGGAGAGATCCTAACAGAGGTAAATCTTCTTCATCTTTTGAATATCCATCTATAGGCACCAATGATATAATGGTGCAAAAGCTATAAAATGAGTTACTTTTCATAGAAAGAAAATGGTGCAAGGGATGTCATTTTCCCATTTGTATAGAGATATACCAAGGAGGACATTCCCCAATCAGTCATACCAAGGCAATGCTACCAAAAATCAAGGGCAGCCAAATCATCTTCCTCCCCCTCAAGGGAAATTGGCCATTGAAGCACCTCTAACTAATTCAGTAGTTGGATATCTTGAAGTAGAATTAGATTTCTCCTTCCAATCTGAGTTGAACCTAAAAGATGATATTAATCTCTTCACAAAGGGAGAAGAAGAATTAACTAACGACTCCATCTTTGGTTTCCTAAATTACCAAGATGAACCTAGAAGTGAAGGTAAAGTAGTTGATGAATCATATGCTATATTCACCTAGTCTAAGAACCAGTCAGCCCAACAAGCTGATAAATAAAAAATAGAGGAGCGAACTGAACCTATAATTTCAATTGCTAAATGAGGAACCACTCTGCCTTTTCAAGCAAAGGACCCAATGATCGCTAAAAAAGTAAGTACCCCAAATGTTTCTGCACCTTCAACTTCAATTTCATAGATCAGTCCTCCCCCCTTAAAAAATAAAAGGATGAAATACCTTTCCTTGTTCTTAATTCATTTCAGACATTTGACATAGTCGACTATGTCAAGAAAACTAAAATTCAAATGTCTGAATTTGAATTTCTATAATCCAACCTAGAGAAATTGCATAAGTTGGTTCAATGTGTGAAGAACCAAAACATCCCTATAAGACAAGATGTTAGAAAGGTAACTCGTGATCCCCCAAGGAACATGTCCAACCCAAACAATCTTGTCATTACTCCTCCTTTTGCTCCTGGGAATATTGAACCATTTTATGTCTCCCTACTAATAAATGGACATCAGCTAAACAATTGCATCATAGACTTAGGTGCATCTGACAATGTCATGCCTACCAAAGTGGTAGAATCCCTTGGTTTCACACTAGCCAAGACATTTGGGAGATGTTTCTTCATGGAGAACAAATAAGTGCCACTGCTGGGACAAATCAATGATGCCCAATTTGTGTTTGCAGCATTCCTAGAAAAGAGAATCAAGATGACAGTCCTAGTGGTCGACGTCCCAGGCTCATATGGCATCCTTCTTGGGTGAAATTTATGTAGGGATGTTAGTGGTGAGTTGAGCATGGACCTATCTAAAACAAGGATCCTAGTTAAAGGCATTATGCAGAGATTGCTCCCTGAGAAGGAAGCAAAATATGTGGTCACTCAAACATCAGCACCTGAAGCTCAAATTCTATTTGAGTCTTCAGGCATAGGTAATTACTTTCTAACTATAGAGGATGTTCCTATCTTAGCTGATGAAACCTTTGAAAATGACAATCTAAAAATTGGTTTATACAAAATAGTAGAAGACATGATAGAGCACAGTACAAATGTAGAAGAATCCTCCCCTCCAAATAAAGAAAAATCTAAGGTAAGGTCAGCTTCTGATGATGTCTAGATTTTGGAATTTGATGGTAGCTATTCCTCTACTAGTTTAAGAGCCAAGATTATGTTGATACCTCCTGAAGGAGATATTTTTCCTTCTTCATACAAGTTACAGTTTAGCAACACCAACAACATTGTTGAGTACAAATCTCTACTTCTTGGATTGAAGGCTACTTAAGATAGAGGCCAAAAACTCTTTCATGCCAAAGGAGATGCTGAGCTAGTGGTTTGCCAAGTCAGGAGCCTATACCAAACAAAAAATGAGAGATCACACCATTACTGTAATCTAGTTTGGGATCAAATTGAAAGTTTTGATTCTTTCAACATCTCTACAGTTCCTAAGGGATTCAATGATCGAGCTGATGCATTAGCTATTTTTGTAACTCTTTTGATTCTTCACATAGATTTTAAAGGAGATAGGTACACTATTGAACTAGTCTTTTGACCAAGTGTGCCTAATAATGCCAATAATTGGCAAGTATTCAATGGTGACAACTAAATCATCACCTTTCTAGAACAAAAAGATAGATTTGAATAGGTTCACTTGGAAGGCAATGAGCCTTGTAAGCTTGAACCAGCCCTTGAGTCAAGTTCAGATGTAGGTGAGGAATTCTTATAGCTAAAGGGGAATAAAATTCCCAAAAGATTAGTTTCCCTTGAGAAGTTGTTTGACAAGCACGACAGGTTTATCAAATAGCAACAAATAGATTCAAGCTCCTCTCAAGAGTTTGATTAGATAAATTTGGGTACCAAGGAAAATCCCAAGATGGTGAACATTGGAAAGTGCTGCACTTAAGAATAGAAGTTTTAATTCACTGCTCTGCTCCACTAGTACATAGATGTTTTGGCATACTACTATGATAATTTGAAGTCACTTAGCCCTAAAGAAATTCACCACAAAATTTATCTCAAAAGTGATTCGATGCCTTACAAACAAAAATATAAGAAGTACAATCCAAATATATTAGGTACTATTCTATTTGAAATATAGAAAATGCTGAATACTAGAATAATTTTCCCAATCTATCATTCCACATGGATTGCCAACATAGTTTCTTTGAGAAAAAAGAATGACAAAATTCACCTTTGCATGGATTTTAGAAATTTGAATCAATCATCCTTAAAGGATAACTATCCTCTACCCATCATGGACCAATTTCTTTAGATAGTGACTATTGTAGAAATGTTATCAATGTTAGACAGCTTCTTAGGGTACAATCAAGTTGAAGTTGGTGAAGCAGACTAGCATAAGACTACCTTCACCACACTTTGGGGCACCTTTACATATCAAAGAATGCCATTTGGCCTGATAAATGTTGGTGCCACTTTCTAGAGAGCAATGGAACTTGATTTCAAAGACAAAATGGGTAAGTTTATTATGGTATACCTTGATGACTTGACCATCTCTTCTAAGTATCTCCCTAATCATGTGCACCATTTGTAACAAGTGCTGGAATGCTACCACCAGAATGGAGTTTCTCTAAATCCCAAAAAGTCTATTTTTTGAGTAATGGAAGGGAAACTTCTCAAACACATTATATCCCAAGAAGGCATAAAGATTGACTTAGATAGAGTCAAGTCCATTCAAGAGCTTACCCTACCTACAAGTAAGACTACAATTCAATCTTTCTTCAGAAAAGTGAAACTTTTTATGAAGGTTCATCCCTGAGTTCACAAAGAAGACTCACCATATCGTAAATATGATGAAGGGAAAGACCACTTTCAGTTGGACTGAAGAAGGCAAATTAACATTTCAAGATATCAAGATAGCTATTGTCCACACCCTAATTTTGGTTTGTCTAGATTATACCAAAGATTTCATAGTGTATAGTTTTGCTTTTGAGCACACACTTTTATCAATTTTGGTTCAACAAAATGAAGAAGGTGTGGAATCTCCCATATCCTTCATGAGTTGTCCTCTCAAAGATCATGAACTAAAATATTTAAACATGGAGAAGAATGCTTATGTAGTGGTGAAGGCAGTAAAGAAATTCTATTTTTACATCCTTAATTCACACATTATTGCCCTGGTTCTTGATACCATAGTCAAATCCATATTAACTCAGTAGGAGTTTGGAACCAAAAGAGGCAATTAGATTGCCAAAATCTAGGAGTTTGATCTTGTTTTCAAACCAAAGAAGCTTGTATGAGGAAGGGGACTCTGCCAATTGATTGATGACAATGGACCAAAAGAGACGAGGCATGAAGAAGTGAGATTGAAGGCATGCCAATAGTGCTCTTTGTCTCCACCATGAATGAGTGGTATTTGAATATTGCTCATTTCCTTAGTTATGGTGAGTGTCCTACTCACCTACCTCATAAAGAAAGGATGACTATTAAATTTAAAGCTACCAATTTCATCCTATGAGACAATGGCCTATATAAGAGGAGCCTTGATGGAGTGTTCCTTCACTATGTGGATAAAGAATAACAGAACCAACTTTTGAAGTCTTTCCATAATCTAGCCTATGGAGGACATTTTTCTGCTCTTGTAACTACCCATAAGATTTTGTGAGCCAAGTTTCACTAGCCTACTTTGTTTCAAGATGCATACAAATGGGTACAAAGGTGTGAACTATGCCAATAGTTTATTGGAAGACCTAAGTTAGTTGATTTGCCTCTTAAGCCAGTGGTGATAGAAGAGCCATTTCAAAAATGGTGAATTGATTTCATTGGTGCTATAAACCCATATTCAAGTGCTAGAGATGATTTTGTCCTCACATCCATATATTACTTTACCAAATGGGTGGAAGTAATTCCAACCAAGCATGCTACTTCAGAAGTAGTATGAGATTTCCTCAAGGAAAACATCATTTCTAGGTTTGGGGTCCCAACCAAGATTGTCATAGATAATGCAGCTTGTTTCTCTTTTCATGAGATCACTCAATTATGTTTTTATTATGAGATTACCCTCTCCCACTCCTCTGATTATTTTCCACAAGGGAATGACCAAGCAAAATTGAGCAACAAGACCTTAGTGACCATCATCAGGAAGCTAGTGGATGACAACCAAGGAACCTGGCATAAAGCATTGGTTGATGCTTTATGGGTAGACAAAATTACACCCAAAAGGGTGATAAGTATGTCACCATTCCAATTTTTGTATGGTATCAATGTAGAGATACCAATCACCCTGGAATTACCAACACTAAAATTGGCAAAGGTGGTCGAAGATCAGACATATGAAAGCTACATCAATCAGAGGATCATGTGTTTAACTGAGCTGGATGAGTAGTGAACTATAGTGGTGGACCTAATTTCTATGCATCAAAGTTTGGTGAAGAAGCTCTTTGACTAGAAAGCAAGAACCCATGATTTCTAGATTGGAGATCAAGTCCTGTTATGGGACAAGAGAAGAGAACCAAAGGGAATGCATGGGAAATTTGATTCCTTATGGAGAGGCCCATTTACTATCCATCAGCTCAATGATGAAAATAGTTTCCTATTAAAGTATCAATATGGCACACCCTTTTCTCTACCTCATAATGGGTAGCATCTGAAGCACTTCAATTCTTAAAGTATTAGATAAAATCATTTGTACATATGTATATTTGTATAGTGTTAGTTTTATTTTGTGCTTTTCATTTTCATTTTTGGTGCCTTTATTTTTGGGTAACATGACTCTGTAGCCCAATGGCATACTTAAAGGCACTAGAGATTATGGTTTCTACTCCCCTTAGCTATTTCAAAATTTCAACTGAAAAAAGTTCCCCAACTGGAGCCAACTATTGTTCCCAAAATCTGTCACTCATTTTTGGGACAACATATGAACTATTTTGGTCCTGTAGGCCAAAATTCTCTCTTCCCTTCTCAAAAATTGTTCTAAGCATTCAAATTCTTCATTATTCAATCTTTTTTATTGAAGGGACTAGTAGGTTCAATGACTTCAATATGTGAGCTCTCTCAAAGAAATAGGTTCCCAACACTTAGGCAATTTTAAGGTTGGCTCAACACCAAGGTTCAACCAAAAGGTCCATTGGCAAGCTTCAAACAAAGGATTGAACCATTGAACCTTGATTCCAAAATGGTTTAATAGGTTTAAAGGTTTAATGATGTTCGCAGATATAAAGAGTTAAGTGCTTTGGCAAGTTTGAAATTCAACGGCTTCGAAAGACTTAGAAGAAAAGAAGGCTTTGAAGAGTAAAGAATGAATCGTTGAACCGTTGATCCTTGAACCTTGAACCAAAATGGTTTAACGGGTTTAAAGGTTTAATGAGTTCAATAAGATCAAAAGACTTAAATAAAATAAGGCTTTAAAGAAGAGATTGAACCATTGAACCATAAGTTGGTTCAATCGATCGATTCAATCGAACAGTTCAAAGGAGTCTCCCAAAACCCAAAGGGCAGGTGCCCTTATGGAGGGTAGTGAATAAAAGGGAACAAAAAGATATCTTTTAGAAAGATTTTCTATGGTGAAATTTTACAAGGGAAATATTTCAAACAAAATGTCTGAAGGAATTCCTTTGGACATTTTGTTTAAAGGAATGATCAAAGGCCTAACAGAAAGTGGCTAAGGCAAAGGAAAGGTTTCCTTCAGATAAAATGTCTAAAGGAATTCCTTCAAATATTTTGTCTAAAGGATTTGAATAAGAAGGCCACCTGAAGAACCCCAAAGGGCATGTACCCTTATGGGGGGCTCTCGGCGACCAGGAAATGGACCTTTCTCAAGGCCTGAAGGGACACCTTCCCTTCAGGGGGTTCCAAAGATATAAAACTGAAGGAATGATAAAAGGCTCATAGACCTATTTCTATAGACTCTACAAGCTTGTTTCTATGGACTCTATAGGCTAATTCTATAGACTCTATAGGCTTGTTTCTATGGACTCTACAGGGTTGTTTTTATGGACTCTATAGGCTGGTTTCTATGAACTCTACAAGCTTGTTTCTACAAACTCTGTAGGCTTGTTTCTATGGACTCTATAGGCCTATTTCTATGGACTCCACATGATTTGAAGAATAAGGTTGCTTAAAGGACCCTGAAGGGCAGGTAACCTTGAGAGGGGCCCTCAGTGACCAGGAAATGGAACTTTCTCAAGGCCTGAAGGGACACCTTCCCTTTGGGAGGTTCCAAAGATATAAAGCCGAACGAGTCTCAAAGATTTGAAAGACTTAGAGAAAACAAAGGCTTATAAGAAAGAGGATGAACTATTAAACATTGAACCAAAATGGTTCAAAGGTTCAATAGGTTTAATGGTTTAATGAAAACTTTGAGCAAAGGAAAGAAGTGGAAGATTCTAGAGACTAGTTCAAAGAGAAGGTTCAATTGAATAGCAAGGAAAGTGAATGAAATAAGAAAATGATGAAACCAAAGAGATGATAAGGCCTCATAAACTATTGCACCATTAAACTAATGAACTCTCAAAGGTTCAAAGGTTCATGGTTCAAAATGGTTCAAACAACCAGTTACCAATGATGTCCCTGTGGACGTCAAATTTAGGGTAATGAAATATCCATTGATTTTCAAATGTGGTGAGGAACCTGAAAACAAACTCAATGACAAGCTAAAGAGGGAGCTGAAAGAGCCAGAAAAAAGGGAAAAGATGGCCTAAGAGCTCAAATTACAATAGGAAAGAGGGAAAGATGAAAAATATCTATGTAGGAGTTATTTTTAGTAGGTGGAACAGTCCACCAAGTAGACATCTAAGCTCACCAATATTAAAAGGTGTGGCCTATTTTTCTCCTTTGGAATGAAAGTGAAGGGATAACTACGTACATATTGGGAGAAATATCAGATGACCCTGACTAAGGAGAAGATATTTTGAGATGAATTGACATGCCACAGTTAAGGTAAATGCCCTATACTAGCATGGCCTCTTTGACTGAACTAAAAATGCATTTAAGGCATTGAATGCAACATGGGCCATTCCATGAAACAAAGCACCAAGCCTTTCTTGGCTGCTATATATTGTAATATCCTATTTTATGCAAGGGAGATATTTTTGGTTATAGAAGCAAAACTCTACCAAAATTGTGAGGCAATCATTGAGACTTTGAGCTCAGATTGTTAATCATAATTCTTTGATTGAATGAGAAAGCAAGTTACTTTCAGACTTTGTGCTATAATAGCTTGTGTCATTTAGGAGATTGTTCTTGTGTCTGTTTCCTAAATGCATTCTTGTCCATTTAATGAAATAAGCAAAATTAGTAGAAGTAATTAGGAAGGTGTCTTGCAGCCAACTATGGGAAGACTTTGTCTTGCCATAATTGTCTTTAGTGTGTGCATTTCTAGTTTATTTCTATGTAAAGGATCTTGAGATGACTTTGTGCCCCCATTATCCTTTGTATTTCACTCTTGGGTAGTTGAGGTGGAGACTTTATGCTACACCTTTTTTTGTTGGTTAGTATGCCCCTTGTTACTAGTTGCTTGTTACTTATCAGAAAGAACTCCTGTTGTTTACTGCAAGACCACTTCTAAAAGAAGAGAAGTGTCTTTAGTGTTTTCACCTAGATTTCTCCTTTATTTATGAACATCATCTCTAAAAGAAGAGAGATGGATGCTGTTGTCCTACCCATAAGTGTTATTTTCTCCATATATATATATATATATATATATATATATCCTCATATTTATAGGGAACCTCCCCTTGATGAGAGGAGAGATTTGTCCCCTTTTGATGTGGTAAACCTGCACATCTGGCTGACCAATCTCCCTATACTATGGTTGAAATGACCTATTTTGCCTATCAGTGAGCTGGTAAAAAAATATTCACCCAACAGGTTCTTTAAAGTTGTTCATGTCTTTTTTCATCCTTATTACAAGTGGAGCAGTTAGATGGACCTTCAACTATCATATGATCTTAACTTAAAAGAGACTTTCTTCATATTGAGCTTCATTATAAGTGAGAATATAGTGTTTCATAATGGTGGTTGTTGGAGGTAATTAGGACACCATATAGGCAACAAAGGTTCTATACATATGTGGAAGAACCATTTATCACAAGAATCAAGCTTCATTTCAACAGTCATAATGAAGGAAATGTCAACTATCCCTCTAATACCTTCATACACTTGTTTAGTATAGGTTAAGGTTCATTATCAAAAGTTAAGGTATATAGAGAATCCTAAGTTTAAATTTCTCACCCCATATGTATGCTTGATGAAATCCAAATGTCTTTCATTTTGAGTATAAATCAATAGTTAATATTAGCATCCCAAAGAGATTATGTTATCTAATGGTCTCATCAAGTAAATCCACCTTTGAATAGGATTTGAATTCTAGGTTTGAGACTCCATAGGACCTTACAAACATAATCTATAGGTTAAGCCTTTCTGCCCAAGCCTAAAACATAGAAACCAAGTTAAATACACAATAAGGCTATCAAAATCATGGATATTATGAGACAAGGGACCTAGTCAAGTGTAATCCCTTTTGATAAAGAAAAATGGCCACCTACAGGAGGCCAACCTAGAACCAGTCTTCAAAGGATTTCAAATCACCATATATAGTTGGGCCTCAAACATGTAGAGAAGGGTCATGGAATTTGGAGATGGTTATTTTAAGAGGGTGTGATTTAGATTTAAGGAAGGCCACTAAGGTCTCAAACATGACATGGAATCACTCCTTTTACTGAGGGATCTACTTAAGGATCTTTAATAGTTAACATATCTAAACCACTAGCTAAAAAACTATAGATATTCTACCTCTAACCTTGAAAATGAAATGGTATATTCAAATAATAGGATAATTAAAACTAATATGGTGGTTAAATCATAGATATCATGTTTCTAAGGATAAAGAGTTTGAATAAATGACCAAGTAAAATGACTGAAGCATGTATAATAAGCTAGGTCTATTTAGTCAATCTAGAGTGCATGACTAGAGTGAATGGCAATGTTAAGAAACATGTAAGAGGGAATATTAGTGTGATAATGACATACATATCCCTTAGGACCTCATTTTATGGTGATGCCAATTTAAAGTGATTGCCTGGTCTGGGTTACACACCCAAGACACATAGGCTTTGATATATGACTATGTTAATGAGTGTTGTTAGCTAATATAGGGGAGGCCAAGCCCCAAATATATGGTCAAATCTTGAGAACATGTCACTTGAGACATTAATCCATCATTATAAATAGATAAATGAGGCTACTTAGATCTTCACCACTAATTATTTCAAGCATATGCACTCGACATTGATGGTTAAGGCAGGCTTAAGAGAGAGAGGGGTTGAGATGATGGTCTAGGAATATAAGGTCAAATTTAAAGTTAGAAATTAGATAGAGAAGTGTATTGTAGCTATTTTGGAGATACATACACACCTATAAGTGGATTAAGGTTCTAAAATCTAATCTAGGTTTATAAGCCTAAGACCCTCTTTGAACCCTCAAGACCCCATATTCACCTCAATATCATATTTTAGACTCCAACATAGATTATGTGAAGGTGTATGAGGATGTGTTAGATATTAAATAAGGTATTTGGGGTAGAGAAATATAAATATATATTCCAATTTGGTCTTATCACCCTCCTAAAAACCACTATCCTAAGTAGCCTTGTTGAGTCACCAATTCAAGCACTCATATCTCACATGGCATGAACACTCAATCCTAGTGATCTTAGTGGGAGTTGTTTCCCCAAATGAAATCAATATCCATGGAGGAAAGAGTGAGATTAAGGGGCCCAACTCTATGAATAAACCTTAACACTGTAACCTATAGAAATTACATGGAAAGGAGCTTGAATGCCACCAAACATCACTCATATCTCATCATATAGTTTACATGGGACTAGGATATATTCAATAAATTTTAAGGGGTATATGTTCTATATTTTCAAGTCAAAAGGTTTTGGCTTAGGGGTCTACACTCTATGAACAATCATTAAGATGGTAGACCTTTAAAACCCTCCTTAAACCCTAATTAAGACTTGATGAGTGAATTACACCCTCAAACACCTCTAAATGAAGAAGTTAGCATATGATTTAGTCTTAATGGTCTCCCCAAGTCCCCTAATCACCCAAATATTCTACTATTTGGCACATGTAGGGTATGTGTTTTATGGATCATGCCTAAAAGAACCACTCTAAGCTTATATATAAGATAATGGGATAGATCTACACATCCTATGTATTTTTGAGGAGGGAGATGGATATATAGGTCTCATTAAATCTCCCAATGGCCACCTAAAGGGGCCTTAATGTCCAAAAGTCACATGTAAGGATGCATAGGTGCATAGGTAGAGGACTATATGCACACAAAGGAGAGGTAAGTTATTTAATTAAGACAACAAAATTGATCTAGTGCCCTAAGAGGTGAATTTCATATTAGAAAGGGTTGTTACATGATTGATAGCTCTAGTTTGGGGTCAAAAATTAGAAACCCTACCTTTAGGCCTATTGGTCAAACACTTCTCTCAAGTTAGTGCTAATTGAAGGCTAGAAAAGAGGATAAACGGGAGTTAAATGACACCTCAAATCATCATGGAGATGATTTTCAAGAATTTTTAGGTGTGTGACAAATAGTGGTTTGTAGAAAAAGGGTCAAAATTGATCACTGTGCCTCAAAATTGCCTTGTGGGTGCATAAAATGCAAAATTCTCACTTAAAGAGCAACTTGATGAGCTCATAAATATATGTAAAAGTTTCATGGGGAGTTAATGAATTTTGTATATTTGAGGGTATTTTTATAAAATAAAATATTGGCATTCGTTTAGAGCTTAAGGGCCCAAACGTTATGAACAATTACTAAGAAACCAAATGCTCTTAAACCTCCCTAAAACCCTAATAGTGACCCAATGGAGAATATTGATGAGTCCACACTATGACTCATTATAACCATGATATATCATATTTCAAATCCATTAATATTCCATTTGAATTGAGAATTTCATGTAGTCTTAGGTATTATAACTAGTCTAAGGTATAAGATGAATGATTTTGTCTCTTTAAGCTAATGTGGATTTGAGTTAGCATTCTTTACATAATGTTCCAACTGTTTGCATGTTTATTCCTCCATTTCTGATATGTATAGTTATTAATATTTAAATAAGATTTTTGATATTATATTTTGAAGACAAGGAGGTGTTATGACCATGAATAGATCATTCAAGTGAAGCTCCAGACTTTGCACTATGTTCTATGGATTACGTTAATCAAGATATGGATTTTGAGCATAACAATATAGTATTATACAATACACTATAAAATCATCCAAAACATGTTCCAAGACATTAAATAAGTTCCATCAATGATTCTATGATAATCTAGGACTCCTCTAGATACTTTCTATTTTTACATATGTCTATATATAGACTTCTATTTATGTGTATCTTTCCATTTATAGAATCTAATAGATATAGGTTAAAAATTTAGATAAAATGATATGAATACATTGTGTATAATATTTGGTAATTATATATGGTTGGAAGAAGTATATGAAAATCCCATGAGGATACTCCTAACCATGTGTGGATCTTGTTGTAACACTCTTCTCTATTTTGGCCATATAAACCAATCTATTTATATATCCTATTATTTTAGTTAGTTAAGTTGTTACCTTGTTTTTAGGACATTTAATTTAATTTATATCCAATAAAATTTAGATCCCTACTTGATCTATAGGGTTTGAAACATTGTAAGAATTGGCATTTTTAATACAAGAAGATTTTATGGCAAAGAATACTCTTTCATTTCTATGCATTAGTCAAGATATCTTTTTAAGGACTAAATTATTTTGACCCTAAATCCAAGGGCGAGTAAGGGCCCACTCCCCAAGGAGATAGTATATGTGTAATTTTGGTATTTATAATTTATTTCTTATTTATTTTTAATTATAATTAATATAAATACTTTGTGTGATTGGATTGATAACCATCAGGTCAAAATAGACTATTAAAATATGTGTGTTTTATGATTTCAACAATCATTTATCATTTATTCAATTTCAATAATCCTATATCTATAATTTAGCTTAGGTGTGGATTTGATATTTAATTTTAGTGTATTTAATTTTCAATAGCATTGTGTTATTTATTCCAAAGAATTTCATTTAGTGTAGTGTGTTTACTTTGTGATGAAGTGTGTTTATTTCTAGTACTTAGTTAAGACACTAGGAAGTAGGAACTTAAGATAAATCAATTCTAAAATAGCCCCCAAACAACACTATTAGTTGAACCTAATAAATACCTTGCTATAAGAAACCTTAGACACTAGCTTTGGTAAGAAATGACACTAATATAGATTGGTTAAATGAAGGGGTAATAAAAACACCCATCATGGTTGGCAGCACTGCTAGGGAATTCTTATAAAGTGTTAGCAAGGTAAACTCTTAAGGTAATAGTAAAAAATAAAAAATTACTCTCTTGTTAAATAAATGTATATGAGTAGGCAAAGGGATTCACAAAGAAGTTTTGTTCCAAAATATCCTCATAATTTAGGAGAGAATCAAGGTACTTTTAGAAAAGATAGAAAGCTTAAAGAAACAAATAAGTGAGTCTTTTAGAAGTACATCCCAAGATCTAGAGGAATCTTCCTCTACAATGATCAAAATTTTATATAGTGAATAACTAGAAGACCTTGTAGGATCACCTTCTTTCAATAGAACTTTATTTACAATGGGAGAAAATATAGGTCATATAGAAATCCCTCACAGGAATCCTCCTGAAAGGACTTTCTCTTACCCCATAATCCTTGAGAATGATGATTGAATAATAATAAAAAACATTTACCCATCTAGATTTATCTACATTTAGAGGTCTATCCAATGAATATCTAGACTAATTCATTTTTGTGTTCAAAGTTATCTACCAAACCTATGATTACACTTCAGATAATCAAAAGATGAAACTCTTTCCCTCTACATTGAAAGAAGGAACAATGCGGTGGTTTATGGGCCTAGCAAGAAAATCCATTAACACTTGGAGAGAAATAAAAATAGTATTCCTGAATGAATACAAATATTACTATAGGGTCAAAGATAGAAAATCATAATTATTTAAGATAAAAAAATGAAGATGAGAACCTTGAAGATTATCTAGACTAGTTTGTTTTTACCCACAATAGGTGCAAATATGAACTATTCAAGGAAGTGATAAATATTATTTTCCTTAAAGGATTGGATGATTCATCCAAGGATTATTTAAATCTCATTGGAAATGGAGATATTACAAAACTATACTTCTAAGAGATTACACAATTATGTACCAACTACTCTAGGACAAAACCTAGCAGTATGAGAGGTGAACTAAGGAAATCTAGTAATGTAAACCAACTCATGGAGGAACTAGAAAATTTCAAAATAGATATATTGGTTTAAATAAACACAACATTAAATGGATTAAAAGATAAATCCAAATCTAACATTGAACCACTATAAATCTATTGTCCAAAGTGTAGACTAAAACATGCACTCAGAGATTATCATTAAGATAAAATATAAATCTATGGAATATGTGATGTTTAATATCATGATGAAATAAAGTTTAGTCACCTTAATACTCTTAATAACTAGACCCAGCAAAATATATAGATCATAGAGTATTTAAATTATGTACAAAGGCAAAGAAATGTCTTCCCACAAAATCAACCACAATAGTTTGGCTCAAGGATTCCTTTTACACAATGGCATGCACCTCCATAAGTTTGGGTAGCACCACCTTATTTAGGTAACCAATAATGGATGAGAAAACCATGGATGATGTACAAACCTATTAAGAAAAAATTGATACCCTAAACTCATTAGCAACCATGGGTAAATCAACATTAGAACCCTGGCCCAAACTGTAATTAACAACAAAGAAGGTTTCCACAAAAACAAGCATTGATGGCTCCTCTAAAAACTCAAGCACCTCATATAGAGAAAGTAAAAAAAACATCAATTAACTACTCAATCAGTAACAAATCTAAATAATAGGTAGGCTTATGTAAATGAATACGATGAAATCATAGGGGTAGGTGTTATTGAATGTACAAACATACATCTCAGGTCAGGGAATATATTACAATAAACTCATATTATTATCACATAAATTCCTCATGAAAAATCAAGTCAATAGACTCAACTAGTGAAAAAAAAGAGTTAGAAGATAAACCTAGAAAAATAGAGGAAGTCACCATAACTCCTCTACCTATTACCTTTCTAGAGTAATTGAAGGAAGTAGAAAACAAAAAGGAATTTGAATTGATTTAGGAACTTAGAACACTCAATATAGAAATTACATTATTTCAAATCATTAGAGACATTCCAAAACTCATTCAAGTGATAAAAAATTTGTGAATTAAGACATCTGGTAGGAAACGATAATATTCCAAAACTATATAGGTAGATGATAGGCTTGCTGATTTATTAGCAAGGAAGCTACTTTTACCCAAGGATGGGGATCTAGGGAGTCTTGTCATTTCTATAATGATTGAAAAGAAATAGATACTAAATGTATTTGTGGAATTAGGATCTTATATCAATGTAATGACTAATGACTCCATGTAGAGTCTCTCTTTAATATATATTCAACCCACTACCACAATCTTTCAAATGGAAAATATTTACACTACTAAACTAGAGGGCACCATTTAGGATATAAAATTAACTATAGATTCATGGGAGTACCCCATTGATTTTATTATTATCCATCCTAAAAATAAAAAATTGGATACCCATTGATCCTAGGATGGCCTTGGTTAACAACAATGGAATCTCTAATTGATTGCAGATCAGGAAATATGACCATCTCAAATGATCTTAAAGCAAAGTGCATTTCCTTATATCCACCTTCATAACCATAAATCAATCTTGTAAAACATTTATGGTTAAATCAAACTAAATGAAAAAATTATAGCATATACTCTCTATCTATGGTCGTAATCAATGATCATGTGGAAGAAATAGAGGATGAGTTAACAAGAAGTATTGAAAATGCTATGGACTTCAACAATCCATCTATCGACCTTGTCAGTCTAGCTACAAATCTTCATAAAAGATCCTATAATGAGAGAAATTCCTATCCTTCTAAATTTTCATCCTTTCCCACATATTCCAACATTATGTATGACCATAGAGACATCCAAAATAGTGTTATGAAATAGGCACATGAAGATAAAAGCACTTTTTTGATAGCCTTTCATTGTCCTTTAGGTAGAGTGATTTATCTAGGATAAAAATTGTCAAAGATGCTATCACATTCCATATGTTGTTACCACATCCCTATCTTCTCAACTCTCTAATGAGTGAATTCAAATAAATAAATTCTTATTATCTAGGCACTAAGTAAATAATAGTATCACTAGGGAAGTTACTAAACATAAATAGTTAGTTAACAAATGATCAAGAAGTAAAGATATTTGATGTACTTCAAGAACATACTAAAGATTTTTCTTGGGAATATCAAAACATGAAGGGAATCCATCTAATTTAATGCACCAACCATATTTACATAGATAACATTAAACTAATTATGTAACCTCAAAAAAGAATTAATCATACTTTAAGAGACATTGTGAAAATTGAGATAGAAAAGTTAATAAAAGTGGGATTCATTTATCCTATTTATGACAACCAATGGGGCTCTCCCTTGGTTATTGTTCCAAATAAAAAATTTAAATGAAGAGGATGCATAGACTATAGGGAAATGAACAAAGCAACAATAAAAGATTATTTTCCTTTACCCTTTATTGATCAAGTACTTGAAAACTAGGTATGGAAAAGATACTTCTATTTATTGGATGGTTTTTGTGGATACAATCAAATACAACTAGCACCTGAATATTAGGACAAAACAACCTTCACTTGTCCATGGGTAACATTTGCATCTAGGGTATTTCCTTTTCATTTGTGCAATGCACCTTATACCTTCCAATGAGTAGTCTTAGCCATATTTTTATATTTAACCAATGATTATGTGGAAATTTACATGGAAAATTTAATGTTCATGGATAATCCTTTGATGAAAGTATAAATAATCTTAGAAAAGTGTTGAAAAGATGTGAAGAACACCATTTATCTTTAAGTCATGAAAAATGTTTGATCATGGCAGAGGAAGGAATAGTTTTAGGACATCATATTTATGCAAAAGGAATCCAGGTGGATCTAAATAAAATTGAAGTCATTTTAAAATTACCTACCCCTCAAAACTAGACTAATATCAAAATATTCTTAGGTCATGCATGATATTAAAGAAAGTTTATAAAAAATTTCAACAAAATTACTGCTCTAATTTTTACTTTGATGATAAAAGAGAGTGAGTTTATTTGGAGTCTAGATTACCAACAAGACTTTAAGACTATTAAGGAAAACCTAAGTTCTACCCTAGTCCTAAGAAGACCTAATTGGTCACAACCCTTCCATATTTACATTGATGCACCTAATAATACTATGAGGGTAGTTCTAGGATAAAAATATGAAGGATATATTTATGCCATATATTACATTAGAAATAACTTGATTCCTACTAAGAGAAATTACAAATCACTGAGAAATAATTCCATACTATAATTTATGCCATGCCAAAAAATCATAATTCCATTAAAATTGGGAATTTGAGGCTAAGAAATACTGTTGTTCATTACCATGTCTTCCGCTAAAGTGACTAAATCCTCCTAGGTGTTCTTATTGGAGTGCTTGTTCTTGCTTGTGGAGAGGATTGATCTCCTTGAAAATTTTGTTCTTCAGATTCTTCTTCTTTTTGTGGAATTGGTGCTCCAATTGTGATGGTGCTACCATCCCATGCTTCTTCTTCCTTAAATTCAACATCTCTGCTAATAATCACTTTCTTTGAAATAGGGTTATACAACGTATAGGCCTTTGATTCTCCACTATAGCCAATAAAAATACATTTCTCACCTCTATCATCAAGTTTTCTTCTCAATTTAGATGGTGGTTATTGAATTTATCTCTATATTAAACAATGCAAATAAAAAAGAACCTGTAGATGATAATTTCTCAGATGAACAACTATTTGTTGTTATAACATAGTCACCTTGGTTTGCTAGAAAATGTTTTGGCTACAGGAAAGTTTCCTTTTTAGTTCACTAGAAAAGAGAAGAATTTTTTGATTAAAGTAAGTTCTTGTTTTAAATGGATTAATGGTATATTGTTTAAATATGGACCTGAGCATGTCTTCTGTAGGTGTGTGAAAGAGAATGAAAAGTATGACATCATTCATGCTTGCCATGATGAACATGGTGGAGTACACTACTCAATTAAGAGGATAATGCATAAGATCTTTGGAGTTGGCTACTACTGGGAAAATATTCATAAGAAGGTAAGGAGGTACATCTATAAATGTGATCCATGATAGAGAATGGGTAAACCTACACTATCTTTTAAAATTCCCCTCCATCCTCAAATAGTTTTAGAACCCTTTAAAAAGTAAGGCATGGACTTTATTGGACACATAGATCCAAATTCTTAAGGGAAGGACTATTTGTTGGTGTATATAGATTATGTGACTAAATGGGCTGAAGTAAAATCTCTTTCATTTGAAATAGAAGAGGTAGTAGCAAACTTATTATACTCCATGATTATGTAGAGATTTGGAGCACCTAGAGAAATAGTGTCTGATTAGGGACCCTAGTTCATGTCCAAAATGATTCAAGCATTCACAAAGATATACTAAGTCAACTATAGGAAGTCTTATCCATACCACCCAAAAGTAAAAGGATAGATATAAGTTACCAATAGAGAATTAGATAATATTCTTACCAAGATAGGTAGTAGTAGTAGGAAAAATTAAGCATCCAAGCTTCTAGAGGTTATATGGGCATACAAAATAATGTAGAAGACCACTACTAGTTTTTCACCATATTAATTGGTATTTGGTAGGAAACCTCTTATTTCAATTAAATTTGAGATTCAAACTCTAAGGATTTCACTATAAGTAGGTATTAACTTGGATGAATCACAAAGAGAGATAATTTTACAACTAAATAAGCTAGATGAAATGAGAGCAGAAGCTTTGTAGCAAAATAAGATGATGTAGTACCAGAAGAAATAATGGTATAATTTTCACATCAAGGAAAGATAATTTAAAGGAGACTGGGCACTTTTGTATGATTCTAAGTATCAACACTTCAAAGGCAAGTTGAGAGCTAGATGGTTATGACCATTTTAGATAGATAATATTTTTGACAATGTTTCAATAAATTACTACCTATAAATGGTAATCAGAAGACACTCTTAGTCAATATATAAAGGTTGAATTTGCACTAGAAACCTTCTAGTAAATAAAAATTCATCCAACTTGTAAAAACTACATTTGGCCTCATGAAAAAACTCAAAACTTCCATGAAAATTGATCCTTGAAGACAAGATGGGCTTAATAAAGGAAGGGGATTCACCTCTTCTCTAAGAAGGTAAAAAAATGAAAAAAAAATTAAAAATTTTCAACAATGAAAATCCTTAGGGACATTGTTGATAGTCACGACCAAAAAATTAGCTTGATGGCTGATCTTATACTACAAAATGAGCCTTGACTAGAAAACTAGTAAATGGTTGATCAAGGGCAAAAAGCTATCTTTTTTAATAAAAAAGTGAGTTCAAAAATTCAAGATTAATCATCATCTATTATTGATTTTCCTTATTTCCAAAGTAATAAACATTGATGCTGTCTTATTCTATACCATTCTTCAAACTAATCAATGCAATTTCCTTTTGTTATAATAGGTAAAGAAGGACAAGAAAGGACAACATCATGAGTTTTAGAGGTATAGTATTTATTATTTCACTATGGGTTAGCTTTTAAGTTTATAAGTCTGTAAGTATATGCTTGATTTGTGGTAAGTCTCTATAGTTTTTATGTGAAATATGTGGACCTACTATTAGGATATTCCCACATCAGTAAGAAATAATTTTAAAAAGTTACCTTTTGATAATTAAATAAAGCTATGGACTCTATCTTGTTAAGTAAAGTACACTTTCATGATGAACGTGTCTTTGTCATCACATCATAACTCATGTGGATAAATAAATAAATATAAGGATTGAAAGCATGATGATTAAAAATGGACAAAAAGGTAATGATGATTACTCATTATTATTTCATGACATGATAAGTTTACATTTTCATCATCACATCACATGCTTGGAGAGATTTGAGATTCATTTATAGCACTAAGACAAAAAAAGGTATAGTTGATACCACAATCCATTGTTAGAACCTAGTGAAGTTCCATTTTCCTTCTTGAGAAGAGATGAAAATTATTATGATTTGTGAGACTTGAAAAATTTAGGATGGGACAAAAAAATAAATCCAATCCCAAATTCAAAGAAGGACTCTTGAGAGATGAGTAAGCAAAACATGTATTTTAAACTATAGGATGGCTTGAGTTTTAAATGAAATTCTAGGGGTTTAATGAAACCCTTGTCATAGATTTTATTATTCACTTGAAGACATATTTATCCATTGTCAGAGGCATAAAAATCTCATTCTCTAGCCAGGTCATTAGCAAATTATCCAAGATTATAGATGAAGGAGCTAGGATCGTAGGAAGATCTTTAAATGACCTCATATACATTATACATGGAGAAGGAGAACAAGTACTAGAGTGTGTTCAAGATGTTAATGGAAAGATCAAAGGTGTTATTAGATAAACCTTACTAGAACCATGGAGGTCTGTATCTTTTTTTTTCATTGACTATCTCACTTGTGATGGGCAGTGTAATATTTTGAGTTGTGTTGTAATGAGAATGCTGATTTATTTAAGGTATGGTCTGTAACACCCTCAACATAGAGTCGACTTACCTTCATTTTTTTATGGTTTATATAATTAATTTCCATGAGGTATCCTATTAATCCATCCTCTATCCACCATCATGGACTTATTTAGTTAATAATCCAACATCATTTTCTTAAGCAAGAACATGACACAGAAGAATGGATAGATTTTCATGAGGGAAATAAGAGGAAACATCTATGGATTGCCACCAAGGCCATATCATGAGAAATTATACTTATAGCTCTTGGGATTCACAAAAGGTCTCTTTCTCTAAAGTGGCTACTCTTGAATTAGTTTGGATTACAAGATAAAAATTTAGGGTTATTGTACCTAGTCCTATAGTTCCACTCAATGTGGTTATACCACTAGAGCCAAGAAGAATATTAAGAATTAGATCCTCAACAAGAAACCCTGAGCCATCTTCTTAGCCTACTTATACATAGTAACCCATTAAAATCATAGAGGATGAGTCTAATTTAGATCTTATTCAACATTCAACACCTAAGGAGGCCTCACATCAACAAATTCTTCTTCTCACTCTAAAGAGAAGAAGAAAGTTGATATTGACTGCTGATTATGATGAATTAATTGATGTAGAAACCCTTGACAACCTATGGAAGAAACCCATTGCCAGTGTAGCACATGATAAAGAGGAAGTGGAGACTCCTTTTCTACATGATTTTTTTGTATAAATTTCTCCTTTTATTACCTCAACACAACCATCCATTGATAAAGGTAAATCTCCCATGATTGATGAAGAATCCCAACCATCAAAAGAGATAAAAGAAGTAAAACTGAATCATGCATTGGCATTGTCCCATGTAGAGGCTATAGTCAAATATAATGTAGAGAAAATTGCCCATCTACTATATTTAGTTCAATGTAAGGATTTTATTATTTATCTTTTGTTACAAAATATAAAGAACATTCAAACTTATTCTTTTGATAAGGGTGAAGAGATATTATCCTTACATAATAAGTTAGATGAATCTAAGAATGAAGTTATTGATTTGTGGATTTATACCAAGAAATTTAAAGAAGATAATGTGTCCTTGAGAAGGAATCTCCTTAAATTTGAATAATATAATACAACTTTGAAATCATAATTATCCTTTAGCTCTTATACTATGCCTTCTAAACCTATGGTAGAGAAAGGTTGTCAAACCATTATGTCCTAACCTAATGTCAAAAGTCACTAGGAACAAACTTGTTTTTATATTGGAGAATTAAAGGAACAAAACAAATTTCTTAAGAAGGAGAAACATCAATTACAAGAGGATCTTACACAAGCACAACAACAAGAACAATCTAGACAAACTATATAGTTTACCTGTCATCTTGGTGAAAATATTTTTTCTTGTAGGAGTCCATCTCCCTCCTATAGTTTGTTCTTGCATGAATAGTTTTTTAGATGATATTTACTCCAAATATCTTGTGTATTGTCACATTATATTAACATAAGTGAAGAGTTATTCATAGTTTATCATAAAAATACACTTGACAGACAAGATTTATTGTGTGAATTCTACCTACGTGATATTATTTTTGGAAACATTAATGATTTATTGGTCATTCTATTTTTTTTTAAGTTTAAATTGAGATCCATTCTCTCCATCTAAAAAAATAAAATATCTCGGTAGGATAGATATATAATGATCATATGAGTATTGTAATAATAGTCAAATTATGCATCAAACCTCAATTTGGTAATGCATGGAAGGTGCTAAAAACATTAAAAATCTTCTAATTTCAATCTTTTAAAATTCATGGTCTTTATATTCATGTTATATAGGATGGAATTATCAATTTTGAATTTTTTATTCAACATTTTTTGATCAAGTTATAACTGCTTGTAGTCAACATTAGAATTTGTTCACTATCCCTTTGAAAAGGAGATAAGTTATCTCTCCCACTAATGTAATATGGACCTTATGAGATTTGAGGCCATAAATAAGATCATTACCAATGTAATTTAAGAATGTGGATAGAAATTGTGGATTGGAATGAGATCTAGACAACCTCTATTGCTTTCTCCCATGTTTCCATGGCAGAATACAGGGCCATAGTCTGAAGAGCAATTTTATCTTTGGATTCATTTTGTTAATATGGATATGGGATTAAATCATAATCATGAAAAAAAATTATAATATTTATACTCCATATATGATATTATCCTCAAATTTGAGTAGAGAATCCACACTTATGAAGACATGAGAAGATAGTTAGCAATGGGACTTGTAAAAGGTAAGGTGTGGGGGAAATGATGAGTCCACACTATGACTCATTTTAAACATGAAATATCATCCTTCACACAAATTAATATTCCATTTTATTTGATAATTTAATGTATTATTATGGATTGTAACTATTTTAATGTAGAAGATGAATTCTTTTCTCTTTAAGTTTATGTGTGTCTGAGTTAACATTATTTACATAATTTCATAACTATTTACATGTTTGGTCCTCCATTTTTTATATGTACAGGTATTATAACATGTAAATAAGAGTTTTTATATGATATAATTAATAAAAAGAAGTTCCATGACCATGAGTAGATCATTCGAGTGAAGCTTCAGACTTTACCAGGCATTCTATGAATTACAATAGTCAAGCTATGGATTTTGATAGTCACACTATAGAATTCCATATTATGCTATGGAATACTCCACAAAATGTTCCAAGGAATTAAAAAAGTTCCTACATATATTCCATGATGATCTAGGACTCCTCTAGATACTTTATATTTTTACATATGTCTATATATAGACTTCTATTTATGTGTAGCTTTCCATTTATAGAAGCTAGTAGATATAGGTTGTAACTTTAGATAAGATGATATGAATACATTGTGTATAAGATTTGGTAAATAGATATGGTTGAATAAGAATTTGAAAATCCCACAAGGATCTTCCTAACTGTGTGTGGATCTTGTTGTAATTCTCTTCTCTATTTTGGCCATAAAACCAATCTATTTGAATATCCTTTTGTTTTAGTTAGTTAGGTTATTACCTACCTTTTATGATAGTTTATTTTGTATCCAATAAAATGTAGATCCCTACTCAATCTTCAATTTGTGAAAAATTTTAAGAATTGATATTTTAAATATAAGAAGATATTTTAGCAAAGAATACTCTTTCATTTCTATGTGTTAGTCATGATAACTTTGTAAGGACTGAATTGTTTTGACCTTGAATCAAAGGGTGAGAAAGGGCCCAATCCATAAGGAGATAAGATGTGTACTTTTGGTATTTATAATTTTTTTATTATTTATTTTTAATTAGAATTAATATAAATACTTTAAGTGATTAGATTGATAATTTATAGGTCAAAATAGACTATTAATGTATGTGTGTACTTTATGATTTTAACAAGCATTCATCATTTATTCAATTTTAGTAATCTCAATTATGAAACTTATCTTAGGTGTGGATTTGATATTCGATTTTATTGTGTTTAATTTTTAATAAAATTGTGTGATTTATTTCAAGTCATTTCTTTCAGTTTGGTGTGTTTCTTTCAAGAACTTAGTTAAGACACTAGGAAGTAGGAACTTAAGATAGATCAAATCCAAAAAAACCCAAAAATAACATTGTTAATCAAACCTAATAAATACCTTGTTATAGATATCCTTGGATACTAGCACTGGTAAGAAATGACACCAACATAGATTGGTTAAATTAAGGTGTGATAATGACACCCATCAAATATCTTGAAGAATTTTCATAAAAATGCATTGGTATGTCATATTATTCACTTGGATCTCATATTAAACTCTCAAGGGATCCCATCAAAGGCACTGGTCTATATAGAATGATGTGCATACCCCCAAAAGACTATATTTTTTCAAGGTTTTGAGTAGAAAATAAGGTGAAAAACTTGGTAAAGAGTTTAAAATAATTTAATAAGGTATTTTGATATGTATTTCACCTTCTAAAATCATGAAATACTCATAGTTATACCCAGAAATATTCATACAAGTTTGTGCCAAACATGTAGTCTAGTTATGCTAAAGGGAAGTAACTTGGTCATCTAAGTCAAGTATAATTTTAAGTGTCATATGATTGAGAATAATGGATCATGGTATGGTACGTATATTAATATTTTAATTGGGATCACTCAATCATCTTGATGATTTTATTCAATACCCATATCCATCTAAACAATGAGCAGTCAAGAGACTAGGCTACTTGTCTAATAGGCCTACTTATTCATTAAAGGGAGATGTTTGCGGGTGTATAGGGCTGAAAAATAAGTTTTTTTAGGTTATTAAATGTTTATAAATACCTCATGGGGTGAGCATACCCATCTCCTATCCACCATGAAGGTTGGGGTAGTTTTCCAAATCATACTAGCATGCAAGAAGGAGGTAGATACTAAATACTTCACAGAGGCACCCTAATTGAGCCATTTAAATGATTTTTAACTATAATAAGGAGAGGTAATTAAAAAATATTGAAATTTACATGTTCAAAATACGGTCAACCTTGGCTAAAAATATACTTCAATATACAAAATTACTCATTAAAGACACCAATCAACCTAGGCATCACATAAGAGAGAATAAAGGGTTACTTGTAACTGTTAGTTGAATGAATAATGACCATTATGACCTATTAATCCCATTTAAATTATAGATTATATTCTCATTATTTTTCATTATTATATGTATTCAAGCCTTAAGGCCATTTTAATTCATCCCTTAACTGGGTATGGCAAGATTGTGCCAAAATTATATCTTGAAAACTTCTTTGAATCAATAAAGAAGGATTGTTTTCAGGTTTCTTTGATAGAATTATTGTGTATATATTTTTTTATTTTTATAAGTTTCAAGCCCCATTCTATTTTTTAGGTCTTCTCCTTCACCTATTTGATATAATTCCATCTTATTTAGGTCAAGTGATGTGTTAAAGTGTTGGTAGTTGTGTTGAAGAGTAAGTTGATTGATAGTGCCTTAAACAGACCTCTTATCCATTACCTTCAAGTTGTAGACACCCATCATATCCTTCACATTATATAATCATTCTTGGGATTTCATTAAGAATCTTGTTTTGGTCATAAATATTTACTTTATTCGTAAAGTGTTTATTGAAGATAAGTTAGAGTGGATAGATCAATATTGGTGCTATTAGAGGTATAGATTACACCCTAGCTAGAAGTGTTCAGGTCCTAATTCTAAATTTAGCTCAACATGGGACTAACCCTAGGCTATGGGTATCTTATAATAGGGTTATAACTCTAGGATTTTTAATGAGGATAATTCTTTTGATGCATCATTTTAGCTCATTCCCACTACTAAAACCTACTTATGACCAAGGAAAAGGGAGAGAGGGATAACATGAAAGGGAAGCCTAAGATAAATATGGTGATGCACCTAAATTATGGTTAATCCAATCTATTTGACTCTAAAACACTAATAAAACAAGTAAAATACTAGATCTAGGATTCCAAGTATTTTTCATACATTAGTGTTTCATGAAGAGGTTCACCAAATGATCACAAATTGGGGGAAATGATGGAGAGGTCTAATTCAAGACACTAACCAATCACAATATATACATGCAAGCTTCAATCAAAAGATGTAAAAAATGAAACATGACATACATAACTAGATGAACTAGTAATTAGGTGAGATCATAACTTGATAAGGGAGAGACTTCAACCACATTTGAAAATCTAACATGTATGTACTATACCATAATAATGAAATATGAATAATAGTCTTGTATTCATTTCAAGAGGTTAAAAGATCCATCTTGGTAGAGTTTATTCATGCCCAAGATAAGGAGTAGATAGGTACTAAGAGGATACAAAGAGGATCCATTTTTTGGCTTAAAATCCTCTATATATAGGGGAGAGAGAGAGAGAGAGAGAGAGAGAGAGAGAGAGAGAGAGAGAGAGAGAGAGAGAGAGAGAGAGAGAGAGAGAGAGAGAGAGAGAGATGGGAATAATGCATTAGAGAGTGGAAAAAAGTTATCAAGATCAAGAAGTCAGGTGGTAGCTCATTGATTTATTTTTATATGGATGTTATGATCAACAAATGGATCTCCTTTTATCCTAATAACCTATGATCTCCTCTCATTAGTTGAGATATCCCACTAGAGACAAGGGTTTGTTATGCATGATGACAAATTTTGTTTGAGTGGAATCAATGCTCGTAACTACTTTTCCAAATACCAGTTCATCACCTTGACCCTAAGCCCATTTGACATGTTCATGAGGATCAAATCCTTGAATCCTAAAAATAATAATGCCATGTGATGAATGGAGGTTATTACCCACTTTTTGGACCTTGTAGGCTACAAATTTATGAACCAAAGGCCCTTATTTAGCCTTAATGGTTTTCCCATATTTTATTGATCACCTTGGATACATGGTTGTGTCCTTTTAATGGCATTATATTGAGATTTAATGGTGACAAGATAAACATACAAGACCCATTTTCTTCCATCAAAAATGGCTTCTCAACTTCTGTCAAAAATCCTAGGCTCACCTTTATTTTAATTTACTATCGATAAATCAACTTAGATTATTGAATCATTGACTCACCTTGCTCAATTTATTTTGATCTATATGATTGAGTGAGAGCCATCTATCCTACCTTTGACTTATCAACTTTATCTAAGCTGGTACCACTTGGTAGTCTCGCATTAGTCCACAAGATCCTGTTATTAGTCTATCAACGTCACACATTTATGCCACATGTTAACCTATAAAACTCTTAGAATATTTGACTCATCTTTCACCATTAGATAAAGATATATTATGAAACATGAATTATTATATATATTGGGACCCACTATTTTAAAACCAATGGCCATTTCATGAGTTTAAATTTGATGTTTGAAGTCCCATCAAACGACATTTGCATGACCATCATTGACATTCATGCAACCATCAAATTTAATCTTAAAATATTTTTCTCAATATTTTTTTTATGTTATCATGAACATATTATGTTGAAGGTCCAACTTTATAATATTATAACTTGGCCAAAAATCTCACGTTGACATGAAAATTTTAGAGGATGATCTTAGTATGTAGAACTACAATTGCATGTGATCCATTAACTCAAGAGGGCTTCTTGAGTAAAGATAAAAAATTTATAGGTATGATATTTTATTTGCTCTTTTGTGATGTCATAGTGATGGTTTGTATCTTAAAATTACATAGCTCATCATTTGATCATTCTTTCAGGGCTTTAATGGATTTTGTGAGATTTATGCAACCTAGTCCATGCTCCAAATGATTGAAACATATGAGAACCTCTTCGTATCCTATCCATTTTGATATCTTAGACCTACTTCAAACATTTTATCCATTCATTTCACATGAACTCTACTTAACTTTTTAAATCTTTGTATGTGGGCCAAAAATGGCCAACAGGTGCATCGCCTCATTAGGTTAGGTTTCTTTTATGAATTTCTATATCTCTTTTCACCCCAAAAAATTATTAGGTCTTAGAAATTGAGCTTAAATTTATGTATTAGGGGATTTATCACCATAAAATAGAGGTTTATCCTAGCCATAGGTCATCCATAGCCTTGGGTTAATCCCATGTTTTTCCAAACTTGGAGATAGGCATGAACAACCTCCTTTGAGGGTGCAATTTGGAGTGTTAACAGGTACTTTAAGATCCACTAATACCTTTACTTGGAAAAATAGAGGAAAGAAAGGAAATGTGATTATTTTTATTTGTATCACATTCATAAATTTAGAGATCACATGTAAAAGATAGAAGAGACTTTTTATCTAATTGTATAGAAGGAAATCAACGAACACCGAATGCCAAGGTTGTCTATATAAATAAAGAGATCATTTAAATAAATTTAGAATTATTGGTTTTATATTAATCATATACTTTTCATATTTGAGGGTACATTATTGGCCCATTCTATCTACCTAGGCTAGTTCTAGATAAGCTAATATAATAATACATTGCTAATTAATTATTTAATAATGTTTATGAAAACCTTAAAAGCTATAAATTATGAAAATTTCAAAATAAACCCCTCAACATTGGAAGATAATAATTAAAAATATGTAAATAATTATCCAAGACCTCTTGTCATAGAGGCTCTTTCCATTTCATACTAGCAGAGTTTAGATTTTTGGACTCTAGAGGGGTGATAATGTAACACATAAGTAGTTTTGATTGCATATTAAAGAGTAATTATGGACATAGAATATGGGCATGATTTTTGTTATCTAAATATTGAAGATGAATCCTAGGTATACAAGAAAATTAGAGGTGTAAAAATGTCAATGATAATTTATTAATTGATATTATATGATCCTTCCATCACCAAGGATGATGCAGATATGATAGAGTAACAAGCTAAGGGCCAAGCCCAAGAATAGATAGAACAACCTCATAAGAGAATGAAATATAGGAATAAAATAATGATTAGTTGAAATAAATAATCCTAAAGGACCTCTCAATAAAAAAATATGCAAAGTATAAGGATCATTATATAGACATGAGTAATGTATACACCCAAAATTTGCATGGTGTGACACTCCCAATACAAATTTGATGATGATGTAGTGATCTCTTATTTTGTGCTCCATAGGGAAATATTTAGCTCCTTTCCCTCCTTATACTTCCATACTCCTCCCTTGACCCCTTTTTGTTCCCTTTGATTCAATTCCATAGATTTTTCATCTTATTTTAAAAACTTCCCATGTATGATGAAAGCATCACTCTAGGTGATGAAATCAACCTCCTATATTATAAAACCACCCCTTTAATTACACAACCACTATGGTGGTTTTGTAATATAAGTGGTGATTTTGTCTTAAAAGGGCGATTTTAAAAATTATGGTAGTGTTTATATCACCTAGAGTGGTGGTTCCATAGCCAACCCCTACATAAAGTGATAGTTCTATCCCCTTGTATTCATCTTCCAAAATTAGCTCCTGAGAGTCATTCTTTGACATGTTTTGCATGATTTTTATTGCATTTCTTGTTCACTCCATTGTAATTCCAAATCTAATCAACCCCAAATCACTCCCTCTTCTATTTTTGGTCATTTTGAGTTCATTCCAAGTTTAACTCCAAGTTGAACTAAATTAAACTCCCCTATGCAATCTCCCAACTCTTTCTACAAAAATATCATTTTTGGTCAAATTTTAGATCCAAAAATTTACATTAAAATTTGTTATGAAGATATTATAACCATAATCATTATACAATTGTATGAAGGTCCATCCCTTATAGTTTTAATGTCAACTACATTACCATGGGTTAAAAAATGTCATTGGGCTAGTAACTCAATCTTTGAAAACAAGAGCATTTGTCAGCCTTAGTTTAGCTACTCTCCATTTGTGGTTGTGTATCCTATTTTTTCTAGATTTTTTTCACCATATATTTAGAGAGTTCCTATAATTCACACGAGGATTAAAAGAGCTAACATACTTATGATTCCTTTATCAACATACTACATACATTCTAACTGATCTATACCTTGGTCGGGTTGGAGTCTATTTTGATTTTAGTATTATTTATTTTTTAGATTAGATTAGAATAGTTTTTATTCTATTATATTTTCTTTATTTATAAAAGATCAAAATTTTTATAGGGAAGGAATCTTATTTTTTATATTGTCTTTACTATCAAAAATAAATAGTAGTTAGTTTGATTATGTTTGCATTCAAGTAGATTTATTTTATATCCATTATAAAATTCATTTCAAACAAAATCCATAGGTATATCTTGGTGAAATTTCAAAAACATTTCAAACCAACATAGAATTTCATTTTCAAAATCTAAAACAAGATATTTTGCATTCAAAATAAACAACTAGACAACCAAAAGAATTTAAACAACCTTAAGAACACAAATAGAGCTAGCATATCCTTGATTTTGTTTATTTTGGTAGATTAAAAGTGTTTTTATTCTCTTTGAAAATAAAAAAATATAGAATTTTTATTCCTTGTCTCTCTTTAACAAATAATTTGAAAAACATGCTTATAGAAAGAAAGTAAAAAAATGTGTTGTGACATTGTTATTTTAGATTAGACTTCCTTTTACATTGATTTTATATTTAGAATACATAGCTTTCATACTTAATCCATCTCACATAAA
Source organism: Torreya grandis (assembly GCA_037957365.1). NCBI lineage: Eukaryota > Viridiplantae > Streptophyta > Pinopsida > Cupressales > Taxaceae > Torreya > Torreya grandis. The sequence continues at coordinate 1,128,368 of JARHVA010002026.1, forward strand.
CAAAAAAAATACAAAAAACATTACCTCCTAGTTTGCATATAGATAAAGTTAGGAAAAATTAGCACCTTGCATAATAGTGTAGGTTTCTTTTTCTTTCTTTTGCATACATTATGAGTTATTGGAAAAGGGGTAAAAAGAAGTTTTTTTTCATTTACTTTAAGTTTTGTTATTTATTTACTTTTAGTATTTAAATTATAGCAAGAAAACATTTATTTCCAAAAACCCAAAAACAAGCAAGAAATAACAACAAAAAAGTGTCAAGAAGACTTGTTAACACATGTAATTATCTAAGTTCCATTATAATCCTTGCCAACATGTGCAATCATCCAAACTAAATACAAGACTTGCCTATTCATGCAAACACCTTATATAAAGCCTTTCTTAAAACATCACATAAAACATACACTACAAGACATTGTCTAAACAAACTCATACACTTTAATCTTAGTTTTTTTCCTATATTCCTTTAAATGACCCTTCCTAAGACACCGAATTTTATCTAACACAATTTATTCCCTATGGTTAGAGAACCTAGTCCCATAGTTTCTATACAATTTGATATTAACACTGAGCTATAATGTGAGGTTTTTTGTTCCACCTTGATTCTTCACCTTATTGTTGGCTCTTTAACTACATTAGATGAACAAGAATGAATTCCTAATTTACTTGTCATTCCCATTCCTCATAATAGAGGTTGTTACTATAAAATTATCCAAGCCTATTTTATAACTCATACCTTCTTATTATTCTTAGTTCTAGCCTCATCTTATATCTATTATGCCCTTAACCTATAGTGTATTTAGGGATATGTGTGGCCAACTTGTGACTTACACACCTTCATATTAGCTTATTATATTGCTCAATGTTCTTAGTATGGTCAACCTACAGAATAACCATGGATAGTTAGATTATATATAAGAGTTATTAGTTAGTATTTTATCCTCATATCATGAATGTTGTTCTTATTACATTATTATGGAGGTTGTCCCCTTGAAGTGGCTTAGTCATAATATTCAAGTATTTTACTCTTTCACTAATTGTTGTTATGGATCTAATTATTGTACTCTTAATTATATCATATATAATTCTATTATTATGAATCATCTAAGTAATTTCCTTACAAGTGGTATCAGAGCTTTGATTTGGACAAGTTTCTATGGCCTAGTTTTTTCTCTTCAAATCTAACATCCTGGGCACTAGAAGGCTAGAAAAACATAACTTGTGATCTGAGAGGAATTGATTTTTTTCATCACCATAGATTTAATTGAGGTTTTTAACAAAAAAAGAAAAAAATTATGGAAATTTTTTACCTTGTGAAAATTAACAACCATTGGATTCATCTCTATGAGATGATCACAATTGTATATTCTTCTAGTAAACTTTTTTGGGTCAAATATTTTCACCATTGTGCAAAAAAGTAGTAGTTGGATTCATCTTGATGAGATGATTACAATGGTGTATTATACCAGTATAATTGTTTTAGGGCTGAAACCCTCCTAGGGTTTGTGCATGGCTGGTCTAAACACTCATAGATGTAATAAAGGACAAGAAACTCTAAAAACTCCTCAGAAAGATTACATGGAATCTAAAACTTCTGATCTATCTATTTTAGAGGTAGTTCAACAACTTAAGTAAGAGTTGTAGGGCATGGTGAAAAAATATGATTTTGATATGGTTCAAGGGGACATTACAGGTTTGAGAGGGGACTTGGATAGCATGAAAGATCAATTACAATAAATATCTAGGCAATTAGCCAACTTGTCAACGAAATCACTACAAAATAATCCTCCAACACTTTAGTTTGGTTCTCCTACTCTAAAAAATATCAACACTAATTTTGGCCATAAGTTAAAGTTGTCAAAAGTGTACCTACACAATTTTAATGGTAATTATCCACTCACTTGGCTCACTTAAATTGAAAATTTATTTGATTTACATCAGACTCCATGTTCACAAAAAGTGGTTATTACCTCTCTCTATCTAGAAATTGAGACATTCATTTGGTATCATTGGTTATGCACTTAAAATAAAAATAAGGGTGTCTTAATTTCATGGTTGGTATTTTTTAAGGAGTTGTAACTCTACTATCACAATAGTGTCTCTAAAAACTACTTTATTCAGCTATCCAAATTATGCCAAACTAGGACTGTCAAGGACTACATTCATAAATTTTATAATCTCTCCTTACATATGGTAAACATGACTAAGGAAAATATAACTAACCTATTTTTGGGTGGCCTCAAAGATAACATCCAATTGGAGGTTCACATGTTTCATCTCAATAATGTATCTAATGCCATACCAAGGGCATGCATGGTTAAGGAAAAATAGATAATTAGATGAAGAACTCTCACCAATGTTCATAAATGAACCTTTTTAGCACCATCATTTCATCATCATACTAAATTGACACCTTATAAATTAGAAGAATAGCATTCAAAAAGTTTATCTTTTGGCTATGATATAAAATGAAGTAAAGGGCATTTATTTACTAAAAGGAAGTTATTTTACATTAATGGTGACAATGATGAGGAAGAAGATGAGGAGGCTTCAAGGTAAGGGTTATAAGAACCTAAGGATTAATCTAAAGATTCTCAACCTATTATTTCCTATCATGCACTTTTAGGCATTAATACTCAAAATATTAAGGTGGTGGGTTTCTTGAAGAAACATAAGCTGATTGTGTTAATTGACTCTACGAGTACACATAGATTCATCAATAGTAAGTTGGTTGCTCATTTGAATTATTTAATTTACCTATCTCTAGACTTTTAGTTCATGATTATAAATGATGGTATAGGAATTATTATGGAAAATGTCATAGTATTAAGCTTACTATGGGAAACTATTTTTTAGATTCCCCTATGTTTTTTATTCCCATGGAGGGGATAACATTATTTTGGAAGTGTAGTGGCTCACCATTTTGGGAGCTATTGAGATGAATTTCCAAGAATTATTCATGAGGTTCCATTTAAAAGGAAAGACTATTGAACTAAATGGATTATGGGCTAAATCTACATAACTAGGTAGTTCCCACCAGATGATGTAGATTTTCAAAAAAGGTGTAGAAGGTTTTATGACATGCTTATTTTCCATGGAGGTTGAACCAACCATGGAGTATGCACATGTTGATTTTCAAAATGTGTTAAATGACCATTTTATTGTTTTTGGTGACATGCCAAAAGGAATTCCTCTAAGTCATGCACATGATCATGCCATTAGACTCATTCTAGGAAGCACACCACCCAATATCAGACCCTAAAGGTATCCCTATGCACAAAAGAGTGAAATTGAAAATATGGTATAATAAATGTTAGAGGCAGGAATCATCCTACATAGTCATAATGAATATTCCTCCTTGGTGGTCATGGTGTAGAAGGATGATAGTTAGAGGATGTACCAAAAATACAGAGAACTTAACAAATACACCATCAAAGATAAGTTTCCTATTATAGTAATTTATGATTTTCTAGATGAATTATATGGTGTTATTTATTTTACCAAGTTATATCTTCACTCTAGATATCATCAGATTCATATCCATGATGAGGACATACCTAAAATAACTTTCAAAACTCATAAAGTCCATTATGAATTTATGGTCATGCCTTTTGGCCTCACTAATTCATCATTTACATTTTAGAGTTTGATGATTACTATTTATAGGCCATTTTTGAAAAAGTTTGTTTTAGTGTTTTTTTATGATATCCTCATCTACAAAAAAAATTGGTAAGACCATTTGAAGCATGTGAAATAGGTGATTTCAATTATGGAATAATATCAACTTTATGCCAAACCTTCCAAATATGTTTTTTGTGTCTAAGAGGTGGATTAATTGGGTCATATTATTTCACATGAAGGAGTGAAATTTGATCCTAATAAAATCTAAAAAATTATGGGGTGGTAGGTTCCTAAGACCCTTAAGAACCTTTTTATATTTTTGGGGATAACTAGTTACTATCATAGGTTTGTCAAAAATTATGGTAGAATTACAAACCCACTCATCTCTTTGTCAAAAGAAGACTCATTCCATTGGAATAATTCAACTACCAAGGTATTTGAATAGTTGAAAATGGCTATGTGCATAAGTTTAGTTTTGGCTACTCCTAATTTTTAAAAAAAAAATATTTTGGAGTATGATGTATCAGGATATGGTATGGGGGATGTACTTTTACAAGAAGTAAGATGATTGGCATTTGAAAGTCTCCAACTTAAGGTAAAAATAGGATCAAACCTATATATGAGAAAGAGATGTTGGATATTCTACATGTAGTGAAGCAGTGAAGACCTTATTTGATGGGTCATCACTTTTAGGTAAAGATTAATCATGATAGCTTCAAATATTTTTTGGAACAATGCTTGTCATTTGAAGAAAAACAAAAATGGGTGATTAAAATGTTAGGTTATGATTTTGAAATACTATATAAGAAAGGAGAAGAGAATGTGGTGGTAGATTCCCTATTTTACTAGGATGAATCAATTGAGTCATTGTTATGTGACATGACCATGTGGTAGGCAAATTGGATAGAGGAAACAAGATCAAAATGGAAAAATGATAGTGCTACCAAGGATTTGATTCACAATCTTCAGTAGGGTTCTAATGAATTTGAAATATTTACATGGAAGGGGAACACACTATGGTATAAAGAGAGATTATACATTTATAAACATTCTCTCCTAAAACATAAAATTATTTAGGAACTTCACGCCTCTTCACTTAGAGGACACTCAAGATTTTTGAAACTATATCATAAAATCAAGAAAGATTTCTTTTGGGAAGGACCCAAAGGGGATGTTCATAATTATGTGGTTCAATTCATGGTATGCCAAAAAAATAAAGGTGAAAACATTAATACCCCAGGTCTTTCATATCCTTTATCCATCCCTATCCAGCATTAGGAAGAGGTTTCCACATATTTCATTATGGGGTTACCAATGTCTGAGGGTAAAAATGTTTTTATGGTACTTTTGGATCAACTCACTAAGTATGCTTATTTTTTTTCCTTATCACAACCATTTATTACTAGTATAGTAGCTTTTGCTTTTCTCAATACAATTCAAAAATTTCATGGTAGTCCAAAGATAATTATAAGTGATTTAGATCCCATATTTACTAGTAATTTTTTGATAGAATTATTTACATGTTTGGGTACCTAGTTGGCTCATAACTCATCTTATTATCCTTAATATGATGGACGAACAAAGGTAGTCAACAAATGTCTTGAATGGTATCTTTGTAGTTTTGTTTCTAAAAAATAGGAAAAATGGATTCATTGGATACCACTTGTTAAATGGCAGTATACAACTTCTTTTCATACTTCATCTAATATGTATCCCTTTGTGGCATTGTATGGGTATCACCCCCAATCCATCACTTCAGTTTTAATAGTGTATCCTAAGGTTCAAGATATTGAGGAACACATTCATCATCAATAGGAGATGTTAGTCAATTTTCAAGAGAATTTAGAAATTTAAAAAAAATTAATGAAGTATAAAGGATATTAACATCATAGTGAGTGGAATTTTGACATAGGTGATTATGTTTTTGTGTGTTTACAACCATATAAGCAGATGTCTCTAAATTAATAGAAAAAGGATAATAAGTTATCACCTAAGTATTATGGACCTTACCAGATCTTGAATTAAATTATTAGTATGTCTTAAAACTTATAATTATCCCTATCCACTTGCATACATATGATATTCCATGTATCTTGCCTGAAGAAAGTAATTAGACACAGAGTTTCCACTCAGACTGAGTTACCTAAATTAGATGACTATCCCTCTTCTATATGATTTTTAGGGGTCATTGTTACCCATTTTGAGTATTAAGAATGTGTGAAGTATCTATAAGGTCCATTATATGGAATTATAATCTTAATAATCCATATTAGGGTGTGCTAATGAACATGTGAAGTTTTCCCTCCAAAATTGTAATTTGAATTTCAAATTTTGAGACCCAAGCATAAAGGGGTCATATGAGTTCAATGATGAGAGAGGATTTTAGGTAAGTGTTCAGATGGTCATGAAATGTAATAATAGGTGACTACATGTAAAAATTATAATGTTATGAGTAAAAAGGTGGTAGAATTCAAGAATCATGTAAAAAAGAGTAACTACCATTATCATATTGAGTTGGCATGTAAGAGTCTTGTTTTGTAACTACTCAAACCAATGTAGATGTTGGATGAGAGGGGAAGTTTCAAGGAATTATTAGGATAGAGGATACTAGGATAAAGTGAGAGTTTCATTGGAAGGTGAGAGGAGAGGAAACCAAGAAAAATAAGTTTGTATACTCCTCAAGAAAGGTGGTAGAGTCCAAGAAAGGACTATATTTGTAATAATTGAAGGTTCATATGAATAATGAGAACTAATTTTGTTGTTTTCAATCTCTATATAAAGATAAATTGATGATTATTACTAATATATCACCTTGAAATGCCCTTGAGGCCATTATTATATCACATTTTGTGTTGTTATAGACTAGAGACAAGTAATGCAGGGTTACAGTCAAGTAGAAGATGATTTGGTAGGTATTTCTTAAGGTTGACAAGGAAATAAATTTATGTTATATTAACCATTAAGGTGTTTTAAATCATACAAACCTCATTGAAATTTAATATGGTAAGAGTGTTAGAAACTTAGATAAGGATAACTCTGCCATGTACCATGTTTATGCTTGTGACAGTCAAGGAATCAAGGTGAGTTGATGATGTTTTTTAGAGTATAGAGTTAGTTATAATTTGTATGATATTTAGGTAAAACGTTATTGGTGTAATGATAATTTAAATATTTTTGATACAAATATATTTTCAAATACCTAATACATAATCCACGCATAATTAGAACCCTGTGTATATATTTAGGAAACCCTATTGGATAATCATATATCAAAGAAGGAATGCATGTGCTTAAGAAAGTGAATGGTTGTGAAGTTAGCAGATTATTGGTATGAGTATAAATAGGATAAGTTTGGGAATAGTCTATTTGGAGACTAGGAACTTCTTTCAAATCAAACAAACTACTAAACCATTGCACAATCCCTTAAAGAATACACACAATTTTGTGTTTGTGTTGTTATAAGCTAAAAGAATTTAAATATGAATCAATAATGATTTAGAAATTTTGAAATTGCTATAATAGACCTTAGGAAGGTCAAATTTTTCATGTAGATGACTTAAAACTAAAGATAAGGTTTTTTGACCTCTCTTGGCCTATACATGCCTCCACCTTTACACTAACTAGGGTTTCCAAATAAAAACCCCTGTATCTTGAGTTCTAATCAGTGAAACATGATAAAAATTTATAATTTTATGTATTTTGATTTATAAAGGTGTAAATTATTATAATAGACCTTAGCAAGGTCAGAATTATCATGGAGATGACCTAAAACTAAAGATAAGTCTTTTTGACCTATCTCAACGTATATAGGCATGCACCTTTACACTAACTAGGGTTTCCAAATAAAAACCCTTGCATCTTGAGTTATAACCAGTGAAACATGACCAAATTTTGTAATATTATGTATTGTTCCATGAGGAAAAGGGATAATGTGGTTTTGGTCTGGTACCATATGGCCTAGTATGAATTTGGTGATTGGGCAAGTGTAATGAGGGGTAAAAGGCCTAATTGGTTAGGAGATTATAAAGGCAAGGTGTCAATACTAAGATTTAATGGTTTAAACTCATGGAGGGATGTACCAAGATAGAGGTTCCCAAATATGGCCTTAGACATTGCGGAGGACTTATGGATTCTTCAAATAGAGGGAAATTATGAAGAAAAGGCTACAAGGGAGTTGTGTCACTATGAAATTGATGTATGAAAGTGATTTTTGAAGTGTGAGTGAGGGATTTAAATGGGTTAAGTTAAATACATCATGATTAGGAGAGATCATCCATCATATCAAGTTATGGTCATAAGATCAATCACAAGATTTAGTGTTTTAAACATTGAGGAGATTAACTAGTGAGAGATAATGAGGGAGGAAAGTAAAAGAAAACAAATGAATGGAATGAATTAAAGTGATGAGGTAGAGAATTATGAGGGGGCTAATGATAGATAAGAATGAATCAAAGGTGTTTAATAAATAGGGACAATGAAAGGAGGATATTAATCCTATTGAATAATTGAAAGACTACATTAAAGTTGAAGCTTTAGGACAAAGCAAAGCATTTGATTGAGATCATTACCAAGATTAGAGCCAAATATTGGTGTGTTTTTTGAGTATTTTATCATATACCTCTGCATCATTTCATAGCAAATCTAGGAATGGTGATTATGAGGCATTTCCCATGTACTTTTTCATTGCTAGAATTTGAGTGTACAAATAATGGGGTTGGGTATGAGACCCTATTTATTGGCATGCTCATTATAAAATTCTTGGGAATTCAAAACTTAGGGATCCAAGGTGACTCATAATTAGTGAAAAACCAAGTCTCTAAAGTCTATCAGACCAAGGCTAAACATTTTAATCTTTACAAGACCATTGTGTATGATATCGCTAAGGACTTTAACTTCATTTCCATAGAAGTGGTCACTAGGGAAATCAACCAGATTTTCAACTCCATGTTTAAATAATCTTCACACTTTGACCCCCATCTATTAGTACTAGAATCTAATTTCATAGTCCTAATTAGGATGAAGCCTCTATTATGAAAAAATCCTATTGACCAAACCATCACTGATATTAGAAGGGATGATGACCCCTTAGTCTTCAATGTAGTCAAGATTAATGAGGCAATTATTGAGTTCTTAAGATCTTATGATGACCTCTCATAATTCCACCATAAGAGGTGATTATCACTTACTCACTATCCTACCTCATCCCTTGTAATTGAATATTATGATTCTTACTATTACATTGAGGATTACATGTCCTTAGATGATAAACATAATGTCTTCAAGATGGAGGATAAAGCTCTTGATCTTCCCCCAAACCCTAACATTTTTGAAGAGGGAAAGGTCTCCCTCATTGAAGAAATAATTGACTTTAACATCAAGATAGAAGAAAATCCTCGAATTTTAAAGCTAGGATCTTTACTCTCTGAGTAGGAGGTGGAAGGCCATAAGAATTTCCTCACATAACTCTCATAAGCTTTCACTTTTTCATACACTAAGATGGTAAAAATCAACCCTAATGTAGTCATCCATAACCTAGTTATAATTTCTAATGTAAAACCTATTAATCAAAAGATTAGGTTGATCTATCCTAAGGTCACGTTGATAGTAAAATAAGAAGTCATCAAAATTTTAAAATTAATATTTATTAATCTAATGGATTAATCCAAATGGATGTCCAAAATTTTACCTATCCTTAAGAAGAATGGTAAGATCATATTATATATAGTCTTCTGGGACATTGACAAATCAAATCCAATGGATGAATTCCCTCTCCCATCCATTGATTTCATTATTGATGCTAATATGGGGTATGAGTTGTTATCACTCATGGATGTTTTTTTGAGGTATGAAAAAAAATTTGATTTTCAGATGAGGACTAAATCAATAACTCACTTACTACTCCTTTGGGGACCTTTTATTATGTCATGATGCCCTTTAGTGTTAAAAATAAGTGAAACATATCAAAGGGCCATGACCCACATATTTCATGATCTCATTCACAAGCTAGTGGAAGTATATGTGGATGATATCTTAGGAAAATTGAGATGATGTTTAGACCATTTAAAAGTATTATGTACCATATTAACATGATTAATTAGATATGACATCACCCTCAACCTAGATAAGTGTGTGTTTGGAGTCACTGGTGGGAAACTCATAGGGTATGTCATCTCATAACATGAGATCGATATTGACCCGGATAAAATATAGAAATATTAGAAAGGCTCCCTCCCATAGAAGAATCAAGAATGAAACTATTCTTAGGTAAGCTTGGATCCATTTAAATATTCATTCCTGATCTTTATTATATCATTCACCCCATTAACAACTTAATCCAAAATACAAGTATCATGACATAGATAAATTATGTTTAGAAGGAATTTGAGGTGGTTAATCACTTTCTTATGTCTTACCCTATGCTCATGAAACCTATGCTAGATAAGCCCCTGATACTTTATATTAGAAAAACTACGGTGTCCCTCACCTGCATGTTGGATCAAGAATATTGCATCATCAAAGAACCCACCATTTATTTATTTATTCAAAACCTCATCAATTATGACATAGAATATACTAAAGCTAAAAAGGAATCCTTATCAATATTTTTTGTGACCAAAAATTTAAAAAACTATATGCTAAATTAAGAGACAAGAGTTATCATGTGATATCATGCCCTATGAGCTTTCCTAACTCAATCAATTCTCTCAAGAAGGTTTACCTCTTCATCACACTCATAAGTGAGTTTAATTTTCCATATATCTACTAAAGTTTTTTGAAAGATAGATAATTGTTGATTGGTTGGCTGATTTACCCATCTAAGTTAATGACCTCAAAAATATTAACTTACCTAATGAGTTAATATGTTATGTAAAAAATACCACTATCAACTCCTATCCTTGGTATGTAGATATCATCAATTACCTAACTGACCACACTTATCTTGAAGATTCCAAATCATAGTAAAAAATATGTCTTTGTGCAAACACCGTAATCTGGTCAATCAACCACAAGTACTATCTTTTGTTGTTATTTCACATGAAGGTCTTAGTGATGATTATAGTCCTTATTCATGAGGTAATTTTAAGTCTTTTGATCTTTCTTATGTCTTATTTTCCTTATTTGTGACACTCATAATAGTCATAAGTCACCTTTTCCTATTCATAAGGCCCCATATCCTATCTTTATCGGTTTTAACTTTGTTTTAAGCCTTAAGACATAGGTGGCACTTTTATTATAGTAGTGCCACATGGTTTTAATGTTAAATTATATATCTAATGTTTGATAGGCCTTTTCTCTAATTTTTGAGTCCTAACCCCTCCATAAGCCTTCTCTTATTTCTTATCCCTCTTTTATGATTTGTCAGCTAGCGAATAAGTTCTTATATTCAAAAAAAAGTTCCTTATACACAAAGAGACTCAAAAGGCATTTTACATCTAAAACTTACAATTTTGGCACATAATGACATAAAATCAATCAATAATACAACTCAATACTTTGCATACTACTTAGTCATCACATATAGACCTTGTATTCTTGATCAAAGAAGGGCCTAAGTAAAAGTCATTCTAGTATATCATGCAAGTTGATGGTGCATGCTCTCTAAGGGAGAACTACATGTAATTTAAGACCCCTAATATTGGGGCTAATGTAGGCAGTGGCCAGGATAACATGTGTTTTGGTCTACATGATCATAACATCCCATAACCCATTTCTTCTTTCTTTTTACATTGGACCCATTTATTATTTCATGTGTGTAGGTATTCATTAGGGTTTTGGAAGAGATTTAATTAAAATAGTGGCATAGGCAAGCCCTCAAATGACACAAAACCACCTATAGGACCTCTAGGACCTCTCTTAACTTCCCTAAAAGTTTCAGACAATTCCTACAAGAGGGACATTAGTGCCAAAATTAGACATTAACACCAAATGGTGCTACTTTCTTGATATGGGCACTATTATCTAAGGCTAGATTTCAATAAATAGTTAGAATAAAAAAGATATTTACTAGTCTTTCTAGTCTATTTTAGTTCCCTAATATGCATAAAATTTTGTATATTTCTAGATAAGTACCTTTTCTCTTCTCACTTACTATTTTTCCAAAGTTTAAGTAAATCAATCATTTCCTATTCTTATTCAAGATACCAACATACTCATCCCTTTAACAACATAAGATTTTAAATATGTAAAACCTTAAAAGGTTAAAACATTTGGTGACCTTTAATTACTTTGAATATTGCTTAAAACCCTAGTTTTTCTTAGGGTTTACCTTCTCTTAATTTTTGTGCATAAAATTAGGGTTACAAAATTTTATTTTTCTAATTTCTTTTGCATAACCTATCTAACTCAATCAATCCTACATTGATGGTTCATTTATTTAATCTAATTGAATTTTTTTCAAAACAACTCTCACTCAAAACCCTAGATCCACATAGTAGGTCCCTATACATACAAATACTATCAATTAGGGTTTCACTTATAATCCTATTTTATATTACACACTTTGTTCAAAATTTCTTAAATTTCATATATACTTATGTTAGATTACATTCTACCTCTTGTTTGTTTGTTATTCATTGTTTACATTATTTTATTTGGTAAGTTTAAAATGGCATCTAAAAAGTCCTCTAACCCTCACCCAATTCATGAACTTTTGAATTTATCTCATAATTATAATAATGAATGAATAATTTTCATTATTTTACATTAAAGCATAATAATGAATTCTTTTATAATGATGATGACTTTTGTTATAATGATGTATATGATGATTAATATGAGCATGATAATGAAAATGAACATGAGGATATATTAGATACATCATCTTATCTTTCCTCTCACTCTTCTCTTAATCCTCAAAATAAAACTAACAATATAATGTAAAAATAACCTCTTGTTGGTAGTGATTTATATCAATGTGATCCTAGATTTTCAACTACATTTTCTATCTCATGATTAAAATTAAATCAATATAAGTGCAATATATAAAATACACTATTGCATGATTGAAGTAAATTACATAGGATTACCATTCTTAGTTAAATTCAAAAAATAAATTACCAATGATATTACACATTTTATCAATGCACAATTAAGGTAGATGAAATTATTTTATCACCTTCCTTCACATTCCAAGTTCAATGTAATGATTATTTACAATAAATTGATAATGAAAATGTCTATAATTCTTCTCCTATATGTCATAATATGCAAAAATAAAACATGATTGCTACTTATTCTACCGTTGAATCAAAAATTAAAAGTGATAATCATGTTTGCATTCCACACATAGATAGTGAACAAATGTATTGCATTACACCTATAAACGATGACACACTACATAGTAGTAAAAAGTTAAAATATTTTCCTCCTCCTCTCTCTTAATTAGTATGTGGATGATGCTTCTTCTAATCTTACTTATACAAATAAATCAAACTCTTATTTTCATGAACCATGGGATAATAATGATTATTGTGATTATGATGAAGAGGACATAACATATACACCTTTTATTTCTTCTCCTACTTCACCTATTTCTCTTTTTCAACCAAATATTAATTCATATGTAAACACACACACACACACACACACACACACACACACACACACACACACACACACACACACACACACACACACACACACACACACACACACACACACACACACACACACACACACATTCTTATGTTCATAATTTACATTTACTTGAGAATAAAAGTACCTTATAGTCAATTAGCATATGGTATTTATTTTCAACTTAATAATATAAGAGATACCAATGAATCTCCCATAACCCCCCTTATAATAGTAGAACCTATTTATCAAACCAACCTAAATGAGGGTGATAACTCATTTACCTATAACTATATCCCATATATCACACCTCTAAAGGTTATAAAGAATAAACTAACAATCCATAAAAAGGGTTTTCAATATAATATACCAATGGCTAAGATAAATAACAAAATTCAAGCATTAAATGAACCCCTAATAATGATAATATACCTTCAAAAGTGTTAATTTCCTTGATGTATGATGTGGGTACTTTGAAACAACAAGTACACCATGTCATTTTGGATAATAAAACATACCAATCTTGGGCCAATGCCAATGTTATACATGAAAACCCTATTCCCTATTCTACATAAAATATCCACTACAAGGTTGCCACACAACTTCTAGATACCAATTTTACCTATATTTTATGGGCATGGAGATCCATACTTGAACCTTTAGGATTATGAGAAAGCCATGGCACAAGTTACTAATAAATTGACTCTACTATAATTATTTCCAAAGTCCTTATATGGGGAAGCACTAAATTGGTTCTATCATACAATCACTAATGGGTCACTATGCACATATGAGGAGTTAGAAATAGTCTTTTGAAAGTACTACATATAGAATAAGGGACCTCAATTCACACATGATAGCTTAACTTAATTAAACTAGAGTGAGATAGATCCAACATATGAATACATTCTAAGATTCAAATATTGTTTGCATTAATTGATTTATCAATGAAAAAATGTAGAGGTACAATACATCTTTAAAAGAGGTTTATTTTCTACTCTTAAGGATAAATTACTATATCAGACATCAAAATCATTTTGGCATCTATTTAACATAACTAAAACATTAGAGGTAAAATTGGGACTAGTAGCTAGACATTCAAATATAGAATTGGATGTAGGCTACTCATATCCACAATCATCTAACATGGTATAAGATCCTAATCCACTTTTAATTGAAAACTTAGTGAAACAAAAACAACTAATAAAAATCTTGAATAAGGGTAAAGAGCCACTTTACAAAGCACATTCTATGGTGATCAAAAATAAGATGTACACATAAGGGTTATATATATTTTAGATAGGAACGAGACTCATGACATTTTGATTTCACTATTAGATAGGGATATGATCACACTCCTCCTACTAATCATCATCCACCACATCATTTGTATAGATTACCATATAAGCCATATTGTAGTTTTCACAAGATAAATGGACATTTAAATGATCATTGTTATGTACTTTGAGCTCATATTGACCAGTATGTCAATCGAGACATTATAACATTTATGTAGGGGTCACTAAGATATCATTATCCACACTCTCCTAGGTCACACTCCTCTATGATAGAGTTATCCCAAAACATTACTTTTAAGGATCCATTAGTTACTCATCGTATGAACCATATTGTTTCTAGGATACCTATTTATGAGTGATCTCATTCATGATAGTTTTAGTAAAGATGGAAATTAGTTCACAAATATCAAAACATAGTTTCAATTTGAACACTAATAAATATATATGGAAATAACTATAGCTATCTAAACACAATCCCAATTCATACACAAATAATGATTTATGGAAATAACTATAGAGATTAGAACACACCTCTAATTCAAACATTAATAAAGATATATGGAAATAACTACAAAGATTAAAACACAAATTGAATTCATACACCAATTTAGATATGTGGAAGAAACTATAAAGTTAAGGTTACAATACCAATTCAAACAACAACAAATATATATGAAGTTAACTATAGATATTAGAACATAGCTTTAATTTGTACACCAATCAATATATTTTCCATAAATTATATATCTCAAAGTATAGTTTTAGCATACAAATCAATCAAAATATTTGATCCAAAGTCTACACATATACCTAATAATAGTGTATCTCATGTAGTTCCAGTCTTAGAGTCTCTTTCTACATTGGCAAAACATGATCAGTTTGGTCATTGGTTCTCCGTGCCATTTAGGTTTATATATAACATACAACAGTCACATGATCTACACAAAAACATTACAAAATTCATGGAAACCCTATACCAATAAATAAAAACTATTAATCCAATACACATATGCCTAAACAACCATAAATAAATACAAATTCATTGATTCTAGTTTAATAAAAATAACATACAAATATCATCATTTAAATCAATCAAACTCATCAAACACATATCAACATACACAATATAACTAAATCTAGATACAAATACACATAGGGCCAATTTAAATAACAAACATCCATATATATAACTCAAAAAATAGTTTCAATAAAAATATAGTCCATCACTCAATGATGTGGACATGGCTACTAGGATCAGTTACCTAAATATAACTCTTAGACATATATAGACTACAACTAAAGGCTCACATTTCTCTCCATGACTTGGATAAATGAATCCATATACTCTCTCTTATAGTACATACCTAGCTCAATAATACTCATTACATGATCTCATTGAATATTTATATAGTCATATACTATTTGAATACTATCTCCCCACCTAGAGCATCATGAACAGGCATGATATACCTATGTAACTCTACACATGCCTCATCTCTATCCAATAGCTAGATAAAATAAATGGGCATGTACATCAACCACATTAGTGGCCCTCTCTACAATCCATCCTCCATAACATTATTAAGAACATGCCATGTCAATTCATGAAGTGCTGACTCGATGGTAGTCTTCTATTACTCATCATCACCTAAACCTAAAAAAATCTAAAAAATACATCAAATTATTAATAACATAAATAAATAAACAACTATAAGTAAAATATGCAAACATGTTATACTAACCATAAACATCCCTAAGGGGTTTTACCTCTAGTACATCCTCTATAATAATCCCACTGATTATAAATAAAGGTGCCTATTTATGATCTTTCCACCAGGATGTGTAGGCACTAGTCACTCCCACATCATCTATATCTATTACAACAATATCAATATATGGATCTATCAAGGGAATAGGAGATAACTCAATAATATACATACTCAAACTTCTACCAAGCCTTAAAAGATCTTGATAACTCCTCAACCACACAATTGGTGCTAGGAGGACATCTTGAAATACATCAAACTATCATGTGACTTTCTCATATAAAAATTCTCATACACACTGACCCAACAGTCATGTAACCAATAACTCACTTTAAACTATCTCAGTTAAGTACCATCCTTAGGACATCCCTCATAACCACTATAAGGCCTCCATAAAATATCCCATGCTATCAAATTATCTAACATATAATGACACTACATAGTCCTCCTCTTAGGCATGCAACCCATCCCTGTCCACATCTTTATAATAAATATGGATGAGCCCAACCATCTCATTTATGAATCACTATCCTACTTATTGATATGTACTCATATGTCCAATAATGTAATAATGTTGATTCTCTAATCTCTCCACTATACATATCCTATGTGAAATGGTATAGGTCTTTATATAGGTGGGTTAGCATCATCTGACCTCATGAATACACAATATTATGCTCCTTCATATTCTACACTATCTTGTGCATCTTATAGTAGATAAATACCCCACTCCCATCTATAACCATGAATGAACATATCAAAATGGCTAAGAACTTATGCAATTACAAAACCTTGATATTAATAATTAAAGTCAATAGTTTGTCACTATGAATCCTTATGTGATGGTTCTCTAATTCCATAGCAGATAAATATATATAATCTCACTATATGACCTAAACACCAATATCTTCATATAATATGGCTCAATGTATAGAGATAGGTAATTATAAAATATGGTACACATCCTCTAGAGTAATGATCATCTCCCCAATCAGTAATCATAAAGTGCATGCATTTGCATCCCATCTCTCACACAATGTAGTCATCATGTGCTTATCCCAGGGTATAGGCTCTAGGAATACAACATGTGTCAAACCTACTCTCTTGAGTATAAACATATTATCATCCTCTAAGGGAAGAATTCATAGGGTCTCTATCATATGTCTAGTACAAAACTTCCTCATACATGCATCAACCTACAAAAGTACATCTAGATTAGGTATCAATAATGAAAAACCAAAACTAATAAATACTAATGCACATAAAAAACTAGTCAGCAATAATAAAATTATAACACTAGCCTACTGGACACTATCACCCAAAAAAGGATAGTAATACTAGATAGTAGCACCACATCTTGGACACTAGTTATAGGTCTTGAACAATAGTTTCCAAACAAGGATAGTAGTGCCATTTTTTTCTAAACATGCTCTAAAATAGCATATTTTTAGTAAAAATAGTAAAAAACTGCATTATAAATAATAAAATTTGAAACCAATTTGGGATCTTTACCAAGTTAAACCTCCTCCCTAGCCTAAATTTATGCCTCAACCTATTCATAGTGGGTCAAACTAGTTCCTCGTCTCCTCAATATATTTATCTAATTTAGAAAAACAATTGCTCTCAACTTGAATGCTCCAATTGAATTGCCAAACTAATCAAATGACCTATTTAAGTCACACTTATCAAATGCCACCTTATTAAGGTTGACCTTAAGTGGAAATTTATCTAACTAATACCAATCCCTTTCTATCATAATATCTTGATAACCATAGCTCTAATTTGTGAACCATTTCTTACACGTGGGACTTGACATCAAAGTGTAATGCCCTATATTGGTTAAACTAATCTTCTAATTAGTTTAAACTCTATAAAATGACAAAAATGATATTACCATAATTCCACTCAAAATAGATAAAACATCTATCTAATTACACATTTAATTATCAACTCTATCATAATAAATACATTATTCAAATTTAAAACAAAATGACACTAGAAAATTAATACCAATATAGCTGATCATTACCACTTTTGGTTACACACCCACACCATAGTCTCAGATATCTTACCAAAAGGGGGGAATATACAATTATTGATTCAAACATACAAAGGTTCATATAGATTTAGGTACATAGGTCTACATAGATACACATGTCCATTCAAATACATATATTCAGATTCATAGGTTCTTAGATATATAAACACATAGATCTACACAAATAGTTAGATATATCAACAAACATATCTACACAAATATTTAGATATATAGATATTTAGATTCATAGGTTCTTAGATATACAAATACATAGGTCTACACAAGTATTTAAATATATACACATAGGTATACACAAATATTTTTATATAAAGATATTTAGATTCATATGTTCTCATATATATAGACACAAGTTTATAGAGGCATTTAGATATATAGACACATATATTTACATAGATATACAAATATTTAGATTCATAGGTTCTCAAATATATAGACACATAGGTCTACATAGATACAATTATATATATATATATATATATATATATTATATATATATATTATATATATATATATATATTATATATATATATATATATATATATATAGTTTTAACTGAGTTATACAAGTTTACTTAAATATTTAGCTATACAACTACATTACTTAAATATCAAGATTAGGGGGAATGATGTAGAGAACACATCATTGATCCCCATTTTTATATTATTAAGTTACACTCAATATATTCACCAGTATCATCACCAATTTTTCATTGGTTTTGGTCACAAGACCATCTATAGTATTTGATCCATAACATTCTACCAGACCCAATTTACATACTTAGATTTAGTTTAGGTATTAGAGTGGGGGAAAGTGAGCCTTATTTCCCCACATATTTATTTTACATACTCAAATTTAGTAAAAATATTAAAGTGGGGGCAAAAACAAGGGGTTTTATTCCTCATGATTTAATACACCATTAAAATCTAGTATATGGGGCATCCATACCATGGGTTTCATCCTCACATATTGCATTCTAAATCCTATCCACTTCTTTGGCCAATAAGTGGGAAAAGTCAATATCACATTCACAAAGGTAAGTACAAGTATGTTTTCCTCTTTTTATTTTAGTATAGTACTTTCATTTCATTACATTAATAGAATAAAAGGGGGGCAAATTTAAACACCCTAATTTGGTCAAGAAACCACAAGTATTATGTCTTTTGTTGCTCTTTCACATGAAGCTCTTAGTGATGAACTTAGTCCTTGTCTTCATGGTCATTTTTAGTATTTTTATCTTTATTATGTCTTATTTTCCTTATTTATGACGCTCATAGCATTCATAAGTCACCTTTTCCCAATCACAGGGACCCCTAACTTACCTCACTTGCTTTTAACTCTACTTTAATCTTTAAGACACAGGTCCCACTTTCAATATAGTAAAACCACATGACACTAGTGTCTAATTATGGATCTAGTGTTTGATGGGCCCTTTTCCCCATGTTTGAGTCCTAAACCCTCTATGATCCTTATCTTATGTTTTTTATCCCTCTTTTATGAATTGTTAAGAAACAAACAAGCTCTTATATTCAAAACAAAGTTACTTATATATTTAGAGCCTCAAAAGTCATTTTACATTTATCACTTACTATTTTGGCACATAATTACATAAAGTCAATTAATAGTAAAGATCAATACTCTAAATACTACTCAATCATCCCATCTAGACCTTGCATGCTTGATCAAAGTAGGTCTTAAGAGAAATTCATTATAGCATACCATGCAAGTTGATGGTGCATGTTCCCTAAGGGATAAATACATGTGATATGAGACCCCTATCGTTAGGGTTAATGGAGGTAGTGGTTAGGACAATAGGGGTTATGATCCACATGATTGTAACATCCCACAACCCAATTTTTCCTTTCCTTTTGCATTTGGTATGTTTATTATTTCATGTATACATATATTAATTAGGTTTTTAGAAGAGACTCAACCAAAATATTAACACATGCGAGCCCCAAAATGACACAGAACTGCCTACAAGACCTCTGACAACTTCCCTAAAATTTTTAAACAATCTCTACAATAGGGAAATCAGTACAAAAATTATAAATTAACACCACATGGAACTATTGTCCTGATATGGGCACTACTATCTGAGGCTATATTTTAATAAAAATTTAGAAGACAAAAAATATTTGCTAGTCTCTCCAGTATATTATGATTCCCTCATCTACGTAAAAGTTTGTTTATTTCTAGATAAGTATATTTTCTCTTCTCACTTACTATTTTGGGAAAAATCAATTAAATTAATCATTTTCACTTCTTATTCTAGATTACCAATATACTCAACCCTTTAACAACATGGTATTTTACATATGTAAAATTGTATAAGGTTAAAACACTTTTCATCATCACATTCAAGTATGTTATTTTGGAAATGTTCCTTTATCATAAAGCCTTTGATGGCATGTTTCTCTAATGTGTTGAGTAGGAAGAGAAAGAAAGAGTCATCTTTCATTGTCATAGTGGCATTTGTGTTGGACACTTTGGTAGCCATGAAACTACTAAAAAATTCATAGGATGGTATAATTTCGGCCCATTATAGACCATCATTTTTTTCATATGCATGTAAATGTGATAAATGTCAGCATTTTTCACATGAGATACATATTCCCATAAGGGCATTATAGCCCATTATAACTCCATGGCCCTTTTCCACTTGGGGATTTGATTTAGGAGGTAAGCTATCGCCTACTTATTTATATGGTCATTACTTTATTATCATGACAATTGAATATTTCAACAAGTGGGTATAAGTAATGCCATTAATAAATATCCTTAAATCAATCATTATAAAGTTTATCTTGAATCAAATCATCTACTATTTTAGGGTCTCATAAATCATCATTACTGATAATGGGCCCTCTTTCGAGAACCTTGAGGTTTAGAGACGTAATAATTTTTCAATATCACATCAATCAACCTCCTATACTATCCATAAGTAACAATCAAGCCAAATTTACTAACAAGACCGTGCAGTCAATTTTGGTCAAAATGGTTAGAGATTCTAAATGAGATTGGAATGTAAAACTCTATTTAGCACTATGGACTTATAGAAAAAATATTAAGACACCCATAGGGGAAATACTATATTCACTCATGTTTGGATTAGAACCCATCCTACCCTTAAAATTATAAATACCTATCCTTCTTACTTTCCTCTAGGGCTTTCTTGATCAAAAAAAATATAGAGAGGCATGACTGGCCCAATTAGATCTCTTAGATGAACATCACATTAACACCTCAAATAATCACATTGATTATGATGATCATATGGGTAAAAAATTCAACAAAAATTTCCATGAGTTTCCTATTTATTTAGGATACCTTACCTTTAGGATTGACAATTGAATTGAAAAAAATAAAGGAGAAGGCTGGGAGTTCAAACCTAATTGCTAGGCCCCTACCTAGTGATAGAATAATTTAAAAATAGAGCCTATTGGTTATGCACTTTATAGGGTAAGGAGTTAGATGAGTCCATGATCCCTTTACACCTAAAATGCTTCTATATCTAGTACTTGCATTATCACATTTTTCTCATTTTCATTGCATTTTCATAGGTTACATATTCACTTATATATCATGTGTTATTTAGTAATTATTTGGTTGTTAGTTCACATAGTGTAGAAAATTTCAAAATTCATCATATCACATCATCCCACTCTCACATTACCCTATCACCACATAAAAAGCATTTTAAAAATAAACATTTAACATTGCCCTTTACCTTAGTTATTATGATCAGAGTACACCTCTTTTCATCACATCTTATTGCACGACTTAGAAAAATGCTATCCTATGATTTAGTCTAGAGTGTTGTCCATGATAGAGTATCCCCTTATGGTACCTTTTGAAATAAAAAAAATAACATGCTTATAAATAGGTAACTTTACTCACTTATATTGGTCCTTGGTGATGAACCCTTACATCCTACTAGTTGTATGTGGCCAAGATTTGGGGGTAAAGGCCTTGCAGATAGAAAAGTAGACACTTCTATGCAAATCAAAATGCTTATGTAAATATAAAACTAAAATCCCACATTTATCTCTCTTTTATAACCTTTGGTGTTGATCCCTTGCATCTTAATAGTTGTGTGGGGTTATCATTAGGGATATATATGCTTATTCACCTAAACTTGGACTTTGGTGATGATCCCATGTGTCTTCCTAGTCTCACAAGATTGGGTGTAGCAAGTCACAAAGAGAAGTAGAAGTCAAATGTAAAAGAAATATCAAATTAAAAAGTGTCTAAAGATAAATTTATTCAAAAATATTTCCTACATTTTTATGTTTAAAGAGGGTAACCTTTTCCCATTTACTAGTTCTATTAGGGTTAGTTATCACTAGATGAAGCCAATAAAGTTAGAGTTTTATAAGTATAGAAAGAAGTATATTTTTCTCTTTTCTCATGAGGACTAGGTAATATTCCTTTAAT
The DNA here is from genome assembly GCA_037957365.1 of Torreya grandis. Classification (NCBI taxonomy): domain Eukaryota; kingdom Viridiplantae; phylum Streptophyta; class Pinopsida; order Cupressales; family Taxaceae; genus Torreya; species Torreya grandis. The sequence continues at coordinate 1,151,119 of JARHVA010002026.1, forward strand.
ATATTATATTTTGATCCATTTTTTTCATTATTTGTCACCTAAAATTTATCCTATTTTCAATTTCATTCCTTGCCAAAAATTGAATGTCACATGTTATGTAAACAAAATAACTAGGTAGTCACCTACAAAACATATGTTAGCATGTTTATAATTAAATAAATTTAACCATCACATTACATAACTTGCATATATTTTGTTCCCAAATATAAATGAAAATTTACCATAGTATTATATCAAAACCAAAAGGATTCATAAACATATACATCATCACATGCCTAGCCATCCAGAGTGTATGAACTAAAAATTAAAGTATGAAAATTAAAATCACATCACATGAATGATACGCCATTGAGAATTAAGCAAAAAATTATGTATATCATTATAAATATTAAATTTATACAAAAATGATATCTAAATATAAGCCCCTACATGAAGGGCTGATGTGCCTCATAGAATATAAAAAATAATTAAGATATACAATGGAATAAAAAAAATGTAACATATCTCAAGAGCTTATCCTCCTCCTATGAGAGGTTCCTGATGTAGAAGATTATCAAGGACTCTAACTTTTATGGTGCCTAATACTATATCATCCCTTAGAATCTACCTCACCCTATTTGATCTAGAGTTCAATATGATGACCCCTATTGGCATATCCTTCCAAATTCATCTTCTTTATCTTATGAATGGAGGATCTACCACCTCCCCCATCCATCATAGTATCTACCAAGGCCTCTACCCTCCTTAATTTATCTAATAGGGTGTTTTTATCCATCCTAAATATTATCACCATCAAAGAATCATGGTACACTAAGGAGAAGACATCTATATGTTAACCAATCCCTATGAGGAGCCTAGGATTAACCAAAAGCTGGTCTTGAGTTAAACTAATACTTAATTGAAAATATTGATCAGGGTCTCCTTGATCATCTATATCTAACCACCCATAGTATATGCAATCACAAAAAATAAGAGTTAGTGTCAGATCCAATTGATATAAAGTTACAATTATACAAAATCAACTATAAAACTAAAAGAGTCAAAGTATAGACTATAATCATGAATGTGTGAATCAACAATTTAACTGGGTTTCCCTCATGCCACTTAGGGGTAGAATCATCCTCCATAACCCCCTCCTCATTCATGTTTAGGTCCTCCTTTAGTTTAACATACATTATAACCTCACCATATCCATCTCCTAGTTGTTACTACTACACAAGGTCCTCTTGAATATGATCCTAATGTTATAGTGGTGGTGATGGTGTTTGGAGTAGGCCCATTTAATAATTCCATAGTTTTTACTTTCCTCCTCCAAAAGATGAACATGGGGGACATCCCTATGTCACTCTTGGCTAATTTGGTCATGTGATTCACACCATTCTCACAAGTGAGTTCTATTATAGAAAAGGGTACACAATGTTATATTAGTTTTTGGCTTATTAAAACCAAGCACAAACATGAGATATAACATGGGATATTCCCTTTGCACTCAAGATTTTAACACTCAACTATGTCAATATCAATCCAAATAAGGCACAAGCCTTATGCATTCACCCAAAACACAATTGAGTAGGAATTGGGGCCCACATTGGGCTAGTTGTGACATGGCACAAGATATCAATTATGAGACTTGATCAATTCAAATAAGGATTTAAGTAGATATATAGGTTCAAATATTTTGGTGGAATAATCCTAGATTCATATGGGATTAAACCTTTGTTAAACTAATCTTAGCATCATATAGGCACTTGAAGGGTCAAAGGAATGCTTTCACATTAAGTACTCATACTAGGCTCACAATTCTAACAAGGATAGGAATGATTGATACAGGATCTATTCTAATTATCTCTATAGATTTATTATGATGTCATCATTTATTATAGGTATTCCATTAATAATATGAAATGGAAACACATAAACATTTCATAGCATAATTATATTGAAATTACAACTTTACAATAATTCTACATTTAAATAGCAATACAAAAGATGCATAAGCCAAATATCATGTTTTAATATAACCAATATTTTTCATTAATCAAAGCTTAAATATAATATAATTCATAATATTTAGAATAGAGTAAATGCTTTGCTCAAACTACTTAATGATCTAGAGGCTCATAGGCGAGCTTGGGTGCTTATAGAAAGAGCCTTTAGGGAATTTACACTACTCATAGTCTAATGGCTAATAAATAAATATATACAAAGTAATTCTAATTTTCTAGATATTCATTGTAATATCTTCCTTCCTTTGCATCAATTGGTTTGAGATCCTTTTATAGTGCTCTAGAGCATCTTCACCAAGGTGGAATGTGAATTCCAAGTGTTGAGTTGGAACTTTTGTGATCATTCCCAATGGTTCCATGAAATTAAAAATTACATCCTATAGTCACCACATATCACCCAATAATCAAAGATGTCCCAAAAATACTAAAGATTGTTAGTCACCTGCCAACTAGCCTAAGGTATGCATTGTAACATCCAGCTAGTGCCAAAATGCCAAATTATCAATCATTATGTAAAATGATCCACTAAAAATGATTTGGATGTCATGTTGGCATAAATCCTATACTTAATGAAATAAGGGGCCCAACATTACTCCATACAAAAATTTTATTATATCCTTAGATTAGGTTTTCAAGGTCTTAGTGACACAGAACTTGGGCACACTCTCCTTAAGCTCAATGTTGAATTATTAAAATCCCTTAGTGATGAGTTTGATTTATTTAGTGGCACTATATTTTTTGTTAGATGTATAACTAAGTGCAAACACATTAGTCTTCTCTATCTCTTTTCAAAATGCCTCAACATTTACCTTTAACTTTTCCACACTGTCATCTAGGATTAATCTTTACTCACAAGCCTTAGTCTATAGAGCTTGGAAGAGTGCTTCCAAGTTATGATCTTGACCATAAATTTGATTTTTGAGTGCATTGATGCTCCCCATGATCTACACCCATTCTAACCTACTCACTAAGTATACTTATGCCATCAGCTTCTCCTTCTCCTTCTTTGCCTACTTTAGTCATGCAGGCTTGGTTTGAGAAGCTTAAGAAGATGACATTTACTACATCTATGTCCTATTGTAGTTTCATAAAGAGGTCTTCTACATCTTTGATCTTACCAAATATCTCCTTTTATATCATGACACAAGGATCGTATTATTCTTCTTCTTACATCAGCTTAGGGTTTAATCTTGGGGGCATCTTCTCTACTAGTACACAAATTTTTTAAACCTTTAAGAGGTTTGAAGTATCAAAACCAACTAGAATAGATGGTTAGACCATCTCTTTACACTCACATATTTATTGTAACTTCAATTTGGTGGCTTGTGTTTCATCTTTGGCTTCTTTATGGAGCTTTTTGCATTTTCTCACCTTGCCATCATTAATGATGTTTCGATCCACAACTTTAATGACCATTCTAATTATCACATTCCCTTATTAAACTAGATTCATTTAATGAGGGTTTATAATAAAGGATTCATGCCCCTCACCAAGATTTTATGGGCTCAAAATAGCCTTTCTAAGTGATTCAAAATGAGTTTCATCCATATAATGATTGATCATAAATGAGATTTATTAACACATCTTGGTTATGATAGATTGAGGGGCATAGTATCATACATATACAAATCATTATCCACACATCCATTTTGTGCCTTCTCATTTATGTTCATCTCCTTGTGATCCTTCTCAATGATGGCCATATTTGTTTGTTCTTCCTTCTCTTTACTGAAACCACCACTCTCTTTGGTGCTTTCCTTAGAGGATTAATCTCTTTGATCCTTAGTGGTTTCTTCCTCAAACTTTTCCCCTTCATTCATTTATTCCTCTAGAGGTTTATCAATACTCACCTCCAGGGAAATTACTTTGATACTAGCATCACCTTATTTCTACTAGGGTTCCTCTGTTGTCTCCATTTATTTTTAAGGTACCAAAATTTACTTGTTTTTGTTGAGGCACCATTTCACTACTTGGGCATGAATCTTTTGTATATTTTAATAACTTATTGGTGGGGGCACTTGGTACTTGCTTGACTACTTTAATAGTTGGTCATGTGCTTGCAAGAAACTTCATGCCCTTTTTCTCTACCTTGTCCACCTTTTTTTATTTAACAAGTTTGCACTTATCTTTAAGCACTAGTGCCTTCTTAATTTCCTCCTCTCTCAATCCCATTTTTTTCAAAACCGTTTTCTTTTCCTCCTCTATTTATGGAGGCACTGTGAAGGGTTATTTACTAGATGAAGGGCTTGTTGACTCTGCTACTTCTCCAAGCATGGTGGTCATGCTACTTTATAGGGATTCCTATACATCCCTAGTGCTTGGATCCTCTTTCTCTTCTTTTACCTATAGGATATATGTCACTTCTATTTCTTCTTCAGTCTCCTCCTCCATTACAGATGCGAGGGTCACCTTTTTCTCCATCTCCACTAGAGTTATGATAGGGAGCAAAATGGATTTTTTCATCTTTTTCTTGTGATTCTTACTCAAGGAAGCACTTTATGACATGAAGGTCACGTGATTCTTAGCATTTGGGGGTGTATTTTTATTCTTGAAATAAATTTTCAACTAGATGTGCTCCATGATCTCTTCAAGTTTTTTTCCCCATTTCTTCTAGAGGGTCTTCTCCTACATCATTGGCATAACCTTCCCTTCATCACTGACTAAGAGGGGGTGATCATCATATTTTCCTAGAATTTCACCCTTATTTCATAGTAGAGGTTGAAGATGCCCTCATTTATTATCTCTTTGGATGGGATGAAGGTCCATCCTATTAGATTCATCTTCCTCATCCTTGATGGCCTTAGCTATGGGTTACACAAAATGATGCCTCAACCTATGAAAGTCTTAACTACAATCTCTAGATATTCACATTGGGAATACTCATTAATGACACTGAATACTTGGTGTAAAATGTGTAAGGCAACTTGAGCCATCTGGACATGTTTCCATCGATGAGCACTAGGCAAACTACAAAGAAATTTAGCATTATGGCAAAGTTTTTTATTCCCACCAGATGTTGGGGAATCTCTTAAGGGATGAACCATTCAATCCCAAATGATTTGATGTATATGATTTGATGTATATGTCACACCACACTTTTAACCTTGTCTTATACTTTTATGATTATCTAGGTGGGAAAATGAAGTCTTAATATTTTATCACATGGGAGTCATGGTGCAGTGGGAACACCCATAGGTTGTCATCATCACCTTATGAAACACCTATCTCCTCCATTACTATTAACATCAACATATACCCCCACCTAAAGGTTTCATTCACTCAATGGAAATCTTGTATCTTCTTAATAATCTCCTCAAAAATGAATTTGGAGATGTTAAAATTTACCCCTTGCAATATGTGGTTGGCAATGCACAAGAAGGTTTTGCTGACATTAGAACATTATATTCTAGGGTATATTTTTCATCCAACCAAGTGTAGCATTTCCCTCATGCTGGGGTCATGGATATCCTTGATGGGGAATGTAATCCTGACTTGTAGTATCCTAGGAGCTTTGTGACCCTCTTGCCTCCATTTCATCCTCCATCATTTGATAGATGTTTTCCCTTATGCTTGGTAGCCACATGATCCTAATGATGAGGCATGTAGAGAACTTAATACACAATCATATAAAGTAAAAATGGTCACCATGGACTCTTAAGATGAGGAACTACACAAATTCCTTTGACTTGCCAAATTTTGTCATCTCGAATAGTTGGGTTGCACTGCTTATTGCCAGTTTACCTCTTATAGAGACATCAAAGAGTATGATGCCCACCTTTATCTTCTTCCTTATGTGTACCATCAAATTTTGGTTTATCTCCTATGAACTTTACCCATCTAGTGGTTAAAATTCCTTTAATTTTTACATGTGTGCAAAGGACACCCACTTTTCCCCCATCATGACCTATGGGGAGAACTTCATCTCTCTATAAGCAAATTTTGCACTTACTTTTGGGTCTATTACCATGATGATTACACATTCTACCAATTATACCTCCCATTTGGTAGTGGCTACTTATTTCACCATCTATGATTTTTTTACATCATTCTACACTTGTACTAGACCGATACTTAACCTTTTCTTACCCATTCTAAACTAGATGTTATTAAAGTGTAGTTGGTTGATATTTTTGAAGCCCTTAATCATGATTGGTGCTTCTTCATAATTTCTATAATTATGAATGTGTCTTCAGATCTCAATGTTCCTACAATATTAATAGAAACGTCATTTCTATAGAACTTATACTACCCTTTTTCTATCTCAATCCCTCTCCACTTACCTCCTTTTTAATTCAAAGTAGAATGCAATCTTGTTATGGTTCAATTGTTCTCAATTGAGGGGATGAGGATGATTTGGTTTTCATTGGTAGTATTTTTTTAGTATTTGAGTGGTTTCAGCTATGTTTGGCTCTATGTTCTAGTTTGAATTCTCACAAGGTTTGTAACTTGTTAAAGTTTGTCATTTACCCTTTTATACTCTATTTTCAGCTACTTCATTAATAACTAGTGATTAATGGATTGGTGGCATGTGGATTTATTTAAATATAATAGACCCATGATATACACTAAAATCCACTTCCAAATCCTCATTTATTATGGATATTTAAGCTTTCTCCATTATAAAATTAATTTTTATAAAAATTTATTTGGTGAAGTGATAGGTGATTAAAATGGTCACTTATAATTAACCATTGGGTGGGTGCTATCTATCTTGATGATCCTTTTATTGCACTTTATTCACCTTGACATGACTTTCACCCTTCTTATGGCAACCTAGGTGTAGTGATTCATATGTTTATGATTCAACCTCTTCTGTTTCATCTCTTCTTTTTTACTTCATTTCCTTACAAACGTACCTCTCTTTCTTGGTTAATTTATTTGCACTTTCATGTCTCTTACTTCATCTTTCCCTACCCCATACAAATATTTACACTAGTCCTATAGTGATTCATTATCTTCTCTTGATTCCTTGTGCACAAACATCTTGTGTACCTCCATTCATCAAATTTTACTCAATTTTATGAACTTGGCAAACTTCACATGCACAAAAACTTAGGTATCTATCCTCAAGAACTTATAAAGTGATCATTCTTGACTCACCTAATTGGATTTATTTATGTAAGTTCTAGAAGGATTTTCCTATGGGCTTGAGTGCCACACTTATTCACTCAACATAAATGACACAACATAAGGAAATATTTGGATTGCACCACGTTTTATTAGGGTCAAAATAAGGCAACCAAATTTTGATAAGGAATTTAGTATCTGATGATACAAGCACCATCCTAGTGACTGCATGGCTTCAATCTATTACCATTGAAATGCTTAGGGGGAATTTCATCCATCAACATGCACAACTTGTATGTGTTAATATCCAATATAATATGGATGACATAAGGTTCCATATACCTAATCTAAAATTTAACGAGGTGTTTGAGGTACTTTGAGTCTATAAGATATGTGAACCTTTGATAAAAACCTTGTTTGATGTGCATATCATGCCATAACTTCTAGCATGCCTTCTCTATTTTTTGGCTTCATCTTTCTTTAGTGTATTTCTCATCTAAGTGATCCAAGTCCTCTAGGTGTACACTCAAATATTCTTGGTCATCCAATCAACCAATATATGTGATGCACAATGAGGAAACTAGAAATTCCATAGGTAAAAGTCCTCTAAACTAAACATCAATTGAAATGGTGTAGCCTTGTTCAAGTACTTGTACATAGTGTAATAGGCCCACAATACTATTGACACATGATTATCTTAATATTTGTGACCAACATCATATATATTTGTGAGGCATGTTACTAATATATTATTGAATGCCTTAGTGGTGCTATTGGATTAGGGATGATAAGGTGTCATCTTATGATGCACCACCATATATTTAGTCAGTAGGATCTGAATGACTTTGTTGATGAAATTCATACCATGGTAATTATTTAAGTTTAGTGGTCATTCATAGTGATGGATGATTTCTCCTAAATAAACCTTTATGCTATGGTAGCTTTACAACCTTTGGTCAATGCTATTTTGGCCCACTTGGTAAATTATTCTGTGGTGGCCTCAATGTATCATGTACCTATGTACTTTTTAGAGGGAGTAATAGGACCAAAAAGTTAATGTCTCATTTTTCAAATGGTGTATAGGTAAGGATAGGGATGAGAGTAATATCATCCCAATGGCTTGGGTTTATTGTGCACTATCAGATGTCACATGATTTGGTGATTTCTTTTGTGTTTTAGATTAGGGTTGGCCACCACAAGCCTAACTATATTACCTTACACACCATAACATCTCTAATGTAATAGAATAAAATAATCCCCTCATGTACCTATTACAATACTATGTCTCATTCATTATCTAGGACATATTGGTGCAAGAATTCATCATGTTTTAATTTGTACAATTTCCCATTAATGAGTTGAAAATTGGTAGTGTAAACTATGAGCTAATTCTTTTCCTTAGTCATCATAGTCTAGGGTACAAAACCAAAGGTAATAAATGTGGTGATCTATATAAATTATTTGGGGATGTGTTGGACTCTATAAATTTACACATTAGGTATAACAACTTCAATATGTGATGTCACATCACCATAGTTGATGCAGGATAGACGGTTTAGGCCTGAGTTTTATTTTCTAGGTTTTACTACAACAGAGAACTAGAATTCTTGAAACAAAATGATCCATCAAAAAATACACCTATGGATAATGTGATTTTCTAATAGATACTTAAGTTCCTCAAGATCAGTGAAAAAGATGAAAGGGGTAGCCAATAAGTATTGCCAAAACTTATATAGGATGTAGACCATGGCAAGCACCTCACACTCAGTTATGGTATAGTTTTGTTTTGCCTTGGTTAGTTTTATACTTGTAACATAAATGGGATGATCTATTTTGCCTTCACCTATGTTCACTAGAATGACACCAATCATAGAACCATATGCATCGATGTGGACATGGAATGGAGTCACCTAGTCAAGAAACTACAATATTAGTTCACTTACTAGTTTGAGCTTTAAAGTTTTAAATGCATCTTCTTATGATGCACCCTAATAGAATGGGCCATCCTTTTTTAAGAGATTTTATTGTGGTACTAAAATCTTTGAATATTTACTTATGAAATTACTATAATACCCATAATATCCAAAAAAGGCATGGATGTCTCTCTACATTGTTGGGGTATGGAGATGAAGAATGATTGCAATCTTTATTAGATCAATGAGCAGACCATCCTTCTAGACAATGTGCCCAAGCAAGGTACCAAATGGTGTTGTGAAAACACACTTCTTGAGGTTCAAATAAATTTTCAATTACTTGAACCTTTCAAATATAAGGCATAAGTTATCATAATGATCCTTTATTAACCCATACATAGTCTAGTCATCTAAATATACTTAGAGGAATTTGTGAATGAAGTCCTTGAAATTGGCGATAACCACTTAGGAGAATATAAATGGCACATTCTTTAATAGAAAGGGCATCAAATTATATAGAAAAAAAAACATCCTATCACAAAGGTAGTTTTGGTATTATCCTCCTCCTTAATTTGAATTGATGGTATCTTAAAAACTCATCAATAAAAGTGTATATCTCATAACCTATGATGTCATCCAAGTCAATCACATAGGCAGTGTTTAATAATCTATAGTCAATATAAATTTGAATGCACCCATCCTTATTGATGCTAATGATCATGGGGATATTCCATTTAGATTATTACATGGGGTAAATAATGCCTATGGGTATCATACAATCAATCTCCATCTTGACCTTGGTACAAAGCTTTGGGTTCATCCTATAAGGTTGCTTCTTGATGGGTCTTACACTATCGACTAGATTGATGTCCATCTTCTTGAGGGATGGGTGTTTACCTTTCATAAATTTGTAATTCCAAGGGAACAAGTCTTAAAATTACTTTAATAGGCCCAAAATATGCACCAACATTGTGTTAGACTAATAGGCACCCAAAATGGTGATCTTTGGTTCCACTTTTAAACTAATATCTACCTTGATAGTTTTTAATGGTGCATAGTAAGGTTAATTCTTCTCTTGGTGTGAATCCTTGACTTATATACTAACCTCAATCATTTCTATCTAAATATGGTTAGGGTATTTTTCTTATAGGGTGATATATTCAACTTGGTGTACTTTATTTTGCTTGTTAAATTATTCCAGTTGTGTGCCTTCCATTTTTCATCATCTTTTATCACTGGAGTCACTATTAGGAGTTTACTCTTCAAAGAAGGTTGGGAATGCAAACCCATTTCATTTAATATGTCTTTTAGGCACTCCTATAATATATTAGTGTCCTCAAACACTGACCTTTAAACTATGTGTAGTGGCTCAATCAATTCAAGTTTTTGTAAAGAAAACAAGGTGTGAACAAACTACTCTTTAAGTGCATCTCAGTTGGTTATCTCAAAGTACATCTATTTGACATTGTGTCATGACTACACCCAATTATTTAAAGTATTACATAAGGTGTGCACCCATATATTCCTTTGGGGTATTTTTACTATAGATAGTCAGAGCCACTTAATATATGGCATGATGACCTCAACTTACTTTTGACCTACATGTTCCTGGAGCAAGTTATTTAATAAGGTCAAAATTCCATCTATTTGTAAGAGGAAAATGATCTTATTTGATTCTTGTATGTAAACTTCCTAGATGTCCTACTTATTTTGAGAGGTAGTAGCCTATGCTTCTAGGTCTTATAATAATTGGAGCTTCCCTTGCATGTTTTGGATTACACTCATGGCCTGATTTAATACATCTTTTTGGATGATGGGGTTGGGTATGGTGAATATTTAGGTTTAGGCCACATTATGTGCTCATTATAACCCCTATATTGATATTATAGGAATAACATAGGTATTATTACAATTGGTAGATGAGTGATGAATGCACTATGAGTAGTTACCTACACTTTAACTCTCTTTATACATGTTGGTTATACCTTTAGGGTCCATTTTTCATTTTTGACTCACACCTAATCATTCTTGCACCTTTTTCTATGTTAGGCCTACCTTGGGTCAACTATTTATATAATTCAAGTAATTCTTCAACCTTATGGGACCCTCAACAATACCCATACATGGGATGTGTAGGGTAGTCACATTGATAATGCTTTGTTAATCCATACTTATAACATAAGTATGATGGGAACCTTCAACTACCATGTCCTCTACCTCACCTTTTATCACCTCATTGCATCCTAAATCCTATATTATATTTACTATAGCCTTCATTTCCTTGGTTAGCCTACCTTTTGACTATTGTGGTGGCCTATCATGTACCTCTTTCTATATTCTCAACCATTTTTTCAATCACCTAGAAATCAATAGTGGTATGGGTTTAGGCATAAAAAAATGACAATATATGGTTGTGTTGACTTGGATGGTGTGTTATAATAAAGGGTAGCTATAAATATCATGCACCTGTTGATATATTTTGAAACTTAGAAATAAAGTACGCACATTCCTTCATGGGAAGTTAGTCATATTATGGCCTTCTAATTCATAATCACTACACCATAATACATTTTGAACATCTTGTGATGAGCTAGTATTAATATTTTGGATTTAGGAGGCCATAGATGCAATCTTGACCTCTATAAATGGGTTGATGCTGGTATCTATGCTTCTAACTACTTCAGATCTAAGTGTAGCTTCAAGTGCTTCTCAAGGGTCTATAAATGTCTTAATGGAAAGTATTATTCAAAATTACATGAAAAACCCTCCAATGAACCAATACACATGTTGGGAAAAGTGAATATCATATATGAGCTTTAATAGAAGAGTTTTGAATATTGAATAGTATAGGTGCACACTTTCTAAGAATCTTTTGGTAATTTTTTTGAGCATAGTGATGCTCTAATTTTCAAACTCTAGAATGCCAAATTCCTTCATGAATGCATCCTTCAGGGTATCATAGTCAACCATAACCTAGTTAGGATCAAAATTTCTATACTATGTGTGGGCATAATTAGGTAAAGTGCTCATAAATTAGGTAGACTTGTATTCTGATTGGGTTATGACCCATTCACACCACTAAAATTCACACTTCAATATATGTTATATGGCATTCTCTATGCCATGATACTTGGGAAAGTAAATCACCATTTCATAGTGTATTTTGTGTGGGGGGGGAAATTTGTTATCTAAGGTGCTTATCCCCCTGGCATTTATCTTGGTGATGGTCCTCTAACACCTCCATCCACTGGGTTAGGCATTAGTCTTGTCATCTATATTGGTGCAGTTGATGTCGATGGTGTTGTACTAATTACTTATGGTGTTAGAAAACTTCCTATGAGCTATTACCCACTTTGTATTGTTGAAATAGATTGAGTTGGTATGTGTTTCCTCAAGTTATATTATGGTGAGATAACACCTAATAGTATAGATGTAATTACACTCACCACCTTATATGGAATAATCTATTAAATCATAAAGTTTCACTCCAAGTCTATAAAACTTCTAAGATCTAAGTCATCAACAAAGTCAATTGTTACTTATATACTTTATTTAAGTGGGGGATCCAATGCATGAGTATGAACCATTGGTTTAAATGGGCTAGGCATATCAAGCATATCATCAGTCACCAAATCCTGTAGGAACCCAATGAATTCCATACCAATCAAATGTTGAACTCAATTGATCACTTCATTATATCTCTCATCCTCACACTATTGTATTTCAAGAGATCCTTCCCCATGACCTTCCTACTCACTATGGGTTCTATTGACACTTTTAAGTTCTAGATCTTCCATCAGTGTACATTGTCTCTTATGATAAGTCTATTGTCTGAGTTTTTAGGTGTCAATCTTATCATCCCCTTCCATCACACCTCACATACACATCCCATTCTCCCCATTTATGATGATTATATATGAAAGGAATTTAGCCTTCCATCCCTAAATTTTCAAAACCATAATCCACCATTATCTTTTGAGATCTAAATTGAATTATTTTATAAATGTGCCTTGAGGGTCACACAAAAATTGGTACTCTGCTTCCTCAGGGCATAAGTATGTTGAGACTATGAACTTAAGTATATATATATTCATCACTCCTTACTACCATTTATCTACTAATCTAGTCTAAGTAACATCCATGGTCTCAAGTCTCTATAGGTTATCCTTCATCCACTCATATCAATGTCCATAGCTTCTTCTTCTATGGGTTGAATATGAAACTAACCAACAATACAGATGCTCAGGTAACTCATAAAATAAGACCTCGTATAAAGCATCATATAGGTTGTTCTAAACCCTTTTTCTCAACTTTTGTCCTTTATAGGTTGTATGCTTTAACAAAAAGCTATCTTCCACATATTGCAGCCATCACTCAATATTTTTGAGATAAAGTTAGCATATCCATTCTGACACACCATTGCAGTAAAAAAATTCAATAATGTCCTAGTAATGGAACCAAATGTTGTAGAAAAGGGAACACAAAGTTGTATTAGTTAGGTTTTGGCTTATTACAACTAGGTACAAACATGGGATATTCCCTTTGCACTCAACATTTTAACACTCAGATACACTGGCATCAATCCACATAAGGCACAATCCTTATGTACTCACTTGAAGCACAACTGAGAAGGAACTAGGGGCCATGTTGAGTTAATTATGCCATGATACATGATATCAATTATGGGACTTGATCAATTTAAAGAAGGATTTAAGTATATCTATAGCTGTAAGCCTTTTGGTGGACTAATCCTAGAGTCATATGGGTGTAAACATTTTTTAAACTAAACCTCACGTCATATAGGCACTTGAAGGGTGAAAGGGATGATTTTTATTCATTTACTCATACTAGGCTCACACTTTTATTAAGGATAAGAATGCTTGGTGCATGATATATTATCATTATCTCTATAGCTTTATGATTATGTCATCATTTATTATAGGGATTACATTAACAATGAAATATGAAAACATATAAATGTTTCTTACCATAATTTTATTGAAATTACAACATTACAATCATTTTTCATTCAGACAGTAATATAAAAGATGCATAAGCTAGATATCATGTTTTACTTCAACCGTTTTTTGTTATTAATCAAATTTCAAATAGAAAAAAGTTCATAATATTTAGAATATAGTAAATGCTTCACTCAAACTAATTAATGACCCAAAGGCTCACATACGAGCTTGGTTACTTATAGATGGAGCATTTATGATATTCATATTGCTCCTATTGTAATGGCTACCAAAGTAGTGTATAAAAATTAATTCTAATTTTCTAGAGCTTCACTCTAATATCTTTCCTCATTTACATCAATTGATTCTAACTCCTTTTATAGCCTTTTAGATCATCTTTGCTAGGGTGAAATGAACACACTAATTATCAAGATATAAATTTGGTGATCATTCCTATCAGCTCTATGACCTTATAAAGTTTTTTCTAAAGTCACTACATATCACCCAATCATTGAAGATGCCCCAAAAATCTTAGAGATAGTTAGTCACTTGTCAACTTGTGTAAGGTATGAATTACAACCTCTAACTAACACCAAAACTCTAAACTATTAATCATTATGTAAAATGATTCCCTCACGATGATGTGGATGTCATGTTGGCATAAATCCTATACTTAAAAAAATAAGGGGCCCAATGTCACCCCATATAAAATTTTTAGTCCATCCTCAAATGAGGCTGTTAAGGTCTTAGTGGCATAGAACTTAAGCACACTCTCCTTAAGCTTAGTGTTAAAGTATTCAAAGCCATTAATGGAAAGCTTAATTTCTTCAGTAATACTTTATATTTTGGTGGATTAAATAGTAAGTACAAGTACATTAGTCTTCTCTAGATCCTTATGGAAGGCCTATATATTTGCCTTTGCCTTTTCCACACTCTCATTTAGGATTATTCCTTGCTCACATGCCTTAGTCTTTATAGATTGGAAGAGTGATTCCAAGTTATTCTCTTGATCCTTAATTTGATTTTTGAGCATATTGATGATCCCCATGATCTATGCCCATTCTAACATATTCACTGAGTATACCTATGCCATTATTTTTTCTTCTCCTCCTTTTCCTACTCTAGTCATGCATATATGATTGAGGCTTTATCTGATAAGATTAAGAAGATAGAATAGAATTAATCTATGTCCTCTTGTAATTTTTCAAAGAGGCCTTATACCTCTTCGAGCTTACTAGCTAGCTCCTTCTACAACATGACATAGGGATCTTCTTCTTCTTCTTGTGCTAGCTCAATATTTACCCTTGGGAGCATCTACTCCATTAACACACAGATTTTTTCAACCTCTAAGAGTTTCAAAGTATAAACACCAACCATAAGGGATGGTTTGACCATCTCTATGTACTCAAAGAGATACTATACCTTGAATTTAGTGGTATGGAATTCATCTTTGGCTTCTTTATGGAACTTTTTCCATTTTCTTTTTCCTGCCATCATTGATGATGTTCAAGTACACAACTTCAGTGGCCATTTGATTAGCACATTCCTATATTAGATTGGGTTCATGGCACATGGGATTATAAGGAGGGATTCATGCCCCTCATTAGGCTCTTCTAAGCTCAAAATAACCTTTATAAGAACCTCAAAATGAGTCTCATCCATATAATGATCAATAAGAAATGAGAGTTGTTTGCACATCTTAGTTATGATGGCTTGTGGGGGGGGCATAGTTTCATACATACATAACTATTTATCTAACCATCCCTTCTATTCCTTTTCCCTTATGCTTAGCTCCTTGTCATCCTTATCAATGATGTCCATTTCTATTTATTCTTCCTCCTCTTCATTGGTACCATTGCTCTCTTCAGTGCTTTCCTTAGAAGATTCACCTATTTGATCCTTAGGGGTTTCTTCCTCAAAAGTTTCCCCTTCATTAAATTCTTCCTCTTTAGGTTTATCAATACTCACCTCCAAGGAAATTCTTTTAGCACCAGTGTCATCTTGTTACTTCTAGGTTTCCTCTACTATCTCTATTTATTTTTCTAAGGTATCAAAATCACCTTATTTTTGTTGAGATACCCTTTCGCTACTTGCGCACACCTCTTTTACAAATTCTTATACCTTCCTAGTGGGGGAGGTTGATGCTTGTTTGACTTATTCAATAGTTGATCTTGTGCTTTAAATAACCTTCATGTCCTTTTTATCTACCTTGACAATTTTTTTCTTCAACAAGTTTGTTCTTTTGTTCAAGAGCTAATTCCTTCTGAATGCCCTCCTTTCTCAATCCCATTCTCTTCCAAACCTTTCATTTCTCCTCTTCTATTTTTGGAGGTAGTGTGGAGGGTTATTCTCTATATGAGGGGATTTTTATCTCTTCTACTTTTCCAAGCATAGTGGTCATGCCATTTTGCAGGGATTCTTATACACCCCTAATGCTTGGCTCATCTTCCTCTTCTTATACTTGTAGGATATATGTCCCTTCTCTTTCTTCTTCAGTCTCCTCCTCCATTCTAGATGTGAGGGTCACCTCTTTCTTTATCTCTACTAAAGTTATGATAAGTAATGTAATGGATCTTTTCATCTTTTTCTTGTGCTTATTTCTAGAGGAAGCACTTTTTGGCATGAAGGTCACATGCTTCTTAGGGACTAGGGGTGTATATTTCTCTTTGGAGTAAATTTTCAATTGGATGCACTCCATGATATCTTCAAGTTTATCCCTCCATTTTTTTTGGAAGGTGTTATCTTACATCTTCAACACAAACTCCAAAAAAAATGGGTAAATAAACTTGAAGATAACTTGAGCCATCCAAATAGGTTTCCATCCATGAGTGCTAGGCACACTAAATAGAAATGTTGTATTATGGGAAAGGTTAACATTCCTAAAAATTGTTGGGGAAGATCCTAAGGGATCCACCATTAAATATTTAAGTATTTTATGTACCTATCACACCACCCTTGCACCTTTGTCTTATACTTTTATGAGAATCTAGGTGGGTAAATAAAGTCTTAATACTTCATACAAGGGGACTCATGGTGGGATGGGAATACCCATAGGTTATCATCATCACTATCATCACACCTATATCATCCATTATTGTTAATATAAACATATACCCTCACCTAAAGGTTTCACATGCTTGGTGGCACTCTTTCACATTCTTAACAATCTCTTTAATAATGAATTTGGAGATGTTGACTTTTACCTCTTACACCATGTGGTGGGAGATACACAAGAAGCTTTTGTTGATGTTGGACCATTATATAATAGGGCATAGTTTTTAGCTATCTAATTAAACCACTTCCCTCATGTCAAGCTCTTGGATATCCTTAATGGGGAACGTGAATCCTAACTTGTAGTATCCTAGGAGCTTTGCAACCTTCTTAACCTCCACTTCATCCTCCATCATTTGACAAATGTCTACCCCTATACCTGGCAGACCTATGATCCTAATGATGAGGCACATTGATATCTTCATGCACTATCTTACAAATTATAAATGGTCACCATGGATTCATGAGAGGAAGAACTACACTAATTCCTCTAACTTATCAAAGCATGGTAGCTTGAATAGTTGGGTTATGCTTGTTGTTGCTAGTTTTATTACTAATTTGTCTTTGATGGAGAGGTCAAATAGTGAAGTTATCACCTTTTTCTTCTTCCCTATGTCTACCATCCAATATTGGTTCAATTCCTATGCATTTCTCCCTATTCAGTGGTTATAATCCTTAAATTTACATGTGTACAAATGACACCCACTTCTCCCCCACCATAACCTCTTGGGGGAACTTAATCTCTCTATAAGTAATATTTGTGCTTGATTTATGGTATATTACCATGATTATTACACCTTATACTAGCTCCACATTGCATTTTTTAGTGGCTACTTATTTCACCATCTACACTTTCTTTGCATTCTTCTATGTTTGTGGTAGACATGTACTCAACCTTTTCTTACCCATTCTAAATTGTCTACTATTAAATCATAGTTGGTTGATCTTTTCAAATCCATTAATCATGTTTAGTGCTTCTTCATAGTTTTTATAACTATGAATATGTATTTAGATCTCAAGATTCCTATGCCATTGATGTCAACCTCATTTCTATAGAAATTCTACTACCCTATTTCTCTCTCAATCTCTCTCCACTTACCTCCTTTTCAATTCAAAGTGGAATTAAATCTTGTTGTGGTTCAACCATTCTCACTTGGGTTTTGTGGATGCTCTATTTTTCATCGGTAGTATTTTTTGGTGTTTGAGTGGCTTCGGCTCTATTTGGATCTATGTTCTAGTTTGAATTCTCATAAGGTTTATAACATGTTAAATTCTATCATTCACCCCTTTATACTCTATTTTTAACTACCTCATTAATGGTTGGTGATTAATGGCTTGGTGGCATGTAGATTTATTGAAATATGATAAACCCATGAAATATGCTAAAATCCACTTCCAAATCCTCATTTATTTTGGATCTCTATGCTTATACCAACACAACATTAATTTTTCTAATGTTTTATTCAGTGAAGTGATAGGTGATTAAAATGATCACTTTCCATCATCCATTGGGTGTGTTCAATCTATCTAGATGATTTTTTTTGCACTTTGTTCACCTTGACATGACCCTCACCCGTCTTATGGTAACTTGGATGTAATTTTTCATATGTGTATAAATTAGCCTCTTCAGTTCCATCTATTTTTTGTGTTGTACTTCCTTACAAGTGCACCTCTTTTTCTTGGTTTATTTATCTATGCTTTCATGTATCTTGCTTCATCTTTCCCCACCCCATAAAAACACTTACATTGGTCCTTCAAAACTTCATTCTCTCCTCTTGATTCTTTTTGCATGAACATCTTGTGCACCTCCCTTCATCAACTTGTACTCAACTTGTTAAGCCTAAAAAACTTCACATGCCTAAAAACGTAGGTGTCTAGCCTTAGGTGCTTAGAAAGTCACCATGCTCAACTCACATGATTGAATTTGTGCATGTAAACACCAAAAGGTTCTCTTATGGGCGTCAACACCATGATTATTCACTCAACATAAATGAAATGATATAAGGAAAGATTTGGCTTGTGCTAAATTTTATTAGGGTTAAAATAAGGCAACCGAATTGTGATTGGGAAGTCAGTATCTAATGATACAAGTTCCATCCTAGTGATTGCATAGCTTCAATCTATTTCCATTGAAATGCCAAGGGAGCATTTCACCCATCCACATGCATAGCTTGTATGTTCTAATATCCAATATACTATGGATGACATAAGGTCCCATACACATAATCTATAATTTAAATAGGTGCTTGAAGTAATTTGAGTCATATAGCAAGGCCAATGTACCTTCAATAAACACCTTATACTTAATTTTATTATCATGCCATAGCTTCTAGTGTGCCTGTTCTATATGTTGGCTCCATATTACTTGGGTGCATGTCTCATCCAAGTGATCCAAGTTTTCTAGTCATGCGATCAAATATTACTGGTCATCCAATCAATCAATATGCATAATGCACAATGATGGCACTAAAACCTCCATAGGTTAAATGGCCTCTATGATAAACACTAGTGGAAATGGTATAACCTTGTTTAATAAATTTTATGTAGTGTAATAGGCCCACAATACTACTGACACATGATCATCCTAATCTTTAGAAGAAACATCACATATCTTTGTGAGGCATGTTGTTAATATCTTATTTAATGCCTTAGTAGTTCCATTATCTTGGGGATGATATGGTCATCTCATGGTGTGCCACCATATATTTAATCAATATGATCTAAATGGTTTTATTGATGAAATACATGTCATGGTCGCTAGTTAAACTAATTAGGCATCCATAGTGACTAATGATATTCTCCTAGATAAACATTACTAATATGGAAACTATATAATATTTAATCAATGTTATTTTGGCCCACTTGGTGAAGTAGTCTATGGTGGCCAAAATGTATTGTGTACCTATGTGAATTGTAGAGGGAGTAATAGGCCCAACAAAATCAATGCCCCATTTTATAAATGGCACCTAGGCAAGGATGGAGATGAGAGGCATCTCATCCTAGTGGTTTGGTTTTTTCATGTGCCGGTAGATTTCACATAAATTATCACATTATTTTACATCCTATAATAGGGTTGGATACCAAAAGCATGATTTAAATACCTTGTGCACCATATCATCTCTAGTGCAATGGCCTCCAACAATCCTCTCATGTGCCTCTTGTAAGACTAAGTCCTGTTCATAATTTAGGACACATCAGTATATGACTTCATCATCATTTACTTTTTATAGTTCCCCATTAATGAGTTGAAAAAGGGTAGTGATAACTATGAGCTACTTATTTTCCTTAGTCATCATGGTCTAGGGCATAGATCCAAAGGTCATAAATATGGTGATCTCTATCAAGTCTTTGGGGATGTGTTAGACTCTATAAATTTGCACGTCAAGAATATCATATTCAATAGGTGATGTCCATCACCAAATTTGATGCAAAACAAATGGTCTAGGCCTAAGTTTTCTTTTCTAGGTTTTACTATAATAGAGAACTAGAATTATTGAAAAAAATAATACATCAACAAATGCACCCATGGAGAATGGGACTATTCACTAGCTACTTAAGCACCTCATGATTAGTGAAGAAGATGATGGGAGTGGCTAACAAGTATTACCAAAATTTTTGTAGGGCATAGACTATGGCAAATGCCTCATGCTCAATTGTGGTGAAGTTTTATTATACCTTGGTTAATTTTCTACTTGAAAAAAATGTGATGATCTATTTTTCCTTTAATTGGTTATGATAGAATGGAATTGATCATAGAAATAGATGCATCGATGCAGACAGGGAAAGGATTTACCTAGTTGGGAGATTAAAATATCATCACACTTGCTAGTTTGAGCTTTAGGGTCTCAAATGCATCTTCCTATGATGCACCTCAATAAAATGGGCCATCCTGTTGCAAGAGATCTTATAGCAACACTATAATCTCATCATAGTTGCTTATGAACTTCTTATAGTACCCACAATGTCCAAAAAATACATGAAAATCTTTCTATGTTGATAGGGTCTGGAGTTAAAGAATGATTACAATCTCTATTGGATTAGTGAGCAGACCATCCTTCTAGACAATGTGCCTGAGCAAGTCACCAAATGGTGTTTAAAGAACACACTTATTGGGTGTAAAATAAATTTGTAAATGCTTTCACATTTTAACCATAAGGTACATGTTATCATAATGATCCTTTAATAACCTAGACATAGTCTAATCATCTAAGTATACTTGGAGTAATTTGTGAATGAAGTCTTTGAAATTAGTGATCACCACTTAGGATAATATAGGTGGTACATTCTTTAGTCTAAAGGGCATCACATTGTATGCAAAAAAACTTGATTATGTCATAACTGTAGTTTTTGGCTTATCCTCCTTCATCTAGACTTGATGGTATCCTAAGAACTCATTGGTAAAAGTGTATATCTCATAACCTATGATGCCATCTAAGACTTCATCAATGAATAGAGTTAGAAAGGGGCCAATCACATAGGTGGTGTTTAAAAATCTATAGTCAACATAAATTTGGATGTGCCATCCTTCTTGATGCTGATAAACATAGGGATAACCCATTTAGATTCATACATAAGGTAGATGACACCTACAATTAGCATATCATCAATCTCCATCTTGACTTTGGTGTAAAGATTTGGCTTCATCTTATAAGGTTGTTTCTTGACAGGTCTTGCACCATCTAATATCTTAATGCCCATATTCCTAAGAGATGGGTGTGTGCCTTTAATATCCCAATAATTATAAGGGAAAATGTTTTGGAATTCCTTCAGGAGGTCCACAATACATGTTAATGCCATGTTAGACCAATAGGTTCTTGGAGTGGTGATATTTGGTTCCCCTTCTAAACTGATATATACCTTTATAGTTTTTAATGGTGTGTAGTAGGGTTCATTATTATCCTAGTGTAAATCCTCAAATTTTATTCTACCCTCAATCATTTCTATATGAAGATGGGTATGGTCTTCTTATTTTGGGGTGTTATCCTCAACTTAGTGCACTAAATTTCTTTTGCCTGTCAAATTCTTATAGTTTTATGCCTTTCATGTTTCATCATCTTCATCATTAGAGTCACTATTAAGAGTTTTATCTTTGAATAATGTTGGAGTGCTAACCCATTTTCAATGAATATGCCTTTTAGGCACTCATCCAATATAGTATTGTCCTCAAACACTAACCTTCAAACTCCCTATTGTGGCTTAATCAATTCAAAGTTTTATGAATAACAGGAGAAGGTGTGAACAAACCACTCTTTAAGTGCATCCTAGTTTGTTATCTTACATTGCATCTCATTGATAACATACCATGCCTATGCCTAAGAATTTAAGGTCTTTTATAAGGAATGAACCCATAGATTCTTTAGGGTATTTTCAGTATAGAAAATCCATGTACATGTGATATAGGGTTAGAGTCACTAGAGTAGGCTACGATGTCTAGGTCCTCATTGCTCTTTTTAAATATAGATAAAATGGCTAACTTCACATCTTGCCAAGTTAGAAATCTAGGTTTTTGCACTGCCTACCAGTGAGTGATAGTGATCTTTAATGTATACACTAGTGTGCCCATTCTATCCACTTATTTTTGGATGCATGACTTGAGGTCATGAACATAGTCTTCCACTAGATTAATCCCTTCATATCTTATGAGCACTAAAATTTTGACCTTACTAAGGCAAAACACTTTTTTCCCCTTTTTATTGGCACAAGGGACCCACCTTTTAGAAGCACAATCAATCTAGACCCATCTTATCTTTATTGGTTTTGGTGACTTTGCATATACCAAGCATCATATTTGAATAGTGGTCTCATATGCTTCCTTAACCCATTAATCATAGGCAATGTTAGTGGTATCTAAGAATGATTATACATCTTCCAAAGAGAGGCCTCCTTATTCATTAGGGTCTAGAGTCTTGATGCCTTATGTCATGATATTATAGATGTGGTTGATATAATTCTTGATGTCCATGATCTTGACATAGGGGGTCTTTGGTCATTTGAGAGGGTATAACTACCCTCTCTTTTCCAATATCAAAGGTCATATAGTGCCTTTTGAAGTATATATCTACATTATTTTCATAACACCATGGCATTCCTATAAGTGTTGGGTAGGTTTCCTACTATGCTAACTCAATTAATTCAAAGTTAGTGCAAAATAAGACACCCATAATATATACAATTGTGCTCTTTAGAATTCTAATTGATTATGTCCGAGTCTTATTGTCCATGTAAAGTACATGAGGGGAAGGTATCAAGGCTAGCCTACCCACTTTATCATATGTGTTTTTGGTCATGATGTTGACCTTAATACCTATGTCTAAAAAGACCTCATAGATAAACCATTCATTAATAGTGGTATCCATGATAAGTTCTTGGTTATGTTCAACATTTTATGAATGCTGAAATTTTTGTACCCTCTCCATGCATGACACATTGATCTCAACTTTATTTTGACCCACATGTTCTATGAGCAAATTATTTAATGGGGTAGCATTCACTCTATTTACAAGATTCATAGGATATCAATTAATTCTTGTATCTCAACTTCTTATCTATCCTAATTATTTTGAGAGGTATCATCATGTGTTTCTAGTTCTTATGCTAGTTAGAGCTCCCCTTGCAGGTTTTGGATTACAATCATGGCCTATTATAATACATATTTTTGGCATGATAAGTTTGGGTATGGTGCAAATTTTTGTTTAGGCCACATTATACACTCATTACAACACTTATCCCCATATTCTAGGCATAACTTAGGTATTGGTATAACTAACAACTAAGTGGTAAATCCACTATGAGTAGTCTCTTGCACCATGACTATCTCTATGTGGGTTGGTTACACTTTTGGGGTCTATTTTTTCTTTTTTTGCTTATGCCTAATCATTATTTAACCCTTGTCTATATCAAGCCTACCTTTGGTTAACTTTTTATACAAGTTAGGGAATTATTTGACCTTATGAGACCCTTGACATTACCCACACATGGGATGTGTAGGATAGTCATGCTGATAATGGTCTATCAATACATACTTATAATATGAGCACAATGGGAACCTTCTACCACCATGTTCTACACCTCACCTCATGGCCCCTCATTTCATCCCCAAGCTTGTATGTTATTGACCATAGACTTCATTTCCTTGGTTATCCTATACTCTAATTAATAGTGTGGTCTATCATGCACCTCTTTGAATGTTCTCATGTATTTCATCAATTACTTGATAATTAAAAATGGTATGGGTATAGGCATCACACAATTGATAATAGATTGTTTTGTTGACTTAGATGGTGTGTTGTAAAAAAGGGCAATTGTAGACTATCATGCACATTTAGATATACTTCACATCTTAGAAGGAAAGTATGCACATTACTTTATGCAAAGTTATTCCTATTATGGACTTATACTTCATATTCAATGCACCATAATCCACCTTGAGCATCTTGTGATGAGCTGGTAGTAAGTTTTTGGAGTTGGGAGGCCATAGATGCAATTTGTACCTCCATAAATGGGCTGATCCTAGCATTTGTGCTTTTAACTACCTTGGATCTAAGTGTATTTTCAAGTACTTCTTGAGGGTCTATAAATGTCTTCATGGAAAACACTCTTTAGAATGACATAAACAACCCTCTAATGAACCACTGTGCATGCTGGGAAGGGTGAATATCATATGGCATCTATGATAAGAGAGTTTTGAACCTTTCATCATACAAGTGCACACTTTATAAGAGTCCTTTGGTAATCTCTTTAAGCATGGTGATGATCTATTATTTAAACTCTAGAATGTTAAATTCCTTTAGAATGCATCCTTCATGGCATCATAGTCAACCATAGCCTAGTTAAGATCAAATTTTCTATACCAGATGTGGGTGAAATCCAGTATATTAGTCACAAATTGGGTATCCTTATGTTTTGATTGGGTTATCCCCCATGCATGTCACTAAAATTCACACATCAACACATATTCTATGGCATTATCTATATTATGATAATTGGGCAAGTGAATCACCATTTCATAGTAAATTTTCTATGGGGGGTGGCTAGTATCTAAGGTGATTTTCCCTGTAGTGTCTATCTTGGTAGTAGTCCTCCAACACCTCTAGCCACTAGGTTAGGCACTATTACCATAGTTACTATTGGAATAGTTGATGTTGATAGCATTGCACTACTTACTTATGGTATTAAACCAATTCTTATAGGATATTACCCACTTTGCATTGTTGACATTGGCTAAGTTGGTATGCCTCAAGTTTTGCTGTGGTGAGCTAACACCCAAAAATAAAGATGTAGTTTCACTTACCTCTTTACAAGGAATAATCTACTCAATCATAAAGTTTCACTCTAAGTCTGGAAAATGTCTAAGATCTAAGTCATCAATAAATTCAATTATTACTTCTATACTTTCTTCAAGTGGGGGATCCAGTGCATGAGCATGCACCATAGGTTAAAATAGGGTACGTACATCAAGTGTATCTTCAGTCACCAAATCTTGTACAAACACAATGAATTCCACACCTATCAAATATTGAGCTCAATCCATCACTTCATTATATCTCTCATCTTTGAATTATTATATTTTAATAGATCCTTCCCCATGTGCTTCTTGCTCACTCTTAGTTTTATTGATATTTATAAGTTCTAGATCTTCCATTAGTATACAACATCTCTTATTATAAGTCTATTTTTGAGCTCTTAGGTGTCAATCTTCTCATCCCCTTCCATCACACCTCACCTACACATCCCCTTCTCCCCATTTATGTTAATCATACATGAAAGGACTTTATCCTTCCATCCCCAAAGTTTAAAAACCATTATCCACCATTAGATTTTTAACCTCTATACTAAATTCATTTACAAACATTCCTTGAGATTCACATAAAAAATGGTACTCTACTTCATCAGGGCATGAGTATGTTGAGACTATGAACTCAAGTCTGTAACTATTTAACACTCTTTGCTACCATTTATCTACTACTCTAGTCCAAGTAGCATCCAATGTCTATATTCTCTTTGGGTGATCCTTCATCCACACATAACATTGTCCATAGTTTCTTCTTCTATGGGATGAATATGTAAATAACCACCAATACACATGCTTAGGTAACTCACAACAAATGACCTTGAAGAAAGCATCATATAGGTTATTTTGAACCCATTTTCTTAGCTTTTATCCTTTATAGGTTGGATGATTCAATATAAAGCTATCTTCCACCTATTTTATCTAGCACTCAATATTTTTGAGATAAATTTAGTACATCGTTATATCATACCATTATAACAAAAAAATTCAATAGTTTCTCAGTAATGGAACTAAAATGTTATAGAAAAGGGTGCACAAAGTTGTCTTAGTTGGTTGTAGGCTTATTAAAACTAGGCACAAACATGGGATATTCCCTTTGTGTTCAAAATTTTAACACCTAGTTACATCATCATCAATCCACATAAGGCACAAGCCTTACACAATCACCTGAAGCATAATTGAGAACGAGTCAGGTCTATTTTGAGCAAGTAATGCCATTGTGCAAGATATAAATTATGGAACTTGATTAATTAAAAGAAGGATTTAAGTAGATATACAGGCACAAGCCTTTTTATGGACTAATATTTAAGTCATATGGGTGTAATCATGTGTTAAACTAAGCCTAGCATCATATAGGTGCTTGAAGGATCAAAGGGTTACTTTCACTTCAAGTACTTGTACTAGGCTCATGCTTCTAGCAAGGATAGGAATGATTA
The DNA here is from genome assembly GCA_037957365.1 of Torreya grandis. Lineage (NCBI taxonomy): Eukaryota > Viridiplantae > Streptophyta > Pinopsida > Cupressales > Taxaceae > Torreya > Torreya grandis. Next base: position 1,177,840 of record JARHVA010002026.1, read on the forward strand.
GCATATGATATATTCTCATTATCTCTATAGCTTTATGATGACATCATAATTTATTATAGGGATTCCATTAATAATATAAATTAGAAACATATAAACATTCCTTAGCATAACTGATTAAAATTATAACTTTATAACCATTTTGCATTCAAATAGTAATACAAAAGATGAATAAGCCAAATATAATGTTTTATTACAACCATTATTTTTCATTAATCAAAGTAAAAATAAAATAGAGTTCATAATATTTATAATATAGGAAATGATTTGTTCAAACTACTTAAAGACCTAGAGGCTCATAGGAAAGCTTAGCTGCTTACAAATGGAGCCTTTATGGTGTTAATACTACTCTTAGTCTAATGACTACCAAAGTAATGTATATAGAGTAATTATAATTTTATATATATTCATTTTAATATCTTCCCTCCTTTCCATCAATTAGTTTGAGCTCTTTTTATATCCTTCTAGAGCATCTCCACAGGGTGGAATGTGCATGTTGAGTGCTGAGCTAGAACTTTAGTGATCATTCCCATCAGCTCTATGACCTCATGAAGTTCATGATGTAGTCACCACATATATCCTAATATTTTAAGATGCCCTAGAAATCTTGGATATAGTTAGCCACCTACCAGCTAGTGCAAGGTATGTGCTACAACCTCAAGTTGGAACCAAAATGCCAAACTATCAATCATTATGCAAAATAATCCCCTCAAGTTAATGTGGATGTCATGTTGGAGTGAATCCTATAATTAACAAAATAATGGGACCAATAATTTCCATACCAATTATCCTATCTTTACTACTTGTAACTCTTATATTCCCTTATAAATAACCCTAAGAATGAGAATATTACTTACATAGGAAATACCAAACTACTAGAGAACCATTTACATAAGGTGTACCTCAATATGTAAAATTTAATATAAAACTTGACTGAACCCAATGGACATTTAAGGTAGGTCCCCTCATTGTCCCATTGTCCACCCATGTCGTAGTAGGGTAGGGCACCTACGTCGATCACTGTTAGAATACCCACTATTCAAAGTAAAGCTTGGAAATAGGAAACACTTATCCATATGATGGACCTGATATCTTTGGGTGCTCTAATCAATACTCCCCTCTAATAAGGGATTATCCACTCTTAGATCCAAACCATGAAAATTGTAAGGTGTCTAATAAAGAGATCATCCTGATGGGCCACATGGTAAATATATTTTAGGTATAATATAGTAACTCTTTGATCTAAGAGTAATGGGCCCCTCTCTCCTCAATAAGTTGAATGATCAATGACTAATTGAATAATAATATATCATTACCATTATATCCCACAAGATGAGAGGTAAATATACCAATAATATATTTTTATCAGTTGGGGATCATTGATTACTCCACTAAAAAAATCCTTATGCCATTATTTTCACCCACATCAGGTGCATCAGCATCTTTGAGGTGCTCATCCTAACTCTAGGCCTTTTGGTCACTATTGGTAACCTAAATAGAATCTAACCAACCCATCATAGTAAGGCCCTTAATCTAATAAACATTAATTATAGTGATCATCCACTCCTTAAGGGCATAAGGGAACATAAAAATGTTCCACTTAGGGTCTAAGTAGGTCATAACATCACACAATAGTATACTAGATGCTGAGATGATCCTTGCTTATGTTATCCATATAATCCTAGTGTGGTCAAGAATGACTAGTTCATATACTATCATGAGTGCCAAGACTCAATGGATCCAATCCTCCCAATATCTAATCTAACATATATACTCTGCTATAATAGAATAATAAACCTTGAGTTAGCTTAATGACCAAACCTACCCTTCAAAATCTTTCATCTCCTTATTTTTCCCCCTTTTTACAAAGGGGATGAAACCATCCCTTTTGTAGGTGGTGGTTATGAAACTTCCATAAATGATTACTCAATCATCATTGGTGGTTATGTAACTATCCTTAAGTGGTAATTACAAAACCCCCTACCTTACAAATCATGAATGGTGAATGAGATCACTACTCAGGGATGAAACCACTAGTCTTTGTAGATTGATGGTTTCATCCCCAAGTGGTAGTCTCATTATCCATATATGAGCCCTAAAAAAACCCATAAATTCACCCTAGTTAACAAAATTTATACATTTTATTATCCTACCCCACCAAAATTTATCAATTTCATTAGATCTTAGAAAAAATTTAGGAAAAATTTCAAAGTTTGGGGTAAAATAAAAAAGCATAGAAAAACCCACCTATTCCTGCCCAAAATATCCTCTTATTGGTATATTCACCATCACTTCATTCTCCTCTTTCCATTGACTATTTTTGTACTCAAAACGTTCATAGGCAATTTCGAGCTCAAAAAACAAAAATAGATAAATACACAAATGAGATTATTTTTGGCATATTTCCAAATACATTCCCCCAAACTAGTAATTTTAACTTAAAAAATTTCCAAAATAGGAATGTTTATTTATTTTTCATACTTTATTCATGTTACATATTATATTCTTGTGATTTGTGTTCAAAAACTAACAAATTAACAATTCTTCTATTTTTCTTATAGCACGTCTTATGATTTCAAAAGTATACATTGACTTGGTACCAAATTCAATCCCCTGACTTGGTGATTCAATTAGTATGATCTTCCCCTCATGTATGGTATGTAATCTTGTCCATAGTATTATTACATAGTTTACTGTCCACTTTTCATTACATTGCATTTGATTCTTGTTCTCTTTATGTAGGTTGCACAAAGTCCTAGTTAGATTTGTTCCACTACTTAGGTAGGTAAGGTAAGCATAATTAACATCTTATTTACTATATGCACACCTTTACTTAGGACTACACCTTTACAACTCATGACAAGGTGTCATCCTGAGGGGGAAATGTGTATACACTCAAAATTTGCATGGTGTGACACTCCAAATATAAATTTGATGATGGTGTATTGATGTCTTATTTTGTGCTCCATAAGGAATTCTATAGATTCTTTCCCTCCTTATACTTACCTATTTCTCCTTGACAAATTTTAGTTCCCTTTGATTAACTTTCATAAATTATATCATCTTATTTTAAAAACTTCCCATGTGTGATGAAACTTCCACTCCATGTGATAAATTATCCCCATACTTTACATAACTACCCCTTCAATTACATAACCACCATTGTGGTTTTGTTATATAAGTGGTAATTTTATCTTAAATGATTAGTTTTGTATTAAAATAAGGGAAATTTTAAAAATTATGGAAATGTTGGTTTTGTAACCACCCCTACATAAAGCAGTGGTTATATCCCTTTATATTTGTCTTTTAAAATTAGCTCTTGAAAATCATTCTTTGATGTGTTTTTCATGTTTTTATCACATTTCTTGTTTAATCATTCCTTGTTTTTCATCTAACCAAGCCAACTCACTCTCTCTTCTATTTTTAGTCATTTTGAGTTCCTCCCAATCTTATCTCAAAGTTTAACTCAGTTAAAATACATCATGTAATCTCCCAACTCTATCTATAAAGACCATTTTTTGCCTGATTTCATATCCAAAAATTTCCATTATAAGTTGTTAGTATGAAGATTTTATAGCCAAATATGGTCATGGTAAAATTACATGAAGGTCCAACCTCTATAGTTTTTATTTTGAATACATTACCATGGGTAAATAAGTGTTATTGGTCCAACAACATAGACTTTGTCAACTAGAGCATTTGTTAACCTTAGTTTAGGTTCTCTTCATTTATGGTTGTGTCTCCTCTCCTTCCCCATTTGTTCTATAGCTTGTATAATCTCTAGTTATAGAGTTCCCATAGTTCACATGAGGATAAAAAGATCTAGTATACTAAGGATTATTTTATCAACATACTACAAGCATTCCATCTGATCTATACCTTGGTTAGGTTAGCATATTTTTTGATTTTAGTATTATTTATATAGTTTTTTTCATTAGATTAACTTATTTATTTATAAAAGGTAAAATTTTGATAGGGAAGGAAGATTATTTATTTTTATTGTCTTTGCTACCAAAAATAAACAATAGTTAGTTTGATTGTGATTTCATTCAAATATATTTATTTTCCTTCCATTACCAAAGTCATTCCACAAACAATCGATAGGTATATCTTAGCGAACATTCAAAAAAAATTCTAGCCAACATAACAATTCATTTTCAAAACCTAAAGTAAGTTTTGTTGCATTAAAAACAACCAACTAGACAACCATAAAAGTTTAGACAATCTTAGGCACACACATAGAGATAGTATATATCTAATTTTATTTGTTTTGGTAGATTAAAAATGTTTTTATTATCTCTGAAAAAAAAACTCATAATTTTTATTCTTTGACTCTCTTTAGAAAATCATTTGAAAATCTTGTTTATAGACAAAGAAAGTAAAAAATAAGTGGTGTGAAATTTTTTTTAGAATATATTTCCTTTTACATTGAATACATAATTAGAATACATAGTTTTCATACTTAATCCATCTCACACAAATAAAAACAAAACCTTAAAAAAACATCACCACCTAGTTTGCATCTAGATAAGGTTAGGAAACATGAGCACCTTGAATAATAGTGTAGGTTTATTTCTCTTTGCTTTACATGAATTGTGAATGATTAGAAAAGGGGTAAAATTACATTTTGTTTTCATTTAATTTTAATTTTTTCATTTCTTTGTTTTCAGCATTTCAATTCTAACAAACAAATATTTATTTACATAAACCCAAAAACAAGCCTAAAACAACAACAAAGAAAGTGTGAAGAAGCCTTGTCAACACACATAAGAATCTAGGTTCCATTAGAATACCTATCAACATGTGAAAACATCTAAGCCTTGCCTATTCATGTAAGAACCCTATATAAAGCCTTGATTAAAACATCACAACAAGTATATACCACATGCCATTATCTAAATAAATTCATACACTTCTATCTTAAATTTTTACCTAGTTTCCTTTATATGACCCTTTTCAAAACACTAGGTCTTGTCCACCATGGTTTATTCCCTAGGGTTAGATCACTCAATCTCATAGTAGCCATATAATTTAATATTAACACTGAGTTGAGATGTGAGGTTTTATATTCTACCTTGATTACTCATCTTTTTGTTGACTCTTTGACTACTTTAGATGAACAAGAATGAAATCATAATCCACCTATCATTCCCCTTCCTCATAATAGAGGTCATCAATATAACATTATCTAAGCAGATTCCAACTCATACCTCCTCTTAGGTTTAGACTTATCTTATATCAATCACATCTTATGGATGACATTGATTGGGCATAGTAAACCTGATAGATGAGATCTTTTCTCGAGTCATTTATCCCAATCTCCTTGATTTCCTTAGTCCTAGTATCAATCAAGAGCTTCAATTTTTTTATCTTGGAAATTGAAGGAACGTGGATCTCTATTTTATAATAATTTAACACTTTTAATAAGTACTATCATGCTACTAAGCTATTTTGGTTCTGTCATAAGAACCCATTGATACCACCCATTCTAAATAGCATTTTACCCAATAACTAGCCCAATTTATAGCACATCCATTACATTGATTTCCTTGACTTGACCTTGGGAGTCTAGTGCACATTTTAGTGTGTGATATTAGTATACATATAATAACACCCTTAGTTTTAAATATGATTTTTACATTCACTCTAGTAGTTTTCAAATTCTCATCAACTCTATAACTAATTATGAAGTATTCTCCTACTCCTCCTTTAGTATAAACTATAGTTAGTCCTATGATAACCCAATCATAAAAGACTCTACCTACCACTCAAGTTACATAAGTAGAGGAGAGTCCACCCCAATACTCAGATGCATCACTAGGGATCACTTACTTAGACACATAAGATGAATACATAAAATAATACACATCATAAGATCATCTAGATGAGTCTATAGATGAAGGAAATCTATAAGAAATCTATGAATATGACACAGAGGAAGAGGTTGTATCTAATTTTATCCAAAAATTCCCTACATAGGTAACCTTTAGAACTCAAAGCCCTAGTTCTCCTCATATTTAAGATACAAAGAAAGCAATAACTAGAATGTAAGCCTAAGGTCCTATTTTGAACTAAACCATATATCGATAAGGAACATCAATTGAAACTAATAATTACATCAGTGGCTTTTGTTTTTCCTTCTATGGTTACTTCAATAGCTACTACATAAGACTGAATATAGGTAATTTCTTCCTTTTTTCTCTTCCAAACTAATTCATTTATCCATCCCATTAATACAATCTCATTAGATTTATTGTTATTTATGCCACAAATTTTTGGATTATTTGGTCATTATTAATATTACTAACACTATAGTTGTCACTCATACACTAGTTATATCATTCTTAATATTTTTAATAAATGTTACGATTACATAGATTATTTATTTGTAACTAGCATAATTACCACATTAATAAGTTTACATTTTTAATATTTAATATCCCCATACATTTTTGTCAAATATCCATTGCATTTATATACTTCCACTAAATCATAGTTTTTTGTGACTAATTCTTCAAATAGAGTCACTAATGGTACAGTCTATGAGTCTTGTAATCTCAAATAATATGTCTTTGTGACTCCTCAAACCAATATTTCTAAAGATAATATGGTCATTATGACTTTACCTGTGCCTTCACCTTCTACATATCCTAATTAATGTCCCTAACTTGACCCCTCCACTCTTATTCCACCTCCACAAATCCCTTCATATAGTTCCATCTCATCTTATATCCAAACCTCCTCTTAGGACCTACTGGTGACAAGTCCATGGATTCAACAAATACAAGATAAGTAATTATCAAGACAAATTTTTTATCACTAAAGATCCATGATAAATATAAATTTTGATGAAGTCTCTAATAAATTGAAAGGGGTAAGAAAAATAACAATGATTGTTGGAGGTAAAAATATTAAATTTAGGAGACAATAGGAGCTCTTATCACTACCTAAAAAAAAAAACCTTCCTAGAGAGGATGTTAAAATCCATGAAAACCCCATTTCTATGATTGATGCCACTAGGGAAGTTATTAAGGAAAAAAATTGGTTTACAATAGACCAATAAGAGATCAGAGGCAAATGTAAAATATAATCCCCTCAAGACATATTGGATAATGTAAAAACCTTGACCAGTAATATTTTTGACATTGTGTGTTCCATATGGATATCTAGATTAGATTCACATCCAAAATATGGAAATGTGGTGAATTTTCATGAATCCTAAAAAATATTAGGTTCCAAGTTACATTTCATTACTAAGGTAGTAAGACAAAATACATATCTAGATCATAATTTATTGCAACTTCTAGACATAACCTTGGTATAAAACTATGTGAAAAATAAAAAGATTCATCTCATAGTATGTCATAATAAAATGAATGAATTGGTCGGTAAAATTACCAATCAAGATCATAAAGTGACAAAAATAATTAGATATATACATATCCCTAGTGTTTATACTCTATTGGGGTAGGTAATGACTAAGCCATTCTTTAATAATATACTCTGATTATCCATTTATAATTTTAAATAAAAATAAACAACACATTTTTTGGAGTAATGACAAAATTTTCAACTTGATCACCTTTTAAAAGATAAGATATCCTAATCTTAGGCATTAGATGCATCTTTTTAGACTTCACTAGGTTTACATAAGAAATTGATGAATAAAATCTATATTATATTTAAATTACCAAACATTAATTTTTAAGTCATTAAGATATATTTTACACCATAAATGGTTTCATATAAGAAAATAAATGAGGATATACAAAATAAAAGTAAATTTTCTACCTAGGGAGGGGCTTCTTCATTACAAGCCAAAACATCAACAACTTCACCTTCTTCCTTTGTACAGGAATTGACACATAATATACTAGTTTTGTTTTCCCAAAGCAGTTTTGTTTTGAACTCTCTAAACATGTCTACAAGTCATACTTAGGTTATTAATATAGTTAAATCTCATACTATTATGGTAATATATATTGCATCTATGGTTTCTATAACTTTGACATCCCTTATTTTTAAATTTTTTAGTCAATCAACTCCAATTAGAGTATAGTCCAGTTTGAGTGCAATTTTCACTATCACTTCCACATGGGATTTGTAAAGTGACTATTTGAGTATAAAGTTTTCATGGTTATTTATATATTTTTACATGTGAATTAATTTAAATTAAGGCTTGTTTATTTTAAAGCATTGAGATCATGCAAAGTTTTCATGCCAAATTAAGAAATAGTCTTATTTTAGACATTTATAAATATGCAACAAGATTTGAAGTTGAGGTGATGTACATCCAAATATATATATATATATATATATATATATATATATATATATATATATATATATATATATATATATGTATGTATGTATGTATGTATGTATGTATGTTTTAATTTAATTTTTTTTAAAGAGAAGAATTTTAAAATTTATGAAAACAAATAAAGTTTCAAATGTGTTGTCTCTTCCAAATTTTTGTGTTTCCTTAGAAAATTTCAATCAAGTTGATAAATATATATGAGGCTATGTATGTGTTTTATTTATAGTCATTGGATTGAATTTTTTTAAGTATTAACCAACTCTTTGGTCATAGATCATATCAACAATTTGTTAGTGATCTTAAATATGCATAATAATGTGGTACTAACAACATCTTTGATTATAATTAGTGGGTCATATTGTAATTATTTACTTAAGATATTTACTCTATTTTATTATGTTATGTTCTTATAGATAATATAAAAAATACATTGGTTCATGGCATATGCTCAGCTTCCTATAGTAAGTCAATTTGGAAGGGTTTAATCTTCAAATGGACCATAAAACCCCTTCTTTTTAAACCAAATCCATGCTAGTTTAGATCTACCCATCCACCATAAGATAAATATATAACTTAAAGTTAAGTGTTAGGCACTTTCCATATATAAACCATCTAAGGTAAACAACCCTTATTTTAATTGTTATTCTACCACATGGTTATTTACAAAATTGAGACCCACAACTCATTCCTTGGAGTGAATTCTCACTAATCCTAAAACAAGAGAGAATTTGCCATAAGAATATTTATTTCATATCAAATCCACATCAAAAGTAACTAGTTTGAAGGAGCTTAATTTCCATGACATTTGGTAAAGCATTTTAACTATGGTCTTTGAGAGCTTGTATGAAATAAAGTTTTAATTTTAAGATTGTATTAGACCTTGAAAAGTTGCATGCAAATTTTAAATTTAATTCTTGTCAATGAATTATCCATGTTTTTATATCTCTTATTTGTATTAGAGAAGTTATATTTAGATTATTATAATTTAGAAAGGACTAGATTTGTAATGGTATTTTATTAGTTACATTCACTATTTTGTCAAAATGAAACATATTGAATACGAATTACCTTACAATAATTATTAACAATTTGAATTTTATACTTATATAATATGCATAAATTTTATACAAAAATAATTTTAGGTTTAATATTTTTTTGATATCATAGATGTGTTTATGAGACTAGACACACTGATGAAAAGATATGAGTTTGTACCTTCTCATTTTAGGATTGTTGGAACTATCTAGGGCACGAGTTACAAGTTGTGACTCTCTTATGTAGTTTGAAGGAATAAAAAAACATGACCTACAAAATATAAATTAAATTCACCATTTTTAATAATAAATACACCACTTAATGGATACATACAATGGTGATAAAATATAATAGTTAGGTCTCATATAACAAAAGTATAATAAAAAAGGAAGGTAAGGCATAAAAAGAGGGTGTCACATTCCTGTAATAAAAAATATATTATAAACAAATAAATCTAGTTAGGTACATGATGTCATTAAAAATAATATCTAAGTGAATCAAATCAAAGAAAACACAATAAAGAGTCAACAAAAATAAATTTTCAAGAATCATGTAGCATCAATTTGAAATGTATTAATTCATGATAAATTGCTTAGTTACACATTAATTCAACAATTAAGGTTATATTGACATATTTACATACATAAAAATGAAAATAATTATTTCATCAATTTATTATTAAAAATTATAAACATAAAACACCCTCATAGTTTGATTATATAAATAGAAACTATTCAGGCACAATATAAAACTAGAGAAATAAAAACCAAAGAACATAGATCACAAAGTTTCTCTTGAATTCTTGAAGCTTAGATTACCATTACTAAATCATCCTCCTAATGGTATCAAAATAGAAAATTAGACCAACTACCAATGTCTTTTTTTGGCCATAAATCTAGAGAGCTAACCATGTGGATAGTCTATCAATAGGCTAGTGAATGAGTCAAGAAACTAAATAGACTCCCTCTAAGTAAATAAACTAACTAACCCCTTTTATAACACTTTAAAGAAGTATTTATAGAGCATGGGATGGTATCTCCTTTAAAAGAGGGTGAAATTACACTAACAATAATGATGGAAATGTTTGTTACAGTAAAATACAAAAATTATCATGAAAAGGAAAGCGGGTGAGCCCATTAAGCCTAAATTTGTAGGCTTGGCTAAATCGGGGTCATTTTGAACCCAATTTCCCAACATTTGAAAGATATTTCCTTGAATCTAATTATGTATCTAAATTTGGTTAATCATATTTTTTGTGAATATACCCAATCATATCTTTAGAGAGCTCATTCAATCATTAGATGATCCCTACTTTGACTATATTCCAAGTGGTACTCTTAAAGCTAACATGAGGTATGTTGCTCATAATAATGCTAGATTATGGATTTCACATTTTTATGGGTGGTGACAGTTATCAAATTTGATTTCAAGCTCATGGGCATGTCATAGCTATCAAATTTGTGCCTAGCTGTCCCTTTCTTAAGGTTCTTACCACATGGTGCTAAGCTATGAAACCACAACTTGACTTTGGATTTTTGAATATTGATCCATGATTTACTTTTTTAAGTCATGAAACAAGGATAAGTGGAATTCATTTATTGAATCTCATCCCATTAAGTATAGGAATACACCATATAGACCTATTAAAATGAATAAACATGGTGTGGTATGATTGAGTCACATCCCCACAAAGGAATAAACCTTTGAACATGTTGTAGGTACATTTGATGTCACAAATATGTGAAAAAATTCTAAGTGTCCTTGAGCACAACCATAAGTTTCATTTGGGGGTCATTGTCTCACCTTATTTGGGATCTATTCTGTGGCATCCTCTCACAAAGTCACAACTTTACCTTTGAAAAATATTTGTGATGGATTGAAAAGGTAAATATCAATGTAAGGCTTCCACTTATCAATATACTATTTATTTATAATCCCAAAAGATTTTATCTTTGATATAATACCCTCTAAAACCATTAGGGATACAAATTTAGGGAAAAAATATGCATATAACTAAAATAGACATGGACCTTTTATAAAATTTTTAAAATTACTTTGAGCATGAAGAGGCTATAGATTTGCACTGTGTAGAGCCATAGATTCAATTCAATGCCTTTGAAAATTTATAAGGACTTGTGAAATGTTTTAGATGCTTTTGAATGTTGAAAAATGGGCCTTCTCATATAGTCACAAGCTCACATAATTTTTGAGTATGTGTTTCAAAAAAAATATGATAATGTATACAAATCCATGAGAAGAAAATATGAAGACTATGAACAAACACAAATTTTGACCAAGGATTCTGAGCTAGCAATCAAGTCTAAGAGCTATAGAGTTGCGAGAATATAACAAGTGACAAGCCTCGACTAAATTTGAAGAAATGTGAGGAACTCTCCATGTTTGAGTATTAAAAACAAGTGCCACATGGACCAAAGGAGTTGAGACATTTTCCTTAAAATCTATGAAGTGATGTGACTAAGCTTGAAATTTCATGAATAGATATTTAATCCTACATGACAAAACACTAAGTTTAGTGACCAAATAATTTATGAAATTGGTTAATAAGGTGACTTACAAATTCTTTGAATGAAGAAAATAAGTCTATTATAAAGCCCCATAATTCATTTAACATAAAATACCCAAAGATAGTGAAATTTTGTCAAATAATAGGGAAAATTTGCATGAATAAGCTCTAAGTGAAGCTATTCTATTTGATATATCCAATATGAAATTATCCATACAATATCCATTGAAATAATATTTTTAAATAGCATAGGACTATTGTACCTAAACAAAAAAATTACATGATTACTTTCATGAAGTCTTGAATGTTTTGCTCATTTTGTTATTTCAAATTTGGGTCCCCATAAATAAAAGAATGGGGCATGTTGGGCACAAAAAATGGAAACTTATATGGGGAAAACACTACTAATTGTTTAAAAATCAAAATTTATGGTTTTAATTTAGACAAACCAAATAGACTAAAGGAAACAATCTAATATCTTCAAAGATAAAATGGGACTTTTGGGTTTGTTTTAGTATACAACATAATAAGTTTTAATACCTTCAATAATTTAATGTGTGTGAAGATTGATTCATATATCTTTGTCATGGAGGTTTTTGACATAGCATAAGAGCAACCTTCATTATTAAAACTTCTTAAATATGATTTATTTTATTCATTTTTTGGCTACATGGGAAACTTGGGCATTGATCTACTATCATGGAGGCATTTATAGCCTCAATAGAGATACTATTGGCTCCACTCTAAGCTTTACTCTATTTCCAACTAGGTCTGAAAGCCTAAGATGGAGATTTCTCAGATCACCCTTTCTTACGAGAATAATTTTAGTTTTATTTTGATGTTCAAATTCTCCTTTGATTTGATTTTTCTTTATTCACTCTAAGAGGGTTGGGAACTAGAATAACCATGGCAAAAGGATTAATTTAGAAATTTATTATGACAAGGATTTATATTTTTATTTATTTCATATACCCCAAGGTAAATTTTAAATATGTTAAAGTGTAGTGTTGACATCCCATCAATAAGATATACATTCTTAATTCACATGCCAATTCTTTAAAATAATTATTCCTCTCTGAATTAAAAAATATAAAACCCTCTACCATGGTATTAGTTGCCTAAAATATCATTATTACAACTCTTTATAGTGGATTAATTTATTTGGAATCCAATTTATATGTGTCTAATGGATTTTGTTCCTATGGTAACTCAACCAATCAGAAACATTTCAAGGAAGGGGAAGGAAAATATTTTTTAATTTATTTCATAAGCTACCATGAGAGAGAACTTCAAAAAACATATCAAAATAGAACCAAAAGTGATGCAAAATAAAATAAAAATCAATAAATAACAAAAAAATATAAGATAAACTGATTTATATCTACTATATGCCTACACTACTTATAAACTAACAATTTACATTCAGGGCATGGAGGATGAACCTAAAAAATTTACAAAAAACAATTATAATTTTTTGACAAGAACGTGATTTAAATTTTCATCATCATTATCTTAGAAACTACATCCTTGTATTATTCCTAAAAAAAATTTCAATTTATGCATTCCAAATTTAAGAAAATGTACAATAAAAATTATCACATAATTATACTTATCAAACATGAAGCAGGAAAAAGAATTGGGCTCAAGTAGATATATCTCAAAGTCAGTACAAACTAATTAATGAAATTATGTTACCTCAACATCTAATATTTTAATAATTAGAGGTCCAATGAATACCAATTCCTTATGATATGATTCAAATAGTTAACAAGCTTGTGATTTTCCATTTTTAAAGGTCCTATGAAAATTTATAGGATTTTTCTAAGGAGAACATAATCAACCTCTAAGATATGGAATAAATACATACATACATACATACATACATACATATATATATATATATATATATATATATATATATCAATTTTTAAATCCTCATTTCCTTAATTATTATCTCCTTAAATTCCCCAATATTTTGCATCCACTAAGATTTCATCACCTTGTTAAAATAGATAAAATAAATCATCACTAACATCATATTCATTGGCTTCTTCTTATTGTATGTAGGCATTGTCATCTATTTCTTCATCACCAACATATTTTTTCAACAATTTAAATTCCACAATAATATGTTGATCAAAATCCAACAAAGACATCATCTCTTCCTTACTTGTTATTATAAACTCTTTAATGATTCCTCTGCATAAACCTCTTTTGCATCACTCTCTTAGGAAAATTATACATTAAAGAAAAATTGATTAGCATATTCATTAAGATCACATTAAATTTTATATACAATGCATGTTATATTTAGTATGATCATGAGGTTTGAATGTGTGTTTGGTTTAATAAAGAGGTCTTGATTTAGATTTTTGATTTTCTCAATGTTTGAACAAAGGTTTGATTAGGATAATCAACCGTGTGAGGATTCAATTTGTATATGATTAAGGAAATTTTGGTATGCCAATTTTATAGTAATGATAGTTCATAATTTCTTTAGAAGATAACTCTATATCCAGTGTGATAGTTTCTACATAATCTATAGCTAAAATGCTTGTTGCAGATGTTTTAAAAAAGATAGCTATGAGGGGATATAAAATGTTAATAAATATGTCCATAATGAAATATTATTAAACTCTATAACTAATGGGAATATTGTTATACACATATTTAAATTTTACATTTAATTCCCTGTTTGGCTCATTAGGTTAGCTCTTGAGTATGAGTAACTAGTTAAGTAAATCGAGTGGATTAATGAGTTTTCCAAATTTCAAAAGAAAATCATCTTCTAAATATTTCAAACTATTAATTGAATTAGGTGACAAATTTAAAAACCATTGATACCCAAAGCCATATAATGTAAATGGAAATAATATACAAGATACACCTTTATGCTGTTTATTTAATAATCCCATAAATTTTTTGAAAGCATAAACATGACTTTCAATTGTTTTATCATTCTCAAACTTTGGAATGTAATATCATGTTTAAATCTAAGTATGCTAATGGTTGTCTCACCAAACCAATCCATACATTACCTCTTTTTAATTTTGTGTTTTTCTAATTTTTATGGATTATTGACATTTTTGACAAAAATTAAAAATAAATCAGGGGTGAAAACTCGTTATAAGGTTTCCACCTAGTACCATTTTTATATTAATCACTTGGATGTGTCTCTGACACTAGACACATCACAAAAACAATATGGGTTTACACCATTTCATTTTAGGAATTAGAAAATTTTAGGCCATGAGTTTTAGGTTATGACTCTCTTACATAGTTATAGGAGTAGTAGATTGTGACTTTAAATCCCAAAATATAAATTCACCCTTTGTGATAAAAAATACACCCTTGAATGGTACATATAATGGTGTTAAAATAAGGTAGCCATGTATCATTAAAAATTAAAAATGAGGGGAGGGTAAGATAAAAAAATAGGTTGGCATAAGCCCAAAAGAACAAATTATTCTAAACAAATCAATCTAATAATGTACATCATACCATTCAATCTAATATCTACTCTATTTTTTCATGTCTCATTTAAAAAAAAACATAGTCAAGAGTTTAAGGAAATAAATTTATAAGAATATTGTAGTATCAATCTAAAAGTTATCAATTCTTATTAAATTGATCAGTTACACATTCATCCATAAATTAAGGTTATATTGAGACATTTGCATACATAATAGTCAAAATATCCATCTTATTAGCCTACCTATTGAAAATTATAAACATAAAACACCCTCATAGTCTGATGACCTCAATATATATTATCCATGCACATCATAAAATTAGAGAAAGGAAAACCAAAGAGCATAGCTCATATACTTTCTCTCAAATTATTTAATTTCACATTAAAATTGCTAAATATTCCTCATCTTGGCAGCAAACCAATGAACTAGAGTAATTGACAATGTAGTATTTTGTCTAGAATGCTAGAGAGTTGACCTTTTGGGTAGCTTTTTAGTAGGCTAGCAAATGATTCAAGAAAATATACCGATCAAACCCTTTGTAATGTTTTAGTGATGTATTTATAGGGATGTATGAAAAATAACTTAATAAATTGTGATATTATACTAACAATAATGATGGAATATTTTGTTATAACTAAACAATTTTAGAAAATATAATAATCTTCATGAAAAGGAAAGGGGCAAGCCCACTAAGCCCAAATTTGTAGGCTTTTCTGAATAAGAATTTATTTACAAAATTTAAAAATATTCAAAAGATATTCCCTTATAGTTGTACATGTATCTACATTTGGTTGATTATCCTTTTGGGGAATATACCCAGTCATCTCTTTGGAGTGCTCATTCCATCATTGGGTGAGCCCTACTTTAACTGAATTCATAGTAGAAATCATAAAACTAACATAAATCATGTTTCTTAAAATATTACAAACATGTATATTTGACATTTTTATAGCCAATGACAATTGTAAAATTTTATATCATGCTCATGGGAATGACATGGTTATTGATTTAGGGCATAGGTATCTTTTTCTTAAAGACCTTCCCATGTGGCACTAAGTCATGTAGCCATGACTCAACTTTGGATTTTTTAGTATGGATCATCACTTTCCTTTTGTTAGTCATGAAATAAGGATAATTGGAATTCATTTATTGAGTCAAGTCCCATTGAGAATAGGACTTCACCACCCAAACTCTTTAGAATTAAGACACATAGCATGGGTTGATTAAGTCACATCCCTAGAGATGCCTAAACCTTGTAACATGCCATAGGTTCCTTTGACATCATGAATATGAAAAAAAATACCAAGTGGCCCATAAAATATCCATATTTATCCATTGAGGATCATTTTTCCACCTTCCTATAGGTCCATTCCATGTGGCATTATATTATAGAGTTGTGACTTTTCTTTTGTCAATTTTTTGTCATGGACTAAAAAGTCATAGATGAACATGTGGCTACCACTTGTCAAGCTACTATTAGTTTCCAATCCATCAAGGTTTAATATTTGAGAACATACATTCAAAAACCTTTGGAGATGTAAGTTTTTAGAAACTCAATGTGTGTCACTTAAAAAGATGTGACCATTTTGTGACTTAGTTTTATTTTTAGAAATTTGATTTTGAGCACTATGAGACCATGTATTTTCATTGCATGGAGCCATAGAGATAATTCAATGGCTATGAAGATTTAAAAATGTCACCTTCTTGCATAGTCTCAAGCTCAAAATTTTTTTAAGTATGCATTATAAAAATGTTTTGAGAAAGTCTGTGAAGCCATAAGAAGTAGACACTTAAACTTCCAAAAGATTATGAAAAAGCACAAAATTTGACTACATATTTTGAAATGGTGACCAAGTTCAAAAGATATGGAGTTTTGATATTCTACCAAGTGATAAACCTAGGCTGATTATGAAGAAATGTTTATAACTCACCAATTTTTATTATTGTGAATAAGCACTATGTGGACTTGAAGAGTCAACTCATTATCCATAAGGGATACATATTGATGAAACTAAGTCTTAAATTCTATGAATAGGTGTTTAAGCCTAAATGAAAAATCACTAAATTTAATGACCAAATAATTCATGGAATTAGCTAAGTAAAGTGTAATCACCTAGAAATGAAACTTGAGTGCTAAGAGTGCTATTTGAGACCACCTATCCCTAGCTTGTCCTTAGATCTATCTTAGGGTCTATTTCCACAATTATCTATCCTTTGTGATGGACACATGCATATCTAGGCATCCCTAAAGTAGTCCCAAACCCTCATTTTTACATCTTGGACCTTCATGCCTCATTTTCTACCACCTAGACACTATCCCCATAATAGGCATAGTAGCACCACATGGTGTAAGTGTCCCAATTTTTGTGATATTATTCTTTCCCTCTTTTTACACAAATAAATATATTTTAGCTTATACATATTTTAACACTTTAATAGCAACTATAATATTATATATACATGAATTTTATCCTTATAACCACTAGATGGAAATGATATTCAAACTATAGATATAAACTCAATACAAAATATGCACAATCAAGGTTATCGATACCTATTATACCCTACTTCTAAATAAAACCATCTACAACATTCTTAAGCTTAGATTACTCAAATTTATAGTCTAAATCATATTAAAATTAATAAATTCAACCTTCATACTAGCTTCACTTGCACTTTCACTAGCACTTAAGTGGAGAGAACTACATTGGGATTAATCCCTATTCAAAGTATTATTATGTAGAGAACTCTTATCATAACATGGTGTTGAGGATGTCCAGCCTACCCAAATAACAACACACTTGTATAATTATATTAATTGGATTATATAACAACATGGAGGATTCAGGTTTTCACATAAAATAACTCAAAACAAGTCATCTACACAGATACAGAACTCATGAATATAGGAATAGTCTTGATAGACCCAGACAGAAGTGCACCTAGAAGTTCAAAATAGTTAAACCTAAAAGACACTATTTTCAAAATAAGGACACTAAAACCACATGGAATTAATATAAAATTAGGGTGTTACTATCCATGATGGGTTTTTACACTTGGATCCTATTTGTGACATCCATACTAGCCTTTACCTCAATTTTTAGCCTCCAAATCATCAATCTCAATAATTTTCTAGCTAAGTTATCATTTACATTATTTATTTCTATTTGTAGAAAGGTAAAATTAAGTCAATTCTATTATAGATCAATGTCTATATTTATTTTATATTTCTACCCTAATTTACTATACTAAACTCTTTAAAAACATAGGATTTAAATTTATCTAAGTCTTACAAGGTTAAAACATTTGGTGAACCCAACTTACTTCTAATATTACTCAAGCCCTAACCCTAGGGTTTATGTTTCCAACCTTATAATACCCCCAAATAGATTTATATTTCATATAATCATGATAATAATGAAAAATGAAGTTAATTACTTTTTGATGAAATGTTTTCTAACTTCTCTTGCATGTTTGTTTCCTTTCATTTAGAATGAATTTTAAAATGACATAAACACATATATACATAATGATTTAAATTAGTTAAAATATATGTCATAATTCATATCATGTTGTATTTCTCTTATGTAATTCCATTAACAAGCAAACCCTTACACACAAAAGATTTATTACATAAGCTAACAACTATGTTTCAAGTTTCTATGTCATATCTTATGCACAAAAAGGAATCTCCTTCTCTTCCGCATCTCCATGAGAGTGATAGGTACTTTCCCTCTAACTAGGTCCCTGGTATCATTTCTCCATGAGATGAATCATCCTATAATATTATTACTAATGCCCAAAATCATCCAATCTACACCTCTCCCCTAAAGTGTGTATGCCTACATGTTCAATCAAAAGTAACAAGGGTTTGCACTTTTGAGACTCTAAGGGATCAAATTATCGATATGAGCATGATAATTTCATAATTTTAGAATCAATATCAGATATTAAGTGAAAATTCACATTATTGGAAAATTAGATTAAAATACAAAAGCCTCTAGGGCACACTAGTGTCAATCATGTATATGCATCTTCACCTAGTCAATTTGTGGAAAGCAATGTTACATAACAAAATAGAAAATCACAAAAAATGCATCTAAAAATAGTGATTCAAAAAGTAATCAAAGATCAAATAGAATTTTAAGTGAGACATTAATGGAATTGATTCAACCTATAATGATCAACCTACCTCCTCTACACCCAATGAGGAGATATAAATATTATTGTACATATCATAGAATGCATGTGAAGCACATCATTTCATGTTTAGCATTGAAAAAGAAAAAAAATGTATACATATGAATCAAATAGTGACACATCATCCAAACAACACACAATGACATATCTATAAATTAAAAAAGGGTCAAATTCAATAATAGTACAATAATGATTACCAAAGCACAACTTAGAACAATAAAAGGTTCATAAATCACAATCAACGAAAGACATAGTACAAAAAGAATAGGTAAAGTAAGCATAAGACACAAATATACCTCTAAAAAATGAGGCTCAAATTTCAAAATAGTATGGGTTTGTTCAAAAATATCTACAATAGTTTTATTATCATGGTCAAGGTTTGGGTGAACAAGCCCAATGCATCACTGATATTCTAGAAATTGGTAACATTGGTCAACAAGGTTTAGGATTTATTGAAAATCCTAAGGCAAATCATTCATATATACAATTTATCAAGGCAAAACGTCCAAATACATAGGAAATGTTACAAAAAGAACAAGAACTTAAGTTTCAAAATCAAAATCATGCTAAGATAAAAATCATTCTCACAAGAAGATTTCTAGTAAAAGAGCTTCTAAAGCACCATATGCATAAAATAAACGTAGTTTCAAAGGAGAAAATCATAATTAATATTCCAAGGCACAATTTAGAAAGGTCAACTTCATAGTATGAGGCAATTCTCTCTAGCATTCTAGGTTATTATGATTATTATGATACCAATGATGAACAAAACTCAAATTCATACTGTAACACCATTAAAATAGATCATAGCAATCACACTACATGAGAGATTACCATTCCTATTTTTGAAATAGGCCACAATTATAATGATTCCCCCATGAGACTCATTAATTAGTATTATTCCTTCTTTATTGTATATACTTTTCTTATTTCTCATTCCTTGTATATCATTTCATTTTCATGTTACTTGTACATAGCTTATATCCAAAAAATAAAAAAACAATATACTATGTAAAAACATAAAAAAATTCAAATATTTACTCTAAAAATAAAAAATTATAAATTGTATGCATTGTAATGTTTACATTTATTACATTTTTCCAGACACTACACATGTTAGCTATCTTTTTATAGTCAATTTTATCATACATACATGCTTCAATTATTCTTGTCAAGTGCTTACAAATTACTACATGACTTAGGTCCACTAAAATAATTTATAAATTTGCTACTATATACCCACTAGGTACATATACATAGATACATGAGTTCTTCATTTAACACATTCACCCATCTAGGGGCATCCTATACACAGTTTCAATTACCATGTTACATCTTTCTACATTCTACATCACAATTTTAGAATTTTTATATATTGATATTGATCATGCTACACTTACTCATTTTTTTATGGACACTACTACTTAAGACAAAACCTATTACATTGTTATCTCTTACAATAGATTTGTATTACATGATCATGCATACCTTCATTTTTAACTTTCTTAGTTTAGACTTGATTTTGTCCCTATGCTTCTTATATGTAAGGGAATTTGAAGATGATATTTCTCTATGACTCTATACCACTTATTTTCAATATATGTATGCTTTAGACATGTGCCCATGTCCTTATGTGTGCTTTCTTAATTATTTATGTAAATATTTGAACATGTCCTTCTATGTGGCTCTAAGATAAATTGTTTATTGTTTGTGTATGTGGAAATTTGAACATGTCCTTGTATATATTTATTTCTTATATTTAGTGGCATGTGTCCATGTCCCTTGTATTTTGTCCCCTTGGCCTACTTTGTGTGCCTCATGTGTGGTATATGTATACTTTCTTATATGCATTACGACCATGAAAATTTTATCTTGCTTGTCACACATTATAATTTTAGATTTTATGAGGGCCCTTATGCATCTCCCATTCATACTTGGGTGTTGTGATAGACATAATTTCCCATCCTCCTAGGTATCCACTCATTTATTACTCAGATTTGATGTTCATATACATTGTTATATCTATCTTGACAACCTTGTGAATTCTAGATCTAACATACATCACACATTACAAACTTATGCTCAAATTATGTTACATTATAATGTTATGTATGCACATCATATTGAGGTTTTGTCATAGAGATCAGGTTATCATAATGCACTCAAAGTAGAATTTTCAGCACACAAGCACATAACATTGAAATCATACTCAAGAAAACATAGTGGGAAATAGTGACACATAGATCAATTATAGTTGCATAAAAATTAGAATAGTTAGACATTAGCACCCAAATTAAGACACTAGTTCCACATATAAATACTATAGAATATATGATGCTACTATCTAGTAGCCTTAATTTCTTAAAATTCTAGGTTGGCTAGAAAATTATAGTAGGTACAATCTAGGTTTGCATAGGTTTAGTTATAAAATTATTAATTTTTACTTAGTTTAGATTAGATTTATACTAGTTTTTTAAAATTGGGGGCATCATGCATGGTATGAACATTTCCATTTTATTTTAGATACTCAAATATAGATCATTATAACTCAGTCTATAATCCATATACTCAGATATCAATTTTGGGGGCATGTGCATGGCATATCATCTTTTTATGATCACTTGCACACTAGTTCATTAGATGGAATGAAAAAATTAATGTCATTATCTATATTGTATACATTAGACACCATGTTCTAGGTTACACACCAAATTCATGCCTTAATCCATCTACATAGGTTGGCATTCTCAAGTGGCCTAGAGCCACCTAATATACTTCAATGGTCACAAAGTTGACATCTGCAATTATATATCTCCAATTAGACATTTTTTAGTTACATCTCATAGTTTACTTTTTAGGTGCATATACTACATATGAGTATGCAATGATGGATTCATAGTCTACTTGAGTTCTTGAGCCACCTAAATGAGAGGGTTGGATATGCCATTAGTCATGATCTACCAAACATGGGTGGGTAATGATGAAATAAAAACCAAATTGATTTATTGAGCTACCCACACATATGAATTGAGCAAGCCATCAATACAATAAAAGATATTCATCAATTGATCACTATACACACACATAGACATGTTGTCACTAGGTTTATGTATTGGCTCATATACCTAGTGTGGTGTATATATTCCTTTCCTCTCTTATCCCTTTGTTTAATTTTACTTCTCTACTTAGTTTTGTTTTTTTATTTTGATATATCATAAGTAAGGACTAATTTAGTAATGTTTCACTTACACAACACATAATGGATCATGATTCACATACTCAAATCTACATTCATGTGCTTTACCTCTTAGATAAGTCCAATTATTCTTATTTTTTCTTTGTCCTAGCCATTTCACTTTATTGTATTTATAGTATTAAGAGGGGTAAATTTAATCAACTAAAAATGACACTTGAGTGATAACTGAGCCCACCTATCCATATCTTATCCTCAAACCTATCTTAGGGCCTATTTCCACACTTATATAACCTTCATGCAGGCCACAAACATCCATTGACATCCCTAAAGTAGTCTTAAACCCTCATTCTAACATCTTGGCCCTTCATGCCTCAAGTTATGCCACCTAGACACTAGTGTCATAATAAGAATAGTAGTGTCATATGGTTCTAGTGTCCCAATTGTGGTGCTATTGTAATTTCCCTCCTTTTCCAAAAATAGATATATTTTCAAATTTTAGACCACCTAGGGTTAGCCTATACCTATTTTAACACCCACAAAAGCACCATAATAGTATATATACATGAATTTTAGCCTTCTAACCACTAGATGTAAATGAGATGTAAATTACACATACATACTCAGAATAAGTTGTGCACAATCAAGGTTATCAATCCCTATTATAAATTACTTCTATATACAACCATCTACAACATGCCTAAGCTTAGATTACTCAAATTTATAGTCTTATGAAAATTAAAAGTACTCAAGTCAACATTCATATTAGCTTCACTTGTACTTGTAATATCACTTAGGTGGGGAGAAATACATCAGGCTTGACCCCTCTTCAGAGTATTGCTATGTAGGAAACTCCCATAATAGTGGGTGTTGAGGATGTCTAGCCTACCCCACTAGCAACACACTTTTTTTATTCTATCAACTAGATGCCCTAGAAACATGGAGGATTAATGTTTTCACATAAAATCAATCAAAATAAGTCATTTACAAAGATCCATAACTCATGCACATAGGAATAGGCTTGAAAAACCTAGACATAGGTGAACTTAGAAGATCAAAATAATTATACATAGAAAATACTACCACCAAAATAAGGACATCAGTGCCATATGGTCTTAATTTCCAATTAGGGTTCTACTATCCAAGAGGGTTTTTTGACACTTGGATCTTGTTTGCTACACCCAGACTAGACTCTATCTCATTTTTCAACTTCTAGATCCTTCATCTCTATCATTTTTTAGAGAAGTTATCATTTATATTATTTATTTCTATTTTTACAAAGGTTAAGCTAAGTCAGTTATATTATAGATCAATGGATGTATTTATTACATGTTTATACCCTAATTTACTATAATCATCTCTTTAACAACATAGGATTAACAATCATCTAAGTCCTAAAAGGTTAAAACATAATGTGACTTGTGAATTCTTCGAAATAAGCAAATAATTCTATTACTATCCTTGTAGTTCACTTCACATAAACTACCCAAAGATAGTGAAAATAAACCAAAACATAGGGTAAATTTCTATGAATAATCTCTAAGTGAAGCTAATTTATTTGCATAAGTGAAATTTGAAACTAGCCATAATATAATCATTAAAATATGATTTTTAAATAGAAAAGGACTATTTGACCTAAACAAACAAATTTACAAAATTAATTTCATGATGTCATGAATTTGTAGCTCATTTTGTTATTTCAAAATTGGGCCCCCCCCATACAAAAAATAATGGGGCATGTTGGGCACAATAAATTTTAGGTTTCAAATTTTCATTGAATTTTTAAATTAAAATAAGAAAAGAAATTAATTTTAGTACTATTTCACCTACATTTTACATGAATATTTAATCTCTCTAAAATGAAATATTTTAATCTGAAAATAATTTAAATACGAAGATGTGATTTTTTAAGGTTTTCTACATTTTTTTAAATTTATTTTTGGGTAACTATTTTATTTTATAAATTAAATTAAAAATAATAATAATTAAAATTAAAATAGAGGTTGAGCTCACACAAGCTCATTAGAGTAAGAGATAAGTCTAAGGAGAGCCTATAGAGGGGTGGGCCAAGCCCATAGGTAACTCGATTGAATTTTAATTGAGCCACAAAGCTAAATCTCTAGCTAATGCATGGGAGTTACTTCCCTAGTGGATAATTAAATGACCAAGCATAATGGGTTGGGATCACAAAAGGATCCATCAGGATTTTTATGGTTGATCATTAGGTCAATATTGACCCAAGGTTGGGTAAGGATGGGTTTATGGTGTGGTCAAGTTATTAAGGCATAGTAGTGGAGTGTAGGTGTATTGGGACATCAATAACTTAGCATCAACCTCTGCATAAAATTTTAAGGGACTTGAGGAGATTATATTGGATTAATTTTAAGGGGAAACCATGGTTAAATAGAAATATCCTTTGTAGTTATTAAATCACAACCATGGCTTAGATCCAAGCTATTATTTTAAAGGATTTGTGTAAAGGACCCAATCTATTTTATTGTAGATGGTTTCAGGGGTTTGGTTCTAAGATGTGCATCAATGAGACCATGAAAAGGATGAGGTAAACTTTTATAGATGGATATGACTTTAAAAATTTTGGTCTTTGGATGAATCATGGAGGTATTTATGGAGATGTGGAAACCCCACTCTCCATTCCATGGAACATCTCGTTTGTGCCTTTGGGAACTCTTGAGACTAAAATAAATAGACCAACTAAATAACATATGTGAATTCAAATGAAATATAAAATTAAAAAACAAATATTTAGGATAAGTCTCTTGTATTTTACTCAATAAAAAAATTAAACCTATACTAATCTACTAAACTAATGGATTTTCTTCAATGGAAAGCTTAAACTTGAGGGTCCATGAAATACATTTTTGCAGCTTGCAAAGGAATGGGCAAGGAATGGATAATCCTTTCAATCACTCCCCCTCCTCCTCCCAAAATTTTAAAACTGAAAATGAGACTTTCTAATATTGTGTTGAAGTTTTTATTTCATCATTATGATGTTAGATAAACATTTATGGTATGTCTACTCTGATGGTGGATATAGATCTAATTTAAGATTAGAGAATGCATGCTCCACTTTTGGAGAGAATACAATTTTTACCAAAGTGACCTTATAATATATTTTAAATTTGAATATGCACCGTATTAAGTTGTTAGCCTTATAATTTATTATTGAGTGGGCCTTTTGAATGGGGAGTCACTTAAGTGACCCCTTGGTGTAACTTTATGACTCAAATTTTATAAAATTAAAGTGCATTTATAAGCTAAATTGAAATTTATCTTGTGGGACCTTAGTAAACATTTTAGATTCTATCTTAATACCTAATTAGATTATTAGACCTCTTTCTTGCTAAACTATGGGACCTCACTAGTTGTGGACCTAATTTATGAAATAAGGGTTGTTGGGCCCATATGACCTATTTTGGTTTTCAATACCCTTAGGGTTATTTAGCCTTCTAGGGATCAGTTGGACCCTTGGTTTCATTGAGCTACTTTTACCACTAAGCCTTATTGGGTCATCAACATAATTTAATGATTTAGGTTCACTATTTCCATATAGGTCATTTAAATCATTAAATTTTTTTAGGTCATATAGGCCATTAGACTTATTAAGGTCATTTGGAAATCATTTGGGTTATTGGGATGGATTGAGGAATATCAGACTACATTTATAGGTATATGATTACATGATCAATCTTACCTAATATTCCATGTTACCCCAAATGGAATGTGACTTCATATTTCCCTTAGAAACCTTGTGAGGTCATTTTATAAAACATTATATAGGCCATTAAACATGTTATTTGCCTTTGTGAACCTCATTTATATCAATGATCCTTATGTTGTGATTTAATCTATGGGTATTATGATGAGTTGTTTATTCTAATGACATTCATGTAGTGACAATGTGTATGTATAGGTTATGAATACTTGTATAAATCCTATTTCTTTCAATATAATATGGTAGAAATAAATTCATAAAAATATATCCTATATATACTTGGTAGAGGG
The DNA here is from genome assembly GCA_037957365.1 of Torreya grandis. NCBI lineage: Eukaryota > Viridiplantae > Streptophyta > Pinopsida > Cupressales > Taxaceae > Torreya > Torreya grandis. The sequence continues at coordinate 1,204,605 of JARHVA010002026.1, forward strand.
CAATTTACACTTAAACAAGAGTTTAGGGTTCCAAAGTCTAAGCCTATGACATTTTGTATAGCTCTCACTATGTCTCAATATGGATAGGTGATTATAAAAATGATTTTAAAGGGGTGTATAAATAATATAATAAGGATATCATGTGTAAGAAACTAATGAAAAAGAGTAACTTAGTGCCAATATAACTAAAATTACTAAACTAATAAGAATATAAGTGGTTCAATGGTCAACTAATGGATGGTCTATAAAAATTTAGGTAATATATGGAAATCTTAAGTAACCCTATAGCTATAAAAACTCATTAAGTATAAGGATAAGCATAAGAAAGGATAAAAAACACATCTATAATAGAAATGAGCAAAGCAATATCTAATCTACTAATTAAATAAATGAAAGAGAGTAAGGATATAAATACTTACCTTTGGGTAGACCTATCAACACCTCAATATCCTTTGTCTCAAGTGATAATTTTCAAGATAATTTATAAGTTGAATACCTAAAATTAAAATAATAAGGCCTAGATATCCCTAGTTTTGTAATACAAAAACTAGGACACCTCCTCAACATGAATCTTTATATTGAGATTCAAAGACCATAAGTATGAATATACCTCTAAGATAAGACTTTAACCTTTAACTCTTCATTTTATTACTTAAGAACATAAATGTGAGTAAAAGTAGATTAGATATGTGTTATATTATTTGGTAATGAAATATGACCCCTATCTATATGTCTCCAATAGCTATAAATGATTTTAAACTTGAATATAATGGTATCAACTAAGTTTATATAGTTGGAAATATGTTATTTGGCATGGTAATTTATTATCTAGGGTGGTATATTACATTTGATAGAATACAAAATCATAATTGTATCAACTAGGTCGATACATTCTAGGAAGAGACAAGTATAAAATAGATTGTACACATCATTGATACAATATGAATATAAGGTGGATAAAAAAAATAAATAAAAAGTATACAAAAAGGTAAGATATAAAGAGACTCATATGAGGTTATGTTGGTGTAGAATTTTATCCCACTAGGTTTTGTCTACATGGTCTAGTCAACTTGCTTAAGTTTAACAAAGGTCCTTAGTGGATAATAATCCTACATGCATGAGTATGTTGGGACATGGATATTTTACACCCATATGATGAACCTTCCTATGTAATTTTTGGATAATGCTTGAATGTTTAATTAAATAATGCACTTTTTCACAAATTTTCTTGTGTGAGAATTTTTTATTTTAGGTTATGAGGTTTTACTCTATAGGTTATAAATTCATGCTTCACTATTCAATTGATCATAAAATATGACATGGTGTAAAATACATTCTAACAATTATTTTCTATTTGATTTTTTGTGATATCCTTACTATGCATTCTTGTTGCTTTATTAATTTCAATTTTCAAAGGTTTGGTGGGGTTTCTCAAACATTTGTGTAGATATTTATAACTGGTGTCTCTAGACAAAAAAATAATAATCAAATTGGTTTAAAAGGGTGATAAAACCTTAAGATTGGATGTAAACATGACCTAATATTGTGACAACCATTTTTGGCCATTTTTGGAGGGTTTCAAGTAATTTTCTTAGTTTTCATGCATTTTTGTACCATTAGAGTTTTCAATTAGAAAATGGTCTCTAGGTTTTTCTAGGTTTTTTAGATTACCAAGAAGGTATGTACCTATTTTATATAAGGTTAATCCAATTTTCATATATTTTGGTTTGTATTATATGACTTTTTCACCACTTGGGTGTAGTAACAAAAATTATGGACTTTGAAATTTTATGAAAAAAATTGTCCTTCTTTTATGCCTACATATGATGTATGCCTTTGTGTTTCCCAAGGCTCAAGAAGATAATTGTAATGATGTAATGATGTGGAAATATATACCCACATTGGTCAATCAAACCATTAGCCTATTTCCTAATGTGTGGTAGCATGACAACAATTGGTCGTGTATATCCACAACTTTGTGGGCTAGTCGATATGCCAAACTAACTCTCACCCACACATCCCAAGACCATGTATGCATTCATTAATTTATGGGACTATTGTTATACTTAACAGACCCTCACCTATGTGATGATGTGGATAAACTAAAATCATGCACCTTCATGCACTACATGATAGTAGATGCATGGGCCTAATGGCCTAGCCTCTTGCCTCATGATGATGTGGTTGAATCAAACCTTAGCCCCTGGTTATATGATAAATTATACCTTGGTCATGCCCAACCCATGGGAGATTAAATTTTCCTTGGAAAAATTATCATAACTATTTTTACACCAAAATTTTCTTAAATTTGTGTATCTTATTTTTTTCCAACATTATTACCACCAAATGTTTCATAAACATAGATTTTCAGCCATGCATAAATTTTGATTGGTAGTTAATATTTGAGTGTTATCCTCTTCAAAAGTGATTATTTTTTCATGATATACACATGTATTTTGTTTTTGGTCCTTTTATATCTATCATAAAACCAACTACTATACACTCTTAGATGTATTATCAGTTGAGTTTGATGTCCCTCTAGTTCTTTTATACTTTTACATATTTGTTCAAGACACATTCTCAATTGTGTTTGATGTTTATATGAGCATGCTTATATTTAAAAATTAATGGGGTTCACTTTGATAATTACAAGGGGGTAATGTATGGTGTTGTGTAATTTTATTTTATGCATTTATTCTTTACTTTCTGTAAAAACCTCTTTTTTTGCATCATGGAAAATTGTTGGTCATCTCTTAAAATATTCAATTACCATGAATGGAAAAAAAACATGATACTTTCTCTTAAAAAACAAGTATTCTATAAGATTACTATGAATAAGGAAAATGAACCTATAGTAGATGTAGATAAAAATAAATGGTTTAATAGATGTGATCAAACACATGGTTGTCTTAGTTTGTCTACTTCTCATTACATACATTTTCACATCAAATATATTAAAAAACCAAATGAATTATGTACCATACTAGAAAAACTCTTTAGAAAATAAGATGTGATGAGATTCATGAACTGGAGAATGAGCTCATTAGGTTGAGCTTGGGTGACTTTGACACACTACAAGACTTCTTCACTAATTTCAAATATTTGAGGTTGTAGTTAAAATAATGTGTAATAGATAAGAAAGATGATCAATTTGTTTTGTTTATACTCTCCAAACTAGGTCCAGACTATTATTTATTTGTATCCACTTTCTTTGCCACAAAAAGTGATCTCGGAGCTACATGGAAGATACCTTCTTTATATACCTTTATTGTTGAATTACTCAAGAGAAAGATAAGTTGATGTAGATGGGAATAGTGAAGTCCCCATAATATCATGCACTCTTTGATAATAAATAGAAGTTTTTGAACAATATAGAGAATAAACAAAATAGAGAGGATCAAGAGAGAGATGCAAATCCTCCCACCTACTTTAGACTCTTCCTATTTATACTCACCTAAACTTGATGATTTTTTTTATCTTGAACACATTTTTGATACTGATGAGTCTTCCTCTATAGATGACCACAATAGTGATGGGGACACACCTCCAAAATATCCTTATCACATTCTAGATATTTAAGAGTTATTTATTGATCCACCTACTTTTAGTCCACTTTAGATATTATAGGGAATAGGTATTTTGATCTATGATACATTAGATATTAAGTAATCTATTTCATATTTTTAGGGTATACCATAGTATTTCTTAGCCTCTGTCTCTAATACGCCATCATGGAATAAAATAGTTATCCCTCCTACCTTACATGAGGTTAAAACTTACTTTTATAGGAATCAAACCTTAGTTAAAGATCCATCAGGAACTTAGAGGACTCATCCATGATTCCATAGTGATCCTTTCTTCATTGCATATACTTTTGATCCATAGTCACCCTAAGGCAATTTTTTGTATGACACAAGATGGCTTCAAGTAGTTATATATTTCCATGGGGATTTTTATCCCTACTCTATTATTTGATCTCTTTTGGAGAGGATTTTTGTTCCTATAGGTTTTCTCCTTTTCTTTGACTTATGCGGGTTACATTATGTTTGGTTTCCTCATTAGGCTTCATTGTTGGGACCCAATTCTTATACCCACTTAATCTACACTTAAAGTGGGGTTTTGGTGTAGACTTTTGTCCCACTAGGTTTCATCTACATGGTCTAGTTATTTTAATTATGATTAATAAATGTCCTTAGATTAAAATAATCCCACATACATGAGTATGTTGGGACATGTATATTTTCCACCTATATAAGGAACCTTCCTATGTAATTTTTGGCTAATGATTGAATGATTAATGAGATAATAATCTTTTGATTAATTTAATTGTGTGAAACTTTTTTATTCTAGGTTAAAATATTTTGATTTATAAGTTCTACATACATGACTTTTTGTTAGTTTATCATGGCATTATTGTACCTTGGATTTTCAACCTTTAAGGAGATGTCTCATCTCTCCTCATCTAAGTGGCACAATTGAAATACCTCTATGCTTATGGGTAGCCTAAGAATGAGGTGAATCTCTATATAGGGATATCTCCTTTGATGTACCACTTGTAAATCACTACTACACCTAAAATTTACGAGGGAAAAAGGAGAGAGAAAAACTAAAAATAAAATATCCTAAAGGAGGTGATACACCAAATTAGTTGATGACAACTAACTAGCTACATGTTACACATGAGAACAAGGGACTAAACAAATATACACTTCTCTAATTTGAATCTTCTCACATCAATATTTCATTATGAGTTTATGATGAATGTTTATAATAGGAAGAATAAAAAAGAGGCCTAGAATGTAACTATTTAAATGGACTAACTCATCAACCTTGACTCATCAATAGAACACTTCACATGACCTACAAGAAGAAGGTTTCCAACTACAAGTAGGTGAGAGAATGAGACAACATGCTAAGGAAAAAAGATTTATCACTAAGAAAGATCAATAATACAAGTAAAAAAAATATGAATAGTCATGGAAGAGGCAAAAATTAGTACTCTTTATTGATATATGATATGTAAATGATAAAGGCTTCACCATACTCAGGTGGAACATAGTTTACAAAGGCCAAAATGGTTAGTTCTTATAGAAATTGAGATAGAGAAGAGAATAAAGAATTTTAATGGTCACAAGGACACTTATAAATCTAATAAAATGATTCACCTGTGCATGAAAAGATGGTGTGAAATGGACCATGCAACGTCAGAAGAGACAAGTCGACTTCCAAGTCATGAAACTCATGAAAAGTGGCATGGAATTCTATTTACTAGCTCAAAAAATTGCCTTCATGATCTATCCATGTTTTATTGTCAAAAAACTGAATATGGATAGGTAGAATTATTGGAATGAGAGGAAATTATTTCAAACATGCCTATCTATGTATTAGTTATAGTCCTACTAATTTGGAATCTTTTGAAAGTGAGCCATCATTGCTTGCAATCTAAAAAACTCCTTTTTTTAGTCACCCTTCACACTTTTCCTCAAAATTAGTTTTATTTTCTCATGAAAATCCATGAAATGGAGTGTATGACACTTTTCAAGACCCTCCATTACCTTAGACTTCTCAGGTAAACCTTAGAAAACCATCTACTTCAAGTTCTCACACTTGTCACCATCATGTTCACTATGCTAGTTTTGATTAGATAAGATGGCAGATCTGGTAGGAAAAATTAAGATTTTTTAAGAATCATGAAATGAACATAGTGAGTTATTAAAAGTCTTAATATTTCTCCCAAAGTTGGTTTTATCCCTTGAAGGTCTCTAGAACCTACACAATGCATAAAATAGTCAAAAGAATTAGTTGTATACCTTGTTCATTTAGATTATGTACAACTTATCCTAGTGGTAGGGAACATAATTTAGTATTTTAAAACATAAAATCCTTGTTTTGGGTAAACTATGCTATTTTAGTGCATTATCTCCTTCATTTCCTCAAACTGGTCACTAACAAGGGGTTTGGTGAGTCTAGGAATATTTTACCCTCTTAATATTTGATCATGAATATTGGACATTAAAATCTCAACATAATTCCATAAAATAGTTTATTATGACCCTATATAACTCCTCCTAACCCCTTTAGTCTCCATGTAAAGCATTTAATAAGATATCGGATACCAAGTTATCCACATGAACTCTTTTCTCTATTTCCATAGGCCTAAGTTGTCTTTGAGCTCAAAAATGGCCTTCTTAGGGGTTTATCTACATACAAAGAGTTTATAAAAATATTTAGTAACCCAATAAACATTCTTCAATATGTTATAATTCTCATCTTAAGGTGGAAGTGAAAAGACTCTCCATTTGGACACTAGGACAAAACCCTACGCTTTAAGCTTGACTATAACATTGGATTTCTAGGACACTTTTTTGAGATCATACAATTTATTATTGATTTCTCATGTTTTTATGGTTTTTCTGAAATTACCTACACCTTATTTAAATGTATCTATAACTTATGGTCTACTCTTTTGTCTCCTCTTCTTAAAGACTATACAATTTGCTCATAAGGGGAGTGCCATTTGTCTAAGACAAAATAGAGAGCACTTCCCAAATTTAATTAGGCCAATTGGTAATTTTAAGAGATTATATATGTCTTATAGACATTCTCCAAAAAATTTCACCCCTTTTTCATATGACTAGATCCTCAAAAAACACTAAAAATTGAGACAGACTACTATAAGAGGGGCTATGTATAGGGTTTCACTATATAGACTGTGTATTGTAATATTAGAGCCCTCTGTCTCTTAATTTACACTATAAATATCCTATTTAAATTTATTCCATAATTTTTATATCCTTAAAACACATTTATCATCTTAGACTCCTCTAATACTTTTCATTGCATACTTCTCTAATTGACTATCTTGAACTACAGACTATGTTCTTACCCAAAACACTATACCTGTAAGTGGTTTAGGATGGACCATACTTGAAAATAGTGTATTAGGACTATTTTATACCATAAAATGTAATATATTATTATTTTTACCTATTAACTCATGTTTGGACAATACCAATCATTAATAATCATCACCATTTAGCTCACTGTTGCATACAGTCAAACAGGACTGGTTGTAGGTGAATATTGGCCTAGAAAAGCCTTTATAGGCATATTTTAGGTTTGAAACCATTCCTAAAAAATTTATCCTATAATTTTCATGATTTATCTTTATTTAATATTACCCATAAGGTTTAATACATGCTTTCAAATTTAGCCTTATTGAGTTATTACTTGAAAGTACCCTTTCATCTCCATACAACTGTAGGTGGGTATTTCAAGACTTAAGACATCCATATAGGTATGTATGGTATTGGAAAAATAGTATATCATCCTCTTATTTAGGTTATGTTTATATCATGAGTTCTTAATTTACCATATGTAACCATTCTTCATGGTGGCATGATCTATTTTTCAACCTTGGGTGATAGGTCACTTCAAAGGTGAAATATTGTAGATGTGAATACAATATTTTAGTGATTAGAAAGGCATATTTGTGGCTTTTAACAACCAAAATACATCAACCATATTCCCTTAAAAAATTTCCAATTCATTATGGTATGTGTATGATATAATATGAGTGCACTAGGAGTGGTAAAAGTCCTTGTAACCACGTTATATGACTTGCACAAAAATGCCTTAGGCCTCTATTCTATAATTTTAGGGATTAGATCCTAAAACTTAGACATCTAACCCTATAAGGTGATCCATTATTTAATTTTATCATTAGAACTTTATTCTTGACACTACTTTAGACTCTTCCTATTTATACTCACCTAAACTTGATGAGTTTTTTTTAGCTTGAACACATTTTTGATACTGATGAGTCTTCCTCTATAGATGACCACAATAGTGATGGGGACACACCTCCAAAATATCCTTATCACATTCTATATATTTAAGAGTTATTTATTGATCCACCTACTTTTAGTCCACTTTAGATATTATAGGGAATAGGTATTTTGATCTATGCCACATTAGATATTAAGTAATCTATTTCATATTTTTAGGGTATACCATAGTCTTTCTTAGCCTCTGTCTCTAATACACCATCATGGAATAAAATAGTTATCCCTCCTACCTTACATGAGGTTAAAAATTCCTTTTATAGGAATCAAACCTTAGTAAAAGATCCATCAGGAACTTAGAGGACTCATCCATGATTCCATAGTGATCCTTTCTTCATTGCATCTACTTTTGATCCACAGTCACTCTAGGGCACTTTTTTGTATGACACAAGATGGCTTCAGGTAGTTATATATATTTCTGTGGTGATTTTTATCCCTACTCTATTATTTGATCTCTTTTGGAGAGGAGTTTTGTTCCTATAGGTTTTGTCCTTTTCTTTGACTTATGGGAGTTACATTATGTTTGGGTTCCTAATTAGGCTTCATTATTGGGACCCAATTCTTATACCCACTTAATCTACATTTAAAGTGGGGTTTTGGTGTAGGCTTTTGTCCCACTAGGTTTTATCTACATGGTCTAGTTAGTTTAATTATGATTAATAAATGTACTTAGATTAAAATAATCCCACATACATGAGTATGTTGGGACATATATATTTTCCACATATATAAGGAACCTTCCTATGTACTTTTTGGCTAATTATTGAATGATTAATGAGATAATACTCTTTTGATTAATTTACTTGTGTGAATTTTTTTATTTTAGGTTAAAATATTTTGATTTATAAGTTCTACATACATGATTTTTTGTTAGTTTATCATGGTGTTATTGTCCCTTGTATTTTCACCCTTTAAGGAGATGTCTCATCTCTCCTCATCTAAGTGGCACAATTGAAACACCTCTATGCTTGTGGTTAGCCTAAGAATAAGGTGAATCTCTATATAGGGATATCTCCTCTGATGTACCACTTGTAAATCACTACTACACCTAAAATTTACGAGGGAAAAAGGAGAGAGAAAAACTAACAATAAAATATCCTAAAAGAGGTGATACAAAAAATTAGTTGATGACAACTAACCAGCAGCATGTTACACATGAGAACAAGGGACTAAACAAATATACACTTCTCTAATTCGAATCTTCTCACATCAATATTTCATTATGAGTTTATGATGAATGTTTAGGATAGGAGTAATAAAAAAGAGGCCTAGAATGTAACTATTTAAATGGTCTAACTCATCAACCTTGACACATCAATAGAACACTTCACATGACCTACAAGAAGAAGCTTTCCAACTACAAGTAGGTGAGAGAATGAGACAACATGCTAAGTAAAAAAGATTTATCACTAAGAAAGATCAATAATACAAGTAAAAAAAATTATGAATAGTCATGGAAGAGGTAAAAATTAGTACTCTTTATTGATATATGATATGGAAATGATCAAGGCTTCACCATACTCAGGTGGAACATAGTTTACAAAGGCCAAAATGGTTAGTTGTTATATAAATTGAGATAGAGAAGAGAATAAAGAAGTTTAATGGTCACAAGGACACTTATACTTCTAATAAAATGATTCACCTGTGCATGAAAAGATGGTGTGAAATGGACCATGCAACGTCATAAGAGACAAGTGGATTTCCAAGTCATGAAACTCATGAAAAATGGCATGGAATTCTATTTACTAGCTCAAAAAATTGCCTTCATGATTTATCCATGTTTTATTGTCACAAAACTGAATATGGATAGGTAGAATTATTGGAATGAGAGGAAATTATTTCAAACATGCATATCTATGTATTAGTTATAGTCCTACTAATTTGGAATCTTCTGAAAGTGAGCAATCATTGCTTGTAGTCTAAAAAACTCCTTTTTTTAGTCACCCTTCACACTTTGCCTCAAAATTAGATTTATTTTCTCATGAAAATACATGAAAGGGAGTGTATGACACTTTTCAAGACCCTCTATTACCTTAGACTTCTCAGGTAAACCTTAAAAAACCATTTACTTCAAGTTCTCACACTTGTCACCATCATGTTAACTATGCTAGTTTTGATTGGATAAGATGAGAGATCTGGTAGGAAAAATTAGGATTTTTTATGAATCATGAAATGAAAATAGTGAGTTATTAAAAGTCTTAATATTTCTCGCAAAGTTGGTTTTATCCCTTGAAAGTCTCTAGAACCTACACAATGCATAAAATAGTCAAAAGAATTAGTTGTATACCTTGTTCATATAGATTCCATAAAACTTATCCTAATGGAAGGGAACATAATTGAGTATTTTACAACATAAAATCCTTGTTTTGGGTAAACAATGCCATTTTGGTGCATTATCTCCTTTATTTCCTCAAACTGGTCACTAACAAGGGGTTTGGTGAGTCTAGGAACATTTTACCCTCTTAATATTTGATCATGAATATTGGACATTAAAATCTCAACATAATTACATAACAGAGTTTATTATGACCCTATATAAATCCTCCTAACCCCTTTAGTCTCCATGCAAAGCATTTAATAAGATATGGGATACCAACTTTATCCACATGAACTCTTTTCTCTATTTCCATAGGCCTAAGTTGTCTTTGAGCTCAAAAATGGCCTTATTAGGGGTTTATCTGCATACAAAGAGTTTATAAAAATATTTATTAACCCAATAAACATGCTTCAATACGTTATAATTCTCATCTTAAGGTGGAAGTGAAAAGACTCTCCATTTGGACACTAGGACAAAACCCTACGCTTTAAGCTTGACTATAACATTGGAGTTCTAGGACACTTTTTTGAGATCATACCATATATTCTTGATTTCTCATGTTTTTATGGTTTTTTTTAAATTACCTACACCTTCTTTAAATGAATCTATAACTTATGGTCTACTCTTTTGTCTCCTCTTCTTAAAGACTATACAATTTGCTCATAAGGGGAGTGCCCTTTGTCTAAGACAAAATAGAGAGCACTTACCAAATTTAATTAGGCCAATTGGTAATTTTAAGAGATTATATATGTCTTACATACATTCTGAAAAAAATTTCACCCCTTTTTCATATGATTAGATCCTCAAAAAACACTAAAAATTGAGACAGACTACTATAAGAGGGGTTATGTATAGGGTTTCACTATATAGACTGTGTATTGCAATATTAGAGCCCTCTGTCTCTAAATTTACACTATAAATATCCTATTTAAATTTATTCCATAATTTTTATATCCTTAAAACAAATTTATCATCTTAGAGTCGTCTAATACTTCTCATTGCATACTTTTCTAATTGACTATCTTGAACTACAGACTATGTTATTACCCAAAACACTATACCTGTAAGTGGTTTAGGATGGACTAGACTTAAAAATAGTGTATGGGGACTATTTTATACTTTAAAAGATAATATATTATTATTTTTACCTATTAACTCATGTTTGGACAATACCAATCATTAATAATCATCACCATTTAGCTCACTGTTGCATACAGTCAAACACGACTGGTTGTAGGTGAATATTGGCCTAAGAAAGCCTTTATAGGCCTATTTTAGGTTTGAAAGCATTCCTAAAAAAATTATCCTATATTTTTCATGATTTATCTTGATTTAATATTACCCATAAGGATTAATACATGCTTTCAAATTTAGCCTTATTGAGTTATTACTTGAAAGTACCCTTTCATCTCCATACAACTGTAGGTGGGTATTTCAAGACTTAAGACATCGCTATAGGTATGTATGGTATTTCAAAAATAGTATATCATCCTCTTATTTAGGTTATGTTTATATCATGAGTTCTTAATTTACCATATGTAACCATCCTTCATGGTGGCATGATCTATTTTTCAACCTTGGGTGATAGGTCACTTCATAGGTGAAATCTTGTAGATGTGAATACAAGATTTTAGTGATTATAAAGGCATCTTTGAGGCTTTTAACAACAAAAATACATCAACCATATTCCCTCAAAAAATTTCCAATTCATTATGGTATGTGTATGCTACAATATGAGTGCACTAGGAGTGGTAAAAGTCCTTGTAACCATGTTATATGACTTGCACAAAAATGCATTAGGCCTCTATTCTATACTTTTAGGATTAGATCCTAAAACTTAGTCATCTAACCCTATAAGGTGATCCATTATTTAATTTGAAAATTTTACACTCTAAAAGGTCTTCAACTATCAAAAGACTCATAATAGGACTCCCAAGGAAGTTCTACCATACTCCAACCTCTCCATCCATGTATTCTTAGTCTTCTTCTAATGCCACCTGTGGGTGGATATTTTCATGTATAGGTAGTAATATAGGATTGGGTATTATGCATTATGTTTTTAATTTAATGAGTTTAAAGAAAATATAAAACATTAAAAAATAAAATCCTTTCATATTCAAGAACCTATCTCAGCTTAAAAACTCCTCAACATGATGAGTCTTATGAAGGCACTTGTAGGTGCATGTTAATGGCAGAATTGTGTGTAAATGTTACACATGAATATAGAAGTCCCTTTTTATTTAAATATATATAATATTAGTCACTTTTTATATGTTTAAAATATATTTATCAACATTTTAAAACTTATTATGACTCTATGGACTTGATTTAGAACCCTATATATCTCACCTAGCTGATTGTATATGACAGTCTTTGAACAAACTAGCTACATGATGTTTTAAGAATAAACCCTCATGGAGTATACTTTATAAGGTGATATTTTAATTTGAGGAGATAAAGTGAACATTGGAAAAATGTAAACCAACCTATGTTTATCCTCAAAAACCACTATCAAATCATGAAGATCCTGTAAATGGTGAAAAATTGCCTGCAACACAGAATGATGCATTCACTTAAAACCTAAGATGATTTGAATATCCAAACACCTTGAAACACTAAAAAAAGAATGGGAGTAATTTTATGAGGTAATAAACATAATTTAGAACCAATATTAGTAAGGTAATTGTGTGAACTTCTCGAAACCAAGACAAAACCTATAAGGTGCACAAATTAGCAAGAAAAATAGATAGTGTAACTTCTTAGGAATAGTTTATGAAGCATAGACAATAGTTATTAAACAAAAAAATATAAAATAGAAGATGACTGAGTTTAAAATAAACTCCTAGGATAATTTTACCTGAAACTTCTCTTATTGATTGTATTAAGTATAAACTTGAAGACCATTGTTACTTACCAAGCCTAGTGGAAGAAGATAGAAGAGTTTATTCATTTTTTAAGTTTTTGATCAAATTTATCATTTAAGTTAGTTTATGGAATACCAAGGGACACCCATGAAATGTAAATAAATGCATGAGTCCATACAAATTTTTACACCTTATTAAATGCTCATTTTTCAAGAAAACTACTCCTATTTTCTAAAGATCCTACCACTTGTCAGTTAGTAATAGTTAATAAAGACTTATTAGGACACACGGTAAGTGAAATCACAATTTTCACACCTTCACACTTCCAAATGATGTCATACAACTCATTTAATGCTCATTTTGACCCTCAAGATGACTCAAAAGGACATAATCAATAAAAAGACTAATGACCAAAGCTAATATAACATTAAATCAAAATAAATGACCTATAATACACCTTAATACATATATATTAGACACATAAAACACCTAAAAATCTAGTTTTTACCTATAGGGGTCCTAATTTGACCTATAGGGTCAAATTTGGTCAATAAATTATTGACTCATAGGGGTGGTATGCCTATTATACTAAAGACTAGTAGCCTTATCAGTAGATTGGGATTAGGGAGTCATGTGGAGTCTAAAATACAACAAGATGACTTTGACCATTGACAACAAGATTAATAAATACAAAACCACTTGACTACCTCAACTACATAAAATAAAAGACATACATAAAACCAAGCAAACAAATTATCAAGACACACACACATGTGCTCAGATCATTTAATAAAATTAGAAAACAAACCACTATGTAAAAATAGAAATTAAGCATACCTCCCTTTCCAAGATCAAAAGGAAAATTCCTTACATCTCCTTCTTCATGAGAGAAATCATAATGCCAAGCATGTTTCTCTTTGGATTGGATAATTGATGTATCAGACTATTTATTGGCACTTCACTTGCTATCCTCTTAGGTAGACTATCTTAAAATAGGTCCCCAATGTGAATATATTCCTCTTGGACTTGTACATCTATGTCATATTACTACCCACTCTTTATCTCATGATCAACTTGCATCTTCTTTGTAGACATGATTTCAAGAGGAGTGGTTTCTTGTTCCTTAGAAGATTTAGGCCAATAGAAGATTATCTTAACCTCCAAAGGCTAAGGTGAAATTTTCTCTTTCTCATATATTACATTTTAAAAAATCTCATCTCGTTTACCATCACTTGAGATCAGCTCTAAGGAAGTTGTAGACCCCTTGAGAGATTCAAACTCATTGTAAATATTTTCAAGCTACTACCACAAGTCCTCATCTTCTTTTTGATCAACATCATGAAGGGTAAAAATAAGATAATCTCCTTCATCATCTTCTTTTGAATCCAAAATTACTTCATCCAATATTTATTCTTTGACAGAAATAAGGCATTCTTCATTATCAGCCAAAGAAAAAGACTCAACATAAGGACTCACCTCTTTCTCAACATTTAGGATACAAGATCTTCAATCTCCTTCTTCTTGGTGATGCCAAGACTCAGCATCTTGAAATAAGGTGACTTAGCATAATGAGTTTCATAGGATTCAAAATCAGATTGAAAATGAATTATAGGGGATCCTTTTGGAAGCTCTTGAGGAAGGGGAGGTAGACTCTGAGATAAAATAGCTTGGTTTTATTTATTTCATTTTATAATCACTTAATTAACATACTATTTATCTTGAACACTCTCTTGAGGGAGGTTAGATGGGGTGTGTTTAGGCATAGGATCAACTTTTGGGTCTAAACCTTCCATCATACATTGACTCAACAATTTCATTCTCAACTCTAACTCTTCAATTTGTTTGGCTAGGTTCTCTTGGAAAATCCTCTCTTGAATTTTATAAGAATATTCATGAGGATAAGGACTACAAGAGGGATATAATAGAACATAAAAGGTCTCTTGAGAAAATGGTAGGAGGGACTTGCATAGGATGAATCTCTTTCTCAACTTCACACTCCTTACCAAGGCTTCTAACCTCTTCCTTTCCCTATGATTCCATTGTCTTATTATATCTTCAGATGTTAGGATTAGGAGTCTCTTGTTGAGATGGTGATGTCATATTAGGAGTGGACTAAGTGTTCAAGAAATTTGGGATCTCCTTAGGCTTGGATTCTCCACCTTGTCTCCAACTTGGAATCTCATATCTAGAGGTCTCTCCTTAAGGTGGGGATGTAATGGGAGAGGGAAATGAGGGATTAAATTCCACTTATATTACTAATGATATGGAATGTTGCATTTTATTATTCAATAATTCAATTTTCCTATTAATATTTTCTTCAAAAATAAGGTTTCTCTTTGCATCTCTCTCTTCCAGTTGATTGGGAAAAGGATGACTTGACAAACTTGATTGTGCTAATGAGTAAGAGTCATGTAGGACTAATAAAAATCTTGGGGAAGTGTATATGAGGGCTGATAGGTTTTGTGAGGATTCTTATCATGAATTTTTATCCTATATTATAAGGATGAAACTAGGCCATTCACATCAAGTATCTCACTTATGAGCCTTTTCTAATTGGCTCTCTCAATAGGTGACCACTCTCTTTTAACTATTTGTAATTCACATCTCACCTTATGAATGAAATGAGTAATAATATCTTAAACATTTCCCCTTAGTGTGTCAATATCCAACATGTACTTCTTGTACCCTGAGTGTTTACTTGAAAGTTGTAATAGACTGATTATATGAGTGACTAGATTAACTAGGAAGAGCAAGGTATTGAGGAGGCTAGCTATAGGATTGATACAACTTATGATAAGGTTTAACTTGGTCATATTGGAGCTGGTAAGAATCATATTGGAACTTGTAAGGATCATGATAAGGCTAATAAGGAATGCCCTAATCTTGATAAACCTCACCAACTTGTGTAAAAAAATCCTCAACACCAAATTCACCCATGGAACTTCATTAGGAAGCAAGAATACAAGGAATTATTATCAAAAAAATTAAAAAGGAATACCTAGGATTCTTGACCAACTAATGTAACTTTGGAGTTACCATTTATGCTTAGATAAATGCCTCCAAAGGTTGATGTGTCTAAAGACAACACCAAAAATCTTTTAACTTCTTGGACTAAGAGTCCCACTGGGCATGCCAAAAACTATTATCACTTGGATTTTCACCCTTTAAGGATATGTCTTAGATATCCTCATCTAAGTGGCATAATTTAAAAACATCTAGGCTTTTGGTTAGCCTAAGAATGAGGTGAATCTATAGATAGGGCTAGCTCCCTTAATGTACCACTTATAAATCACTACTATACCTAAACTTTGTGAGGGAAAAGGGAGAGATAAAAAATAAAAATTAACTATACTAAATAAGGTGATACACCAAATTATTTGATGACTACCAACAACTACACATTACACGTGAGAATAAGGGACTAACCAAACATACACTTCTCTAATCTGAATCTTCTGACATCAATATTTCATTATGAAATTGTGATGAATGTTTAGGATATGAGGACTAAAAAAGAGGCCTAAAATGGCACTATTTTAATATACTAACTCACTCAACCTAGACACATCAATAAAACACTTCACATTACCTACACGAAGAAGCTTTCCAACTACAAATAGGTGAGAGAATGAGATAACATGTTAAAGAAACAAGAGTTATCACTAAGTAAGATCAATAATCCAATTAAAAAACACTATTAATAGTCATGAAAGAGGTAAAAATGAATAGTCTTTATTAATCCATGGTATGCAAAAGAGAATGGCTTACCATATCAGGTGGAGCATAGTTTACAAAGGCCAAAATGGCTAGTTCTTATAGAAATTGAGATAGAGAAGAGAAGAGAGAAGTTAAAAGGTCACAAGGACACTTGTCATGATAAAATAATGAGTTAATTATACATTATAATAGGTTTTTAAATGGACCATTCAAGGTAAAAAGAGACAAGTGGCTTTCCAAGTCATGGAACTCATAAAAAGTTGCATGGAATTCCCTCTATTGACTCAAAAAATTGCCTTCATGATTTAGCCCTATTTGAACTACCAAAAAATTAACTAGGGATAGGTCTAATGATTGGAATAATAGATAAGGATTTTATACATGCATCTCCATGTAGTAGTTATAGTCCTACTCATCTGAAATCTTTTCAAACTAAGCCATCACTACCTATAGTCTAAAAAAATCCTTTTTCAATCACCCTTCACACTTGGCCTCAAACTTGGATTTATTTTCTCATGAAAATATATGCAAGGGAGTGTATGAAACTTGAAAATAACCTCTATGTCCTTCTACTACTTAGTTAAACCTTAAAAAGCCATCCACTTATAGTTCTCACACTTCTCACCATCATGTTCACTATGCCAATTTTGATTAGCTAAGATGCAAGCTCTAGTAGGCATACTAAAGAGTTTTTATTAATCATTAAATGACCATATTGAGTTAATACAATACTTTATCTTCCTCCCAAAGTTGGTTTCATCCCTTGAAAGTCTCTATAACCTGCACAATTCACAAAATAGTCAAAAGAAGTAGTTTTGTACCTTGTTAGTATAGATTACATACAACTCATTCTAACGTTATGGAACCTTAATGAGTAATATACAACATACAATCCTTTTTATATGAAAACTATTCCATTTTGGTGTATTATCTCCTTCATTTCCTTAAATTGGTCACTAGCGAGGGTTTTGGTGAATCTAGGCCTATTTTACCCTCTTAATATTTATTGATGAATATTGGTTGTTAAAAACTCAACTAAATGCCACAAAATAATTTATTATGACTATATAACTCATCCTAACCCATTGAGTCTCCATGCAAAGCATTTAAGAAGATATGGGATTCCAACTTTATCCACTCAAACTCTTTTCTCCATTCCACAAGCCTAATATTGTCTCTGAGCTCAAAAATAGCCTTCTTAGGGATTTATATGAATAAAAATAGTTTATAAACATATTTATTTACACCATAAACATTATTAAAAAGGTTATAATATTCATATCCAGGTGGATGTGAAAATGACTCCCTATTGGACACTAGGACAAAATCTTGACCTTTAGGCTTGACTGCAACTTTTGAGTTCTAGGACACTTTTATAAGATTATAAATTATGTTATTAATTAATAATGTTTTTATGGATTTATTTCAACTCCTTAAACCTTCATTAAATGTTGATATAGCTTCTAGTCTACTCTTTTATCTCATCTTCTTAAAGACTACAAAATTTGCTCATAAGGGGAATGCCCTCTGTCTAAGAGAAAACAAAGGGAAATTACCCTATTTTATCAAGACAATTGGTAATTTTAATATATTATATAGGTTTTAAATACCTTATAAAAAAATTAATCCCTTTATCATATGATTATACCCTCCAAAAGCACTAAAAATTGAGACAGACTGTTAGAAGAGGGACTGTGTGTAGGGGTTCACTATATACACTATGTATTGCAATATTATATCCATATATCTATTAATTTAAATTATTAAAATAATATTTAAGAGTATTAAATAATTATATATATCCTTTAAACACATTTATCATCTTATACTCCTCCATCACTTCTCATTGCATACTTCTCCAATTGACTATATTCAACTACAGACTATGTTCTTACCCAAAGCACTGCACTTGTAGGTGGTTTAAGATGGAATAGACTTAAAAATAGTGTATGGGGAATATTTTATACTTTAAAATATCATATATTATTTATTTTATAATTTTAACTCTTGTTTGGACAATACCAGTCATTAAAAATCATCACCCTTTAGCTCATTGTTACATATAGTCAAAAACAACTAGCTATAGGTGAATATTAGCCTGTAAAATCTTGGGTAGGCCTATTTTAGGCTTGAGACCATGACTAAAAAAAATATCATATAATTTTAATAATTTATATTTATTTAATATTACCCATAAGGTTTAATACATGCTTTCAAAGTTAGCCTTACTGAGTTGTTACTCCAAAGTACCCTTTCATCTCCATACAGTTGTAGGTGGGTATTTCAAGCCTTAAGACACCCTTGTAGGTATGTATGGGATTTTAAAAATAGTATATAATCATCTTATAATTATGATATTTATATAATTATTTCTCCCTTCACATATACAACCATCCTTCATGGTTTCATGATCTATTTTGCAACCTTGGGTGCTAGGTCACTTCAAAGGTGAAATCTTGTAGATGTGAATGCAAGGTTTTAGTCCTTAGAAAGGCATCTTTGAAGCTTATAAAAACCAAAATACATCAAACATATTCCCTCAAAACTTTTCCAAGTCATTCTCTTATGTTTATACTACAATATGAGTGCACTAAGAGTGGTCAGAGTCCTTGTAACCCTGTTATATGACTTCCACCAAAATACTTTAGGCCTCTGTTCTATACTTTTAGGGATTTGATCCTAGAACTAAATCATCTAAACCTATAAGGTTATCCATTATTTAATTTAGAAATTTGAAACTCAGAAAGGTCTTCCATGGTCAAAAACCTCATACTAGACTCCCAAGGAAGTTTTACCATACTCTAACCTCTCCATCCAAGTATTCTCAATCTTCTGCTAATGCCACTTGTAGGTGGATATCTTCTTGTATAGGTAGTAATATAGGATTGGGTAGTATGATTTTTTTTTTTTAATTTAATTATTTTTAAACCAATCTAAAATATTAAAAAATAGACTCCTTTTCTATTAAATAACCTAGCTCAGCATAAAAAATCCTTCTCAATATGATGAGTCCTATGAGGGCACCTGTAGGTGTATGTTAATGGTAGAATTATGTGTAAATGTTGCACATTATTATAATAGTCCCTTTTTATTTCACCATAATAAATATCAATAACTTTTACATGTTTTGAAGAGATGTATCAAAATTTTCAAATTCCATATGACTCCATGGACATGCTTTATAACCCTGTATAGCTCACCTAGCTGACTGTGTATGATAGTCTTTAAGCAAACTGGCTACATGATGTTTTATGATTGCACCCCTCATGGAGTATGATTTTGAAGGTGATATTTTAATGGTAAGAGATTAATATAACATTGGAAACATGTAAATTAACATATCTACATCCTCAAATACCACTATCAAAGCATGAAGATCTTGAAAATGGTGAAACTACTTGTAACATATAATGGTGCATTCAATTAAAACTTGAGATGATTTTCATATCCAAACACCTTTAAAAACTAAAAAAAACATGGGAATCATTTTATGAGGGAGCTAAAATCATCTAGAACCAATATCAACAAGTGAATTATATGGACTTTTCTAAACCAAGGCAAAACCTATAGGGTACATAGATTAGTAAGAAAAATAGCTAGTCTAACTTCTTAGGAATGGTTCATAAAGCAAAACCCACCATTCCCCTAAAACCAAACATAAAATGGAATTTTAATCAGTTTAAAAGATAGTCCCATGATAATTATTCTTGAAATCTCTATTGATGACTATACCAAGTACAAACCTAAAGGCCATTCTTGCTTACTAAGCCTAGTGGAAGAAAAGAGAAGTAATTTTCTTCATTTTTAAAGGTTATGATCAAAATTATCACTAAATTAAGTATATGTAATAAAAAAGGACACTCCTAAAATTTACCCAACTTTAGGAGTTCATATAATTCTATACACCTCATTAAATGCTCCTTTTTCAAGAAAACTACCCCTTTTTTTAAAGAACCTACCACTTTTCAATTAGTAGTTAATAAAGACTTATTAGGACACATGGTATCTAACATAACCCTTTTTACACATTCACACTTCCCAAGGAGGATGTAAAACTCATTTAATGCTCATTTTAGCCATTAAAATGACTCAAAGGGACATAAAGACTAAAATGACTAATGACCAAGGCTAATATAACATTAAATCACACTAAATGACCTATAATACACCTTAATACATATATATTAGACACCTAAAAATCAATTTTTTATTGATAGGGGTCCCAATTTGACCTACAGGGTCAAATTTGGACAAGTGTAATCTAACAAGTTATACAAATAGTGATGAAGTTGTGAGAGAGTAATATGCAAACATATATCATAAAGTAACACAATCAAATATCACCACATTCTAAGTGCACCCTTTATGGCATACACTTAGGTTGATCGATGTGTCATCAATCATATGTAATAAAAAGTGTCAACCAAGCGATAAAGTGATAAAAAAATCAATTGTATATATATGCCCTGCCCAAATCTCATCATGTGTCTCAATAGCATAACATGGAGTAACATAAGAGAGAATAACTGAAAACAAATATTAAAATAATTTTTGATAAATAAATAATTAAAATTACTATATACATACCTTAACTTACCTTTCCACTTAATGGCTGCATGTAAGTATTATATCCATGATCGTGGAGGGTGCATTAATTTATTTTGATAAACCCTAAGTATACAAGGCTAAAAATGGATAACAGTAGTGAACATTTACACAAGATAGTCAATAAATGGTTTTAAAATGATAAACTCTTATAAATGATTGAAAATCTTGAAAAATTGGCAAGTTGAGATTGATAAGGATATGTTAGAAAAATATACCTAAGGAAGTAAAAAAATGATAAGGAAAATTTAGTGAGATAGAAATACAAGTCTTGTTATACTTAAAAAAAAAAAAAGATACATCAAATGTAAGATAATTAAAAACTCAAATCAAATAAAAGACAAATAAATATTGAATGATAGTAAAAATATCAATGTAAGAGAAATAAAACTAAAATATAAATGTGAAAAAGTAAAAATGGGACTACATGGTCTACAATAATGTTGAAATGAAAGGGAAAAAGGCGTCAGGATGGAATGTAAAAAAATGAATATAAAACTCAAGGTCCCAAACATTACTAAGAAAAATACTAAAAAGATAAGGCAATGATAAAGAGAGCATCTCACAATAACTCAAATATGTAGCATCTATTCAAAATTTGAAAAAAATGAAAATTATCATAATGCTAACATGTCTAAATCAAAATGAAGAATAATAAGTAAATATGATGGGTTATAATTATAGATAAACCTTATTGTCAAGGGGTAAAATGGGGAAAGGAAAAAAATAAACATGAAGGTGAAAACATGGTATTTATTGGATATAAGATACTAAAATCACATTGGCAAGACTAATATTTTTCAATGTCAATATCCCTAGATAACACTACCTATCAAACATAAGCTTAGGATAACTAGTGAAATATAAATATCATCTCATGAAGGCTATCATGCATAAGAAATTAGAGAGTCCTGCCTTCCCAAAACTTATTTCCCATTCTTTGATTCCCATTGAAATATTGTTAGTCTACTATGAATATGGAGTACTTGTGTGATAAATTAGGTAGAATTATAATCTGATATAGGTACATAATGATATAATAATAACTAATACCATATTATAATGGCCTACCACACCTAAATGGACCTTGTATCTATCATGAATCCAAATGTGGAGTTTGAGATTCAAATATAATAGGAGATGGGCCAAAAATAGATCACATCTTTTGGTGTGATTTGAATTTTAAGATTTAATTTTAATTTTAACATTACCTTTTCTTAAATTTTTGATTTTTAATATTTTCATTTTTTATATTTTCCTCCTTGATAATTATTCAAAATACCAACAATGGGTGCTAAAAATAACTATTACAAGATAACTTACACCTAGCCACTATAGAGGAGAACCTAAAAATCATGGTGTCTAAATATTCTTAAACATGCATCTTAGGAAAGAATACAATATTAATATTGACCTTAGCAACTCAAAAAGCAAATGAAAAATAGAGAGATCATGGAAATGATCATAGAATGATTGGGTTTCCCCAATCACAAGAAATGTATAAAGAGAGATGGTACAATGATAGGTAGGTTAAGACATCATCATAATAAATCATATAATGTTGATGAAATATATATAGAGAGATTACTATAGGTTTACCACAAGATAATATGATTGAATCAAAGTGAGGAAAAACACTACTCTTTACCATTACCTTATCTTTCTAATAATACACCTAGCTAAGGTTGGGAGAAAAAGTAATATGCATAGATAAATTGAATGATGAGTGTCTATGAGGAGGGTTTGGTTGATTCCCTAGGTCTTATTGAGCAACTCATAACTTATAAATCTAAGAGGTGTAAGTAATAAAAATTTATGGATCATTAGTGATATAAATATGAAGTTTATAAAAGATATCTAAAACCCAAAGGATTGTGGACAATGAGAAGGGTACCAAAGAATTATAGATAAAACATTAGTACAAAGAAATATAAATATAATGGGTGTTTGTGAGTAAGGATTGATTGATTCACTAGGACTTTCAATGTAACTAAAAAACTAAAAAACCAAGAGATGTAAAAATGAAAAATGAGCTAAAGACCAAGCAGATGTACTATGGCTAATTTAAAATAAGTGTGGAGGTGTGTATGTAAAGTAAGGATAGGCCACAATATAGAAGAGTCAAATTAGAACCTATAATAAATGTCAGCTCAACAAAATATAAACTAACTATAAACATGAAAGGAAAATGCAATATGAAAATAATGGTGGTAATGTCACTAGAGAATCCATAAAAACCTATAATAGGTCTAATGTAAGCCCTGATCAGAGGAATCATCCCAAAAAAGGGGGGAAGATACCAAAAAACATAAAGAAACTAAGGCTAACTGAAGGATATTATAAAATGTGAAAAATAAAACTTGAATGTGTATCTAAGATCCATGAGGGAAACCAAAGATGATTTTAAATCATCTAAAAAGATGTGAAAATATAATGTCAAAAATAAACCTAAAGGTGCTACCAAAGATCCATGATGTAAATTAAGGTCAACTATAAAATTTTAGAGAACCATAAATGAATGAATTGAATACACATGCTAATATTAGACTATACCTATCCTATCTTAATATACCCAAACTTTCATGAATGTAAATCAAATACATCCCATGATACTTATTCATCCAGGTAATGACCAATTGAATCTATTAATCTAGTAGAGGATTGCCTATGTTGTAAATGCCAAGATTAAAGGGTTCCAAATCCTAATATTATCACACACACACACACACACACACACACACACACACACACACACACACACACACACACACACACACACACACACACACACACAAAAGTAACATCTATATATTAAGTAAATAAAGGAAAGAATATAGGGTTATAAATACTTACCTTAGAGTAGACTCACCAAACATCAATCTCCCCTTTAGCTCAAGTAAATATTTGAAAGATATGTTTTGGGTTGAATAATTCAAATGGTTTGAAAAAAAATCATTATATCATCAAATAGGACTCCCAATGAATCCTAATTATTGAGATCCAAATACTACCACAAGACAAGCTTCTTCAATATAAGGTTATAAACCACAAACTCCTCCAAATGTGACTTAAGTCATAAGTGCAAGTGAAATCAGAGTGAATAAAGTGAAAATGATTTGATTGGAATGAAATATGACCAATATATATACTAATCCAATACCCAAGACAAAATTTAAAATCCAATATGATAGTATCATCCTAATTGATATAGTTGAAAGATGTCAAATAACATTAAATATTGTCACCTAGGTTGATATAGTGAAAATGTTAAAAGACAAGCTCAATTGTGCACCAATTTATCTAATACATTACATGAAGGGGAAAGTAAATTATCAAATGGTAGTGGGTAGGCTAATGTTATAGGTTATAATGGAAACTGGAACAAATGAATAAGATAGGATGACATGAAGTAATTAGAAGGATAATATGAATAAGCTAGACTGATGATAAGACTAATGCAATCATGATATATTAGTAACCATTGATAAAATTTGAACTTGTGCCAAATTAACTCAAACCCCATTGAATTTTAAAAAAATTATAGGAACTTATAGGGTTTAAAGTGGTTACATGGTCATTAGTGAGGTCAAATCCATCTTTTGAAGGTCACATAATATGTTCTAATATTTTGTCACATGTGTCTAGTTTATTTTAAGTCATTTTATGCCACCTTTTAGTGATTTAATGAATTGTACAATTTCCAATAAAAATATAAATGTGTTAAGGATAAATATAATGTACCACATATTAGGTAAGTGTTAGAATTAGTTTTGAGACTCAAAAATGTAGGTTCAACATAAAAAAGAGATTAACTATAAAAAAGGTAGTTTTAGATAGTTGTACTAATTGAATAACACATCTATAACATGTGAGGGATTTAGGAGGATGTGTTTATATCCCCATAAGTAATTTTTGGGTTCAAAAAGCTTTAACAAGTCCTAATTGGATGAAAATTGGTCTCTCTCATCTCTTTCCTAGGTAGGTCAACAAGGTCAAATGGTTTTATATTAGTATAGACAAGAGAAGAGTTAGAGTGAATGAGCTTGGAGGATGTTAGTATTATTTATGGCCTTCCATTTCATGGTCATGGTTTATAGATTAGTTGTCTATGTTTCATGAATAATCACTAAAACTATTAGTGTTTCCAAACTTCCTACACATCCCCAACACTTTGGTTTTCTCATTTGTTTGCATTAATTCATGTGAACTAAGTGATGTATGCAGGTTGGAAAAGTATGCCCATACTTCTCATGATGATTCCAACCTGATGTGTAACATGTAGACATGAAAGGTTAGGTAGGATCACTCTCTTGATTTAGAGGTGAACATTAGTGGTCTATAAAAAGGTGTTTAATCAATTATAGAGCTTATTTTCCTATGAGTGGCTTCAGGGAAATATTGGTAATATGTTGGTATTTAACCCCTCAGGTCATGACTAATCATATTCTTCATTCAAGGTTTGATCTCAAAATAATCATTGATAGAAGGTAAATCCTTGACACTTCATACAATCAAACAATCTTGAAACAGACACCTATAAATTATCACATGAAAACCAGTCATACTCAGATCTAAAATAAGGAACAAATCATGTTGGAAATATTTGAGCTTATTTTAACACCTCAGACCAAATCATGAATTAGGATAAGATCACAGTGAAAGTGTTGAGTCCATTACATACAGTCAAACCTAGATCTATGTTCATAGAGTTTAAGAAAGTTACAAGAGGGAAATGTTACCTTAACTTCTAGGAAAGGAGACTTTTCTCTATACAATGTCATTTTATTGATGAAGGTCCATGAGGTCTGGGTAAGTCTAATAGTCTCATTCTTATAGCCTAGATGGAGAGGTCATACCTTAGTACAAGAGGAGGTTTTTTGGTTGAAGAGAGGATGATGGTAGATTGAGTTTCCAAATAAATCAAGTTTATGATGGAAAAACTAAAAAAAAACATGGTACCATCAAGCTAAATGAATAATGCACATTACAATCAACTCCTAATGCATTGATAATAGAGATAATGCGAGCATGGTTCCAAAATAGAAATGGTCTACCCATGTATTAAATTGTTCTAGTTACCTTAGGATGAATTAATTGAGTGAAATATAGTACTAATACATAAATTATCACCTACAAGAATCTCTCATACTTCCATAATTATCACCTATAGTCTAACATTGTCATAGACTAGCCTAAGAATATGGAGAGTATAGGTTTAAGAAGGTAAGTAGAGGTGTAAGTTGGATGAACATGTATAAACCACTTTTGTAATGATGATGTAAAATTTTATGTGATTCTTAGAGAAAATGCACAAAACATAGATTGATTAAATACTAGGCATGAGCCTCAAACTCAGTCCAACTAAAGCCTAGACACAATCATAGTTTCAATAATCTAGTTTTGGGATTTAAAGTGTTGAGATATATAGAGAGTGATAAAACTTGGAAAATTAAAAAGGAGGGTAATAATGAATTTATAAATACCTCCATGGTCTCATTTATTTTGTACCAATAGCGGAAGTGTCCTCTATTTTATCTCATACCAAAGGCATTCCATGAGCAACATAGTCTACAAACATGGTACATGAATGGTGAAAGGATGAAAGGGAGAGATAAGGATGATTTTTGGATGTTTTATATAATTTATTTAGATGTAATTTTTTTAAGGCACATAAATCTATTGGAATCACTCAAAGGTGGTCGCACACTCAAATACACAATCTTGCAGAGTAGTCCTAGAACTAGGCAGACACCCTCATGACTTCTAATGACACTTCCATGAACATATAACCTAAATAAACAATGTAAGAGAATTCAAAGTAAATTATAAGATTGATGATACCCCTTTTATTGTTGATAATATTTCAATTTGGCCATTTTTGGCCTAAATCTATCTCAGGCTTATCCAAAATACACATAGGAGCTTGAAAAGTCATTTTATTTTGTTTATATATGTACAAAAAAACTACATGGTGTATGAAGAACTTATAGAGAGTTGAGGATGGTCATGAACTCAAAACTAGTGGATTTGGTTAAGGGGTTAGGGTGTTAAATTTTATGAATCATCATTAACAACCTAACCCTCATAAACCCATATTATGAGCCTAATGAGAAATATATAAATAATTATGCATATAAGATGGGTCATTTTTTTTGAAAATGATTTGGACTTGCCTATAACTCTGTTAGGCTCTTTGACACTTAATTTTTTACACCATCACTTATAGGGACATACCTAATTCTATTTTTTTTATAGGATTTGAGGAGTTTTATAGGTATAGAAGGGAATAAATAGGTGAAATTTATTGTGAGACATGTGTAGGGATGTAATATAACTCATAAAACTCAATTATCACCTTGGTAATGCCTATAAACCCCTCTATCAGATTGGTCATTATAGGTAGTCTTGAATAACATAGTGAGAAGAAATATGACTATCAAAATTGATTGTAAGAAGTGTGTTTTAAGTTTAACTGAGGTATATTTGATGAGGTGCCTAAAACATCTAAAACTAATCTCCATGAGAATATACAAGTCACCATAGTGACAAATGTGCGGATCAGGCATAGAGGGCTAGTGTTCAGTTACAAGTGAATGACAATTATCAAAGATGAAGTTATCAGTTATGGAGCATATAAGGGATTTCACAATCTTGTTTCCAACTTCCCAAGTCAAAGTGTATGTTTCAACAACTTCCAAAGGTAGTTTTGGATTATCAAGTGACTCATCATTGAGAAAGGTAGTTTGAAGAAGGATATGAAGGGTCTCTATGCCAACTTCAAGAGAATGATTTACTTCAGATGGACACTTGTCCAAGAGGACCTCATAACCTATTTTAAACCTCATTATCTTGAATTTTAAATAGTTTATAATACTTTAAATTTGGCCTTGTGACTATTCAACTTCACTCCTCTTTCGTCTCATATGCTCTATATATTCAATCCATTTTTGCATTGTAAGGAGTCTGTAATTGGTATGGTGAAGCCTTAATAGTTTGACATCTTGATTTTTATTTTAATAAAGTTTAAAAACTGATTTTGTTTCTGTAAATCTTTCCTAAGTATGTCAAATAGTATATTTGGATGACAAGTGATGAATGTCTTCTCTTTTCTTTTATTCTTCTCTTATATGCATTATGTGAGAAGTAACATCTCTTCTAACAAGTCTCATGAATTGTATGTATTTTTTAAGTGTGTTTTTAAGTGTGAGATAGAAAATTAGTGTCTAATATCAGACCTCCTTTTCACCCACATCTATATATGCATATAAATATACCTCCATGTAAAAACACTTATGCTAGAAGAACATTGACTTGAGGTCAGTCTTAGAAATTTTATTTCTTAGTGTAAATGCAAGAGTGTTTGTGGAATTATCTTTGGTGTATCACCTTGATTATTATAGGTTTATTTTATGTTCCCTTATTCAATTTTCACCCCCAATAATTATTATCCTAGTGTAGTTTGTGAGCTTAAAATATATATCAAGGGAGCTAGACCTTTCAAATCTAGAGATCTATCTCCTGTAGTAGTTTACCTATTTGTAGAGATAGTTTCATGTTATCCAAAATTTTAGAAGGTATACTTAACTTATCTAGGGTTAAAATTTGGGATACAATAGTAAAATATCACACAAATCACCACAATACTACCCTCCCATTTCTTGATGCACCCTTTAATGTGTGCACTTACGGAGATCGATGCTCAACAAGTCACTACAAGAGAAAGCATCAGTGAATGATAAAGTGAAAAATATTATGTGTATATAGGAATGGTATAATAAAAGTGTTACTATGGAAATAAAATGCATAAAATAAAATAAACAAGAAATAAAATAATAATAAACATCTATGTAAATGATTATATCAAAGAAAAACATGTGTAATGCAAGCATATTTATCTTTTAATGTTTCTTGAAGTTGAATATGTTTGTTTTTAAGGTGTGAAAGGTTATTGATTTTTTCCTCATTATAAATATGAGAGATTAATAAGACAAGAGAATGGGGATTTACATTGTGATATTCCCCTAAATAATACATAAGGTAAGGATGGGCATCACAAGATGCCTCAAAGGCTGAAGTAAGAAAATGGTGAGCAAAGAAAAGTGCTTGAATATGTGTATTAATTAAAGGATGGGCATTACAAGATTACAAAATATGTGTGATGTAGTTAGATGGGAATTAACCTCAAGATCAACAAACTTAGTAATGATGTCAAATATTGAGTAAGTCTATGTTCCACTAGGTAATGTGGCATCTAGGGCAATGTTCATAGTTTTGGGATGTTATAGCAGTTTTTTTGTATGATATCATCCAAGCTAACATATTCTAGTATAAAAAGAGTAAAATGAACTATATCAAATAGGTCAATACATTATAATGTAACAAAAATATAATGATTTATATCAAGTAGGCCAATATAGTTGGATGAAACAAAGGGGACATGATCAATATATTTATGATCAAAGACTGGAGAAAGTAATATTTTATTGATATTTCTAAGGACTTGGATGATACCATTATAAATATCAGGGGATGCTAATAAAACTACACTATTATCTAAATGTTGTTTGATATAGTTAGAATAATTTTAATAAAATTATAACTATATCGACACTTGGTAATTTTTGGTTGATGCCTTTAGGTGAAAAAATAAAACTGTATCAACACTCTATAATGGTTTGTGGCTAATTCAATTGGGTAATATAGGAAGAACTATATCAAAAAAATCTGGTCATAGTTGGTGTAGTTATTTATAATAGGAGGTAGATTTAGAACTACATTGGTACTTTTGAGGTTATGGTTGATGTATTTGGAGAAAACATGAAGCAAAATTAGAACTATATTATCACTTTTGAGGTTATGGCTGATGCAATTGGTTTTAAGAGGATGATCTATATCAACACATTTAGGATCATGGATGAGGTACTTGAGAGACTCTAATGATACTATATCAACACATTTTGGCTCATGGATGAGGTAGTTT
The DNA here is from genome assembly GCA_037957365.1 of Torreya grandis. Taxonomy (NCBI): domain Eukaryota; kingdom Viridiplantae; phylum Streptophyta; class Pinopsida; order Cupressales; family Taxaceae; genus Torreya; species Torreya grandis. Next base: position 1,234,932 of record JARHVA010002026.1, read on the forward strand.
CTTATGATAGGAAGAAATTTTGAAATAGTATCAACTCATTTAAGATAATAGTTTTTACAATTGATGGTAGTTAGTTACAACTTAATAGTATCTTGTTGACCAATATATACATAAATAAATGATCACAATAATGGTTTAAGTGGATTAAAAGATGTTAAAGTTTAAATTGTACTAGTAAGATAGGTAAAAATATTTAAATAAGCCTAAGGATTGGAATCACATATAATGCATTTTTTTATAGGAATTTGAACTAAATGCTCTTCATAAGCAAATGAATTGACAAAAAATGATTTAATGTGATTTGGGTTTTGATGATTCATCTTTATATGGACTTCTTAAGGTAGGGTAGAGGGTGGGTGAAAATAAAAATAAACATTCTCATTATTTCACAAGGTGAATTGAGGTTTTTAAGAAATGGGAAAATTATAAGAGATATTTTCATCATTATCATAAATGTCAATGATGTCAATATTTTAGATCATAATAGGGTCTTCACCTCCATCATAGGAATCACCATTGTAATAAGAAAATTATTATAATGATTTTTTATTATTTCATAAGTGGTAAAGGTGGGATTATTATGATCATTATAGGGATTGTAAAAAATTGGAGGACCATGTTGATAATTTTTGATCCCACTATAGGTTTCATAATTATGATATTGACCCTAGTAATAAGGATCATCATAAGTAGGAATATCATCATTTGTGTCTTCATCAATTATAATATTATCAAAAGTCAGATCATTAGGATCACCATAAATGGGAGGACCATAACGATAATGTTTGATCCCACTATAGGTGTCATCATTAGGATCTTCACCCTAATAATAAATACCATCATGAGTAGGAATATCATCCTAGGGATATTTGGTAGTAGGGAATGGAGTAGATTAATTACACCATGAGGAGGTCCCTTAAATGTTGATCATGGGAGGTAAAAAGGAGTGTTCCATGAAAAATTGTAGTGGGTTGATACTGTAGACACCTAAAAATAGACACCAATGGCCTTCGACTAGACTTCAGACCGATTCTTACCAACCATTGAAAATTAAGCCTAATAATCACTAAATTCCCCAAATTTTATTGTGAATCATTTTTAAAATCTCACAATCTTATTTAGACATTCCTAATTGTGGTATCCTATCATAATTAATCAAAACCTCTCACATATTCATCTCTAATAAACCTGCAACATCATAACATGCACTTTGGCCTATATAACTATTAAATGGGGCAAGTACACACATGAAATTAAATAAAATCTTGAAAATGCTAAAAATCCTAAGAAAATTTAATTAAAATACTAAACCAAATTAAATTCCTAGTTGAATTATCCATGTGTAATTAATGAATTAATAAAAAAAGAAATTCAAAAAATGTAAATATCCTAGCTTTTTCATAATTACATTTTGTGAGTTGTCAAGTCTTTGAAAATATCTCACCCATGCCTATTCATTGAAAATCATGATATTTTGACACCTTTTAATTCTACTATGGTTAATTAATGTACTTAGGTTAGGTTTAAACCCATTCCATGTTTAAACTACACTTTAACTTACCTTGAGATGGGGTTAGTTCTTAAGCCTATAAATACAAGAATTTTCCTATTCATTTAAAGAGCTTGGATAGAGTAAAGTTATAATGCAATTTTTATAGTAAGATTGAAAATAATAGTGCTATAATGCCAAAGTCATAAGCCAAGCCATTAATTAATCATAAGACAAGCCATATCAAGTAACCATGCTACCAAGGAGAGAAGGAGATAGCCAAACTCCATTTCCAAAGACTCTTTGAGTACAAGCCAAACAAGCCACAAAAAAATCACTCTGAAATCTTAAGGAAGGTAAGGGATTTTATCATTCTTTGTATTTTAGTTGTCTTTTCAATTGGTTTTGTTCATTATGCCCCCCTATGATCTAGGAAAGTAAGTGTTAGAGTGTTAGCATGTTTTTAATCAAGTTTTGTTGCTTATTCTAACACTTAGTCTAACCTCTCTTCTTGGATTCCTTGATCACAAATGGCATGCTTGATGGGGTAATAAGTACCCCACGTACCAAGGAGACCAAGACACAAATCCTAAATTTTCAAATGAATGCTTGAACATCATAAGAATTATAGTTTTAGGTTTGTTTTTATTGTATTTATGTTTTTTGTGCTAACTCAGATCTACATAGAGACCAACATTATTTAGGCATAACTAGCATTGATTCTACCTAACTATCATTAGTTATTACTAAATAAGCTTAGTTCTTAGTGACCATCATCACTCAGGTTATAATTTAAAATATGACTTACCAAACTTGGATTTTAAATCTTTTTGGTACTCATAATTCTTATTTCCTAGTTTAATTAGCTTGCATTTTCCCTATCTAACCATATCATTGTAAGTTTTAAGGATTTTTTGTGCTAACCTTGGCTAACTAAAATTTTTAGAATCATGTTTGTTTTGACTTTGGTTTCATAGGCAACTGATCTTGGTCTCTATATATTGGTATCAGTTACTACCAACCAACATCGATTCTCTATAACCATCCTCAGTCATAGGTCATTGACATTGATCTTTGTGTGAAACTATAGAGCAAACTTGAGAGATATATTCTTAAATTTTGTTTTCTCATCCTTGATTATTCTTAAAATTAGGAGGAAACTCTCTAACCCTTGTAGGTCTAAGGCATGAATAGATCATGAATTTACAAGTTTAGACTCATGAACATTTCATTTTAGGTGTTTAAAATGAATTTAGATAACTCTTGAACACTTGATTTTGGTGATAAAATGAATTGGTTAAATCTTGAATATTTTATTTTCATGTTTAAAAGTAATCTAGAGTGGATAAGTCTTAAACACTTCATTTTGGTGCTTAAATTTTTTTTAAGTCTTGAACATTTCATTTTTAGTGCTTAAAATGAACATAGTTATTTTTACTTAAGTTGTTTTGTGTAAATTCTTAATTTTTTTTTCAAATAAACTAAGGGGCCTAAAAATTTATCACACATCTCAATTTAGTGCCTACAATAAACATTCACTTAGATTGCAATTTCTTGAAAGTGTTCGTTACTTGTGTGTTTTTTATGTAAAATGAAGAGTGTGTGTATGCTCTCCCCCCATCCCCTATATGGAACTTGGGTGACCAAAAATGCCTTTTCACTTTAATTCATGCCTAGTAAAAGGCATTGAAAGAATGTTGTCTAAGCTCTCCCCTAAACTTGTATGGTTTGGGTGATCTAAAAATAACCTCTAAGTCTTTCCACTGAGTCATTTCTTTTCTTGAAATTTTCCTTGTGAAGGGGAGATCATAAATTCTTCACAAGTTATTTAGGGAAGCATTGACTCAAGGGTTCATCTCCTAATAGTGTTTCAACCCTATTACATAGTGGGGTATACAAATTAGGGCATACATACTATGAGAGCCAAAGAGTTGAGAAGTTAGACTCTCCTTTTATAATGAAGACCTGAGTCATGTCTAGTTAACTAAGAGATTCCACTAAGCAACCCATGAATGGAATCACTATGCAAAATAATAGACCCTTTCATAGTAAGTTAATCAATATGAACTCAATTGATGTGATGCATCTCTAGTATTAATCACACTTGGGACCAATCTAGACATTCAAAAACTATAGTTTTAGTCAACCCCATTTGAGCAACCTTGTTAGTTTAGGAATTACAATGATTCACTTCGTTTTATTTAGTATTTTTCCTTTATTTCTTGGTCTCTCAATCTAAAACTTTCTTTATTTATACCATGTCAAAAATGAGTTGTTTGCTCACACTACTCTATTGTTTAAGGAGGCATTATGCCATCCATTTGACATCAATTTTTTATCTTAGAATTATATCTCAAAAACATTGTGTGCCACTTTATTGAGAAGGGTAATGTTATGTTGCTCAAATTAATTTCAAGTTTGTGCCTTAAATTGTTAGAACAAACCATTGTTTACATATTTTAAGAGTGATAATGCCATTATGTTACTCGCATTATTTCATAGACTCATCTTGTCTTATGTCCAAGTTTCATATTTACACCAAACCATGTATACATTTTTGATATTTTCCTAGTTCCATTAAGATTCTCAATTATACCTAGCTTATTTATTCAAAAAACATAGTTTTCCTAAGTTGAGTTTTTATTAACCTTGACAAGTTTGGATACAAACATTGATTTATTTCTATTTAGGCCTTGTCTAATTGGGGATTAAATACCAATATTTCTCTTTTGGGTTACATAACTTAGGTCAATTATTTACCCAAAGTCAAAAACTATTTTTTTCTATCATTATTTGCGAGAAAATAGTCTATCCCCAAGTAAATTTTGTTTTGTGCCTCATGCTAATTTGACCAAGTTTATGCCTAAAATAAAGTGCCTAGTATATGCCAAAGTGTTCCAAGTTTGTTATATTAAATACCCATTTATTTTAAGTCTAGATTTTGATTCCACATTTATCCAAAAGTCCTAGCGCATGCCTTATTTGAGCCTAGATTTTGACACTGCTTTTGGCCAAAAGACTTAGCAACCTTTATTTTTCCTAGGTTGAACCTATTTGGAACACTTTGGACCTAGAGTTTGGCATTTTGTTTTTTTTTCATCAACTTGAACTTGTTTATGTGAGACATTTAATGTTAGACATTTTATGTTATACTATTCTATACCAAGTTTTATCACAAACCATTTTTTGGAGATAAAGATGTATACCTTTGACCAAGTTAGACCTAGTTTGAACCTTTTATCTTTTTAGACATTATTTTTCAAAAAATTTAGAACTCTCCATTTTTGTCACAAATAATTCACCATTTATTTGACCATGTATTGGTGTTGTGTGAAATCTAAGGTATGGAAATTTTATCATATAAGAAGACTTTATTTAAGACCCTTATGGAAATGATGTAGTTTGTGAGACTAATCCTTATCCACCTTACAACACTCAATTAGGGGAAAAAATTCAAGATCCTTTGGATCATTATTTGGTCAAAAAACCTCCATACTCAAAGTAGGAATAAGAATATATGACACAATACCTCACTAACATACCTATGGTTGTGGAACAAGTCTAAAAGAAACCTTACTAAGTTACAATGCCATCAGCCTATGATCCATATTTATTTGATCATAACTTTCTCATGAATAAGGATGAAATATTAATTAGGGATGAAAAGGTAGGGGATAATTTTTTGGTAGACATTCCTCATGAAAACTTACCAAGTCGAGTAATAGGGCCTTACAACATGCCTTATAATTAGAACATTGAATAAGTCTATTCTAACAACCCTCACACTATAGTTCCAATGCCATATCAATACCTGTATATGCTTATCATAGAAAAAGGCCTCATATAGGATCATTTCATATAGATGTAGATAACAAACCAAACACACCTAAACCTAACACATAATTTTAACAACATGACCATGTCAAGTATTCCTCTTATTGAGATATCTCCTTTAACAGGAGTCTTAATGGAATTGATAGGTCAAGATAATCAAGGTATAGATCCATTTGTGAAAAATACTTTATTAGAAAACATGTCTAATACCCCAACTATCAAAGAAGTATCTTCTACTTCTGCACAACATAGTGAGCCAAATATAGTGGATAATGTGCAAGAAATGTCCAATCCAAACCAAAGTGGTGTAAACACACAAACAACTAATAAAAAAAAATTTTACTTTAGTCAAAACCGTGAGTGGTTTGAAAACTTAGGGTGTAGGAGCTTATACCTCACAACCTCAAGCAACTACCTCTAATCCTCAACCAACTGCTTCTTCAAGCACCCAACATCAAGGATTAAGTAGTCAAGTAATGACTAGTGCCACACCTCAACAAAATGTGATGAATATTACTCCAAAAAAACAAGTGATGAATAAAATTACATAAAAATAATCATAATCCAATGTACCCATGCATTAGAGGGAAAACATTCTACCACCTCAATAGGGGGAACCCATGTTCCACCTCGCTAAGTAGTAATGAATTTACCTTTTTAAGTATAGAACAATATAGCAATATAAAACCAAATTATGTCTAATCAATAGTGTAAAATTATTGGTCAGTGACAAATGATGAATCTCCAATATGCATCTACTTCCCAATAAAGATTCACATAGCCAAGAGGTTCCAATGTTCTACAAGTACCAATTATGAAATAATTGCCTGTCATGCCAAACATGACACAAGATCAATGATAGGGCTTTTGTTCATAATTTCCACTCAATTATCTAGGTTTGATTATTTGGAAACACATCCATATTTAACCTTAATAGGCATAGTACAACCATATCCCTCCATCTCAGCCTCAATTTCCCCAAAGCCAAACCCACATATCTAATCTTAACTAGAATATCACACAATATTCTATGTGCAATTTCAAAAATCATACCCTAATCCATATATACATATTCTTGGTTTACTCTTGAACCAAAGCAAAACTCCCCAATAAATGCTTGTGACTGCCTAACCTCTACCTCAAGCTAGTGTTACCACTAGTTTCCTAGCACAATAATTATAACAAATGAAGGATGCAATTATTACCATCTAAGATGGGAAATAGACCAAAAATTTCAAGTTTGATGATGTGTGTTCTTACCCTTTTAACATGGAATACTTAAAGATACCATTTCATCCAAGGTACACACCACCAAAATTTGATAAATATAAAGGGATAGGTGACCCCAAGGCCCATTTGATTCAATTCTTTATTAAATGCCAACTAATGGCCAATAGTGACATATAAATTTTAATGTTGTTTTAAAGTATTCTAGTAGGACAAGTGTTAGAATGGTCTATAAAATTTCCCAAGAATTTAGTTTTTAATTTTGACAATCTTTCAGACAAGTTTGTATAACACTTCTATAATCTTAAGCATGAGATTTCATTGGTAGATTTGATTCAATCCAAATAGAAGGCTGGTGAAATATTTTCAAGTTGTTTTGTATGATGGATAACCCTTGTAAGATGATTTACCCATAGTCTACAAGACAAGTAACTAGCTGATGTGTTTACCTTTGACTAAAGTGATATATCATCCCTTATCACACTACATAATAATCCATTATACATCAAAGTTTTCATAATGTACACAAAGTGAAATGTATCCTCATAGACAATGGATTGGGTCTTAGTATCATGTCTCTAAGCTCATCAAACTCCTCATGTACACTACATCCAATCTTCAACAAAAAATAATCACCATCAAATCCTATGACAATGAAGAATGGGAATCATAAGACACCATTAACTTACCATCTATAGTTGGGCCTTTGATCCATGATATCTTATACCATGTTTTAAACCTTGAGTTACCATGTAATATGATTTTGTATTGACTTTGGATATAGGAAATTCATGTAATTGCTTTAACATTTCACCAGTGTATCAAGTTCTCCCATTTAGGTATGGAGGTCACTATTCATGGAGATTTGTATCTATACAAGAATTAAAAGCATTTAGAAAGCTGAGTACCAAAGATATAACTATTATTTCAGCTTAAATATAGTTACCAAGAAGGACAAAGGTAAATAAATACTTTTTTTTCACTAGAGGATAACTACATTGACTGCGATACCCTTGATTCACTTTCTCACATGCTGTCTCTTAAAATATCCAATCATTATATAATCTTAGCTATTGGCCTAGGAGAATATTTGACCCATGGTACATTCCACATTGCCAAGCTTCCATATAACCCCAAGACTTTTAGAAGACCAAAATCCAAATTTCCTTGTATGGAATGGCAAAGAAATGATAAAGGCAAATTATATAGTCCAACACTTATCATTTTCATACTAGCCACTAGCCAAGAATAGGACCCTCTTGCAGATGATGAATATTGATTGTATAATGACAAATTGGTTGATTTTTATATCAATTCCAAGTATCCTATTTAAAATAAAAACATGGAGAAGCATGATTATGAAGGAGGAGGCCTTGGGCTAAATAAAAAAGGCTTGCTTGAGCTAATTTCTACCACTCAATACTAAGCAACCTATGGTCTTGGATTTAAGCAACTTGGGTCTGACCGCATGTATCTTATGTGAGTTCTAAAACCAATGACTAGTGATGAAGATGTTGATAGTGAAGTAGGCTCTGATCTTATCCCTTTTGATGACCTAGCCCATGTCAATTTATTTAAAACTAATGCCATTAGTACCATTTAACTAGTTATTTGCCATAATCCACTTCCATTATATTATTCTCAACTGATAAGGCCTTTTATGATTTTCTAGGCCTTAGGGACAATGTTCCATTAGGAGACCAAAAACAAGGGTTCTCAATCAAGTTGGATCATGCAGGCTGGTTTGGAGAGCATATGAACACCTTTAGACCTAACAATTAAATAAAACATTGAGGTCACAAAGTGAAAACCTTTTTGAGGTGATTTTAGACTAGGTTAATAGTAAAGAGAAAGGCTAGTATAGTGGTGAATTTTTTTTATGTGCCATTAAATGGGGGTGTTCAACCTTCGTCAAACATAGCTAAGGAGACCACCAATAGTAAACTTGCCTATGGGTCTAAGTTTAGCCTTGAAGAATAGTAGGATTTTGACCAAATCATCAAAGAGTTTTTAATAGTATTTATCACATGGCCATCACTACCATTTGGTGATGTTGATTCATTTTTCCTTGGAGAACTTGAGGAGCTAGTCTTAATATAGGAATCTACCATTATAGGCTAGTTCAAATATTTTCCAACCATTCTAGAATATAGTTCAACCCTTTTAGTTGAGGACACAATATAAGTTAACATTAGGACTCTAGATGACCCAAAATGAATCAAATTAGGCACATGCCTCATTAAAGAGGAATGTGAAATATTTATATCCATTTTGAGGGAGTTTGTTAATATATTTTCTAGGGCATATTCTATCATGCCTAGTTTAGACCTTGCCTTGTTTTTACACCACCTTGTGGTACATCCTAATGCCAAACTATTAAAATATGAATTGCATAAGATGCATCCTCACATTGCTATATTAGTAAATAAAGAGTTGGAAAATCTCTTGGAAGTGAGATGTATTCAGTCAATTGACTAATTAGAGTGGATCTCAAATGTTATGCTAGTTAGTAAAAATCTAAAAGGAATCAAAATTTACATTGATTTTAGAGACATAAACAAAAATTTACCCCAAGGATGACTTTCCTCTAACAAATATTGACATGATTGTCAAATCCATAGTGGGTTATAAAATGCTTTCATTAATGGATGGATTCTTAGGCTATAACCATATCTAAATTATGATAGAATACTAACACAAAATAGCATTCACCACTCCATGGGGAACATTCTATTATTAGGTTATGCCATTTGGTCTCAAAAACACGTGGGCCATGTACCAAATATCCATGACCATCATATTTCATGATATGATGCATGATATTATTGAATACTACATCAATGACATACTAGGAAAATTAAGGACCAGGGTTGATCATCCAACATCATTACAAAGAACATTTGAGAAACTACATGAATACAAAGTTAGGCTCAACCCTAAAGAGTCTATTTTTGGAGTTACTTTAGGAAAATTTCTTGGATTTATTGTGTCTTGCTGAGGTATTGAATTCAATCTAGCTAAAGTAAAATCCATAACAAAAATGCCACCACCAACCAATATGAAGCAACTCCATAGTTTCTAAGGCAATACATAATCCATTACATGTTTCATATCTCAGTTAGTTGATAAGTGCCACCCATTTACACATCTTATAAAGAAAGGGGTAGAATTTCATTGGGATGGTAAATTCTAGAAAGCTTTTTAGCATTTGAAGGACTATATAGTAAATCCACCTATTTTATTGCCTCCTATGCTAGGATAGTCATTCCTCTTATATCTATTAGCTACTAAAAAATATTTGGAGGCACTTCTATCTCAACATGATGATAATGGAAAGGAGCATGATGTACTATTTAAGTTATACACTAGTAGCATATGAACATAATTATACACCCATTAAAAAAGTCTATTTAGCTATGGTCTTTGCAACTCAAAAAATATGACATTATATGTTAAACAATGAGACCATGGTCATTTCAAAAGTATATCCACTCAAGTATTTACTATCTAAAATAACTTTATGGCCAAATATATCATGATTCTCATTGAGTTTGAGATAGATTATGTCAACTAGAAATCCATCAAGTAGTAAGTTCTTCTAGATTAACTTATTAAAGCACCCCTTACAGATGTAGATTTGATAAAATTATAATTCATAGACAAATCCATTATGACCATAATTTAAACACCTCTTAAGGAGAATCACTATCAAATATATTTTTATGGATCATTCACAACACATGGATTAGGGGTAGGCCTTTTATTTATTACTCCATGAGGAATCTAATCCCTAATTCATTTAAGATCAACTTTCCTTGTACCAATAACATAGCTAAGTATGAATCACTCATTACAAGGCTTTGATAGGAATTATAATGGGACATATGACATCTAAAGGTTAATTGTGATTGTTAGTTAATCATCAATTAGGTTATATACCATTTTCAGACTAAAGATGACAAGTTGGTACTATACAAGGCCATGGTAGACACTCTCAAATAGTAGAATGTTGATGTCTAGTTTGAACATATACTAAGGGCTAATAATAGAATTGTAGATGACATGGACACCATTAGATATTTGATTTGATAAACATATATGACAAAAAAATACCAATTTCTTGTTGAAAATTTACTAGCACTAACTCATGAACCTTCAACTGTCTCATTGATCTAAGATATTATTTCTCCTAGCTCTATTTGGTATTCATACCTATACACCTATAATCATGAACAAATTATGCCAGTAGACCTATATTGTAAACAATCCAAAGCCTTCATCCACCATGTCACACCTTATACCTTACTCAAACTAGCCCTATATTTCTATAGTTTTGATGGAAGTCTACTTTTTTATTTAACTTTAGCAAAATATACATTAGCATTACATGAAGTTCATGAGGGATTATGTGAATCCCACACTAGTGGGGCCATCTTATCCAAAAATCTCTTACATACTAGGTACTATTGGCCAATGATGGATGTAGATACAATTGCATATGTGAAAAAATGTGATAAATGTCAAAGGCATGCCAATATAATTCATGCCTTAACCAAGACTTTAATACCAATGATTACACCATGGCCTTTTGATACATGGGGCCTTAATCTAATTGGGAAGATAAACCCCACCTCATTTTATAACCATAAATACATCCTTATCACCATTGAATACTTCACTAAGTACGTTGAATATATACCCCTACTTATGTGACTAGAAATCAAATTTCCAAATTCATATTTAACTATCTCATCTGTTAATATAGTATCCTCTCTAACATTATATCTAATAATGGAAGATCATTCAAGAAAAAGGATGTCAAATCACTATGTGCTGAGTAAAAAATTAAACAACATTTTTCCATAGCAAATTACCCAAAAGGTAATAGACAGGCAGAAGTCTCTAATAAAACCATTTCAACATCCTTAAAAATATTATCAATGATGTCAGCCATTATTGGCACCTTCGAATATTCCACATCCTCTGGGCATACCGTACCAATCACCATACTCTAATAGTAGCCACTATATATTTAATTGTTTATGACATTGAATCCATTCTTCCCATTGAGGTTGAGTTACCTTATTTATATATCTCTTTGAACAATGTCTTGGATGATGAAGACTATCAAGTAGCTCACCTATAATAGTTGGATTTACTTGATGAGAAACATTTGGTCACAGTCAATAATATTCAAGCATACTAGAATTGACTCTGTGGCCACTACAATCAACACGTGAAACATAGAGAATTGTAGCTTGGTGATCTTATCCTTAAAGAAAACCAAAAAAATACCTTGACTGAGAAGAAACATAAAGGCAAATTTAAAACCAATTGGGTATGTCCTTTCATCATTATTTCAAACTATGGAATTGGAGAATAGAGGATCACAACACTAGATGGGGACTAACCTGATGAGCTAATGAAAATTATACACCTTAAGCATTACTTTGCTTGAGAGACTTGGTATATTGTCTATGAGGACTATTTTAGTTGTAGTATAATATTGAAATTCTTATTTGAGATATACCATTATATCACCATACCATTTTGTCACCATTCCATTCTACCATACCTTTTCTATCGATTAAGATATTTTTACACCTCCCTACTTAGTCCATTTGACCTTGGTTACATTCCATTAGTTACATGGCCACTTTTTGCATGAAGACTTGTATCAAGTTTTAGCATTTATTTCAAGTATTCTAGATAGAGGCCATATTTTTGGATTAGTATGATAGTGGTTTGGTAGTTACATCCTTCATTTATTATTATATTTTATACTAATTAGGCTTAATTATAATTGCTTTTGGGTAAATCAGTGTCCCACAGTCATGCTACTAATTATAACCACCTATGGGAAAATTAGGGGCAACACTTATTTATCATGCCTTAAAGTAACACCTTATCATTCTTATGCCATACTATGCCATTTTCCAACTTTTCATGTTTTATTTGAATTGGCTACTATGCTAGTCAGATTCCTCTACTATAAGGTATAACTACAATGATTTGAGTTCCCATCCTAAGACTATGTAGGTAGTGCTTGATACTTGTTAAGGTTAGCTCACTCACCCTTTTCCACACTCTCACCATTTTATGAGTAATTTAAAGTGTAAATTCTCTCACCATTTTATGAGCTTGGACCATTTAGTGTCTTGTCATTCTCTATCGAGTTGAGATACTCCAAAAATTTCAAAAACATTTGTAAAACTGATTTAGAAAGTTTAAAAATAGTGACCACTTCTTTGCCTTAAATATTTTGGGAGTCCTCATTAAGACAAAAGAAACCACTCATCATTTAGGTTCCCCATCCTTCTTAGCCTTGCATCCCATGCTCTCACTATTTTGTGAGCCCATTCCTATATTCTTATATATCATCCATCATGTTTCTTTCTAATCATTTTCTTCTATCCCATTTATTAGGATAACTACATTTGGCCTAAATTTTTTATTAGATATTATGTCCATGGAACTATGTAGGCATTTTCCACTTGTCTAGTGCATATGGTGACAACTTATCCACCCCCTTTCTTTTTTTCTATTCCCCCATTCTTATTTGGTTCATTGTTCCTTGTTTGTCTAGGGGAATTGTTCATTGTCTTATTTATGTCATAGTGTTTATACTAACATTGTTATTAACCATTATTTATTTGTTATTTTTATTTCTTTTATTTTGTTTTCTTTCTATTTTCTTGGTGTTTTTATTTATTTTCCTATTTATTTGCTTTATTGTTGTGTCTTAATTTAGTCTATGTGCATTCATTAGGTGATTATTTGTGCATTATTATTAAATCCATCCATATTAATGCATCAATATTGTAATCATGGTTTTTATCATTGGTGCATTGCTTTTAATTGATTATTAGATCACATGTCAGTTATTATGCATATTTTGGCCATGTCATCATGGTGTTTTATCGTGATGCCTACCATCACGTGTTATAACAAAAATTAGCTCTAGGAGTCTACATGACAATACACCATTGATATATCTCCTTATAGATAGCAACATTCCTGATGTAATACAAATTATATCCCAAATAGAGTAATTAAACAATGAAATAATTTTGTCCCTTACCAATTTGGATGAGTATCTCCCTACTAGCAAGTTGCCCAAATTCACCTTTTTCTTTTATACCAATTTTCCATCATCTTTCATATCATATTTGTCATTATCAGGATACAATGATTTTAACAACCTTTTGGAAAATCATTGTATACCATCCCACTTGTATTACCAATGATTGTAACTACCTTTGGGTTAATAATTATGTTTTCATCTATTTGAAGGATGATTGGGCAAATTATTATCTTTCTTTTGCCTAATTGGGACATGTTTTCATTGATATAATGGTTATAACTACCTTTTGGAAAACCATTATCTCTATCTTACCAATTGGGGCATGTTTTTATCCTGCCAATGATTATAATTTCCTATCAACAAATAATTGTTTTCTCTTTTACTGATTATAATTACCTTTAGGAAAATTGGTCTCTTATTACCCTAAGCCTTTTTTGATGATTATAACTACCTTTAGGAAAATCATCACATTTTTTTATCCCACCCATGTTGATGATTATAATAATTTATGGGAAAATAATCTTATTTGTCTATCCTAACTAGGGAAAATCCATTTGCAAATGATTATAACCACCTATGGGAAAATCAATCCCTTCCTCACCATTTCATCTTTTTTGGTCCAATCATTTCCTCCTTTCGAAAGACTAATTTTTTACCCCTTTACCAATTGCTCCCTTGAGGGGGCACCTGCAATTCATTCATTATTATTTAATTTGTAAGCATATAGGACCTTTTCATTATTTTAGAGTATGTTTCTCTATTTATATCTTGTAATGCCTTCCCAAATAAGGGCAAACTATATACACCTAAAACTGGCCACCAATGGCCTTTGACTAGACTTTAGATCAATTATTACCAACCATTGAAAATTAAGCCAAAAAATCACTTAATGGCCCAAATTTACTTGTGCATCATTAATCGAATATCATAATCTCATTGAGACATCCCTAATTAGGGTATCTTACCATAAGCAACAAAAACTTCTCACAGATTCATCTCTAATCAACATGCAACATCACAACATGAAATTTGACATATACAACTATTAAATAAGACAAGCGCACACATGAAATAAAATCAAATCTTGAAAATTCTAAAAAGCCTAAGAAAAATTAATTAAAATAGTAAACTAAATTAAATGCCTAGTTGAATTATCCATGTGAAATTAATGAATTAATAAAAAAGCAAATTAATAAATGCAAATATCCTAGCTTTTTCATAATTACCTTTTATGACTTATCAAGTCTTTTAAAATATCTCACCCATGCCTATTAATTACAAATCATGATATTTTGACACCTTTTAACTCTAATAGGGTTAATTAACTCACTTAGGTTAGGTTTGAACCCATTCCATGTTTAAACTACACTTTAACTCTCCTTGAGTTGGGGTTATTTCTTAAGCCTATAAATACAAACATTTGCCTCTTCACTTAAAGATGTTGGATAGAGTAAAGTTATAATGCAAGTTTTATAAAAATATTGGAAGTAATAGTGTTATAATGCTAAAATAATAAGCCAATCCATTAACTAAGCATAATCCAAGACATATCAAGTAACCATGGTGCCAAAGAGAGAAGGAGATATCCAAACTCCATTGCCAAAGATGCCAAAGAATCTTTGAGTACAAGCCAAGAAAGCCACAAATAAATAACTTGGACCTCTCAAGAAAGGTAAGGTATTTTGTCATTTTCTACATTTTAGTTGTGTTTTGAATTAGTTTTGTTCATTATTATATGATTATTATCTAGTAAAGTAAGTGTTATCATGTTAGTGTGTTTTTATTCAAGTTTTACTTATTTTAACACCTTGTCTAACCTCCCTTATTGGATTCCTTGATAATAGATATTAACTAGAAATACCCTTAAATAAGACATCAGTATAAAATTATAGAAAATTTAAGAAGCATAAATAATAAAAATTTAACAAGAGGTACTTATCAAATTGAAAGATCTAGGAATTATGATATGTAAACATGAAGATAATCCAAAATCTAGTGGGATAGGATTCATGTTTGGTTAACTCTAATGTATGCATGGACTTGAATGACCTATAACAATACTCTTTTTCTTAATAGACTAGGATGCACAAAAAGTCATAATTATAGTTCTTACATATACTTGGAAGATTTGGAAAGGACCTACAATAACTATACACCTAGAAGAGGGTAATCTACACTCAAATTTCAAGAGGAAATTATTAAAAATCCTAATCTTATGACATTTGGTATATCTCTTTCTAGAGCTCAATATGGATAAGTGATTATAACAATGATTTTAAAAGGGTGTATTAAGGATATAATAAGGATATCACATGAAATGAATTAATAAATAAGGGTAACCTAGATTAAACATAGCTAAAAGTAATAAACTAATAAGAAGAGAAGTGGTGCAATGGTCAACTAATGGGCAGTATATGTAACCTAAGGTGATAAATGAAAAGCCTAAGAAACCATGTATCTATACTAGCTTATTCAATAAAAGGAGTAGCACAAATAAGGATGCAAAACACATATACAATATTTATGTGCAAATTAATATCTAGTATAATAATTAAATAAATAAATGAGAGTAGGGATAGAGATTCTTACCTTTGGGTGGACTTGTCAATGCCTAAATCTCCCTTATGTATAAATTGGAAGTTTTTAAGAGATAATGTAGGTTGAAGACCTCAAATGGAAAGAATAATACATAGATATATTTAGTTGGGTAATCTAAATACTAAGACACCTCATCAACATGACTCATCATATTGAGCTTAAAATACCATAAGCAAGACTAGACCTCCAAGATAAAAATCTAACCTTTAAATCTTCCTTTTAGTATTTAAGATAATAAATGCAAGTGCAAAAAAAGTAGACAATACATTATATGTTTTGGGAATGAAATATTACCCCTATATATATGAATCAATACCTATAACTTACCCTTAACTCTAATTTTATGGTATCATGTAGGCCACTATAGTTGTAAAAATGTCAACTAGCATACTGTATTAGCTAGCTCGATATAGTATAATTGATAAAAGATAGAATCATAAGTGTATCAGATGGCCTAATACATTACATGGATAAACAAGTATGAAATAGACTATATCGACATAGATGATACATTAGGAATATGACTAAATGAAAATTATACAAAGAGGTAATATGGAAAGATAATTTAATGAGGTCATACTAATTTTAATAAAGGTATGATATAATAGTATTAAAACATATCTGATAAATAACCATATATTAATCCCATCCCATTCTTGGTGTACTCTCTAAGGTGTGCACTCTGGGAGATTAATGCATCAACAAGACTTTAAAAGAGAAGGTCTTAATAAAGTGATAAATTAAAATTTATTATATGTATACACCATGAACCTTTATATCTTAAACAAAACTATTTCCATGATTTTATTTATGTTTTTTATGTGAAATTTTATGGGCATGATCATAGTACTAATATATTTAAAAAAACATGCATATGGAAATATGTACTACCCTTGTAAAATATTTGTGTAGGTTTCAATTTTTCCATTGATGGGACCTCTTACTTAGAGTTAATACATATATAATTTATTATATATCTAATTATATAGTATAATAAATATTATATAGTATAAATATTATGATGACCTCCATTACTATTGATTTTCTCTTACTCATGCCTACTCTAAATTCTCTTACTATTGTGTGAACCGTGATATCCCATAGAGGTGGTTATAGATGGCCCATGCATGTTGATTTTTATTCTTCTTTATCCTTAATATTTTCAAGTTGTAATTCACCTTTTGGGGGACTAGATTCAAGACTCCTCCTTCTAATTGACATAATATAAATAACCCTTAGGATATGGGTGACCTTGTGTGATGGTGTAATCATATAATATGTGAAATTGGATGACTTAGGAATGGATAATAGCACCCAAAATATAGGTCCTCTTTCTTTCTCACTCAACCCTTCTCATCTAGACTTTCATTGATTCCTAGTTACTTGTAGCTTCCCAGACGTAGTTTTTTGAGACCTAGGTAACACTCTCAAACCTAGATCCATCCACCTAGGTCTCATCCTCCTAGGAAAATAGTGCCCAAATTAGATAGGAGTGCCAAAATCTAGAGGTGTCCTATTTTTGGTGCTATTGTCCAAGTTCACTTTAGCCTCAAATGGTTAGATTTTCTTCATTCCTTATCTTTTCCCCTATCAGCCTAATACAAGTTCATCTAACCCATAATCATCAATTTCCCTAAAAATGCCATTAAATATCCATTTAGAAGGGTTAAAATTTAATTACAATAAATAATAAAACATTTGTTGAACCTAAAAAATTCAAAAAAAATAAAAAATGCCAAAACTATTTCGATTATATGCATCATCCATGCTTTACATCACTACTATCATGCTAGGACTTACATTTTCTATTTCATGATATTCTATGTCAATTTTTACATTAAAATGCTTCACTTGATATTTTTTGAGTGCATGCAGTGATATTTAGCTACTTTATTACTTCATTCTACCCATAAATGGGGCATTCCTACTTCTACATTTGAGACATACATTGTTATAAATACCCATTAGGGGCATCTCCTACATGCCTACACCATCTAGGTTATGTCATTTGTACACCACACACTCTGAGTTATCATGTTGATGTATATTGCTTTATATACTATATTGACATTTCACTAGTATCTAGCACTTGTGTATTTTTTAGTATATACCTAGTCTTGTACTACACATGTTTTGCATACTTTCATATTTGCTTTGATCAATTAAATGTGCTTGTCTCTTTCTAGTTATTAAATCCTTTCTCTACTTACTTAATGTAGCTTGTGTGATTGAATTTTCAATTTTATCTTATCTCCTACTTATGCGTTAGGACATTTATCAATGTCCTTTGATTATTTTTCATGTGTGTACCTTAGGACATTTGCCAATGTACTTTGTTTTTACATATCTATGTGCCTATGGCTTGTGTGCATGAGGCATTTGAACATGCTTTCCATGCTTGTTTATAGTTTGAGTGACATGTGCCCATGTCCCTTGTTTGCATGGCCCCTTGGCCCACCTAGTATGCTTCTTGCTTCCTGATTACTTCTTGTTTTCTTATTTCTTGTCAAATGTGTGCAATGCCATGATCCATATCATGAATTTCCTTTGATTTCTTGGATGCCATGATGGAAATCATGCTCCATCCCTCTAACTAACACTTAATAATTAGAACTTCTAGTTCTAATTTAGTACATTATACATTTTTTCACATTGTTATATCTATCCAGGCATACCCCTATTGATATAAAAATATCTCGGTACAAACATTTTCTATATATTAAAACATATTGTCAAATATTAAATGTTATATCATATATATATTCAAATTAACACACTTGCAAGACTCTTTCTTCTAAGGGTGGTCATTGTAGGTTCATCATTCCTACCCTTAGAAGAAGTGGGAATCAAACTGGGGATTTTTCATAGAGATAAAACCTCCTAGAAATCAAAACAATAGAATTTAGAATATTTATCATAAATCAAGATGTCAAACTGATCAAATTAGAGTAAAAAAAATAAGAATAGTCTTAGATCAGTAGCCAGTTTTCACACCAGATAATAGCACTAGAAATGGATAGTAGTGCTAAAAATAGGGGGTGTCCATATTTTGGCACTCCTATCAAGGTATAAAAAAACTCAAGGTTTCTAGAAATAGACAAAAAATTTAGTTTAAGGATAGTTTTTTCAATTTTAGATCCTTCATATTCAATAGTTTTAACATAATTTTCTCAGATACAGGGGGTTGTCATGTGTGGCATGATGGTTCTCACTTTAAAGTTAGAGTGGGAATTTGGAATAAATTTTAGATCAAAATCCATATTTGAGTAATTTTTAATTAGTGGAAATGTGCATGGCACATTGGTATTTTATTGTTATTGAGTTTAGTTTATTCCATGCATTCTCAGCAGTTGCGTGCCTTACTCCATCTTCAGGTGATTGGCATCATATTCAAGTTAAACTTCCATACAAGTTTATCTTTTTGAGTACCTGAGTTCCTAATTTGGATTTCACATAATCTTAGTTCATCAGTTTTGGAGTGGCTTTCATACAAGCCTAATCTTCATCTTTCAAAATGGCCAAAAGTGGCATAGTTTTTAGCACACATTCAACTATCCATGCCAAACTATCAGATTTATAGCACATTCATGGGTTCCATGAGCCATCTAAAATGAAATATATTCTATATTGGTATCACTTCATAGCTTCACTTCATGGGGAAATTATGGAGCCAAAGGGACAACCTTTGTATTCTTGAGCCACCTATTCAAAGGGATTGGACATATAGTCTAGACATTGGTTAACACACACATGATTCATTAACTTTAATTAGTTGGTGATAATGGAGCCAAAAGGCTAGCCTTTGCATTCTTAAGACACATTTTTGGGTAATTGAGCACTCAACTCTATTCAAGATATTACTCTTGATTCAGCACATACTCAGCACAATCCAACATCAAAATAGGTTTTATATTGGTTCATGTACCCAATGAGGTGTATTCATTCCTTTCTCTTCCTCTTACTCAACTTTGTATGTTCTTATTTTATATATATCATGTCAACTAATAACTGATCTAAGTTATGTTTTTATTTGTATATTCACACTTCATAGTATGCTCTCTCTATGCACATCCAGCATCACATAGCTTCATGAGCTTCTCCCTTACAAGTAAGTTCAAGTATTATTTTCTATTTTTCCTTTATCCTAGTATTTTGATTTTATATATCACTAAAATAAAGGATGGGAAATTTAATCATATAAAATTCAAAATTCGATGATTTAGGCATGGATAATAGTGCCCAACCTATAGGTCATCTTTCTTGCTCACGCAACTCTTTTTTACTAGAGTTTTACTGATTCCCAGTCACCTATATCTTCTTAGACTTAGATTTTTGAGACCAAAACAACACTCTCAGACATATATCCATCCCCCAAGTCTATCCTCCTAGCAAAATAACACCCAAATTGAATAGGAGCACCAAAATTTAGGGGGGCCTTATTTTTGATGTTGTTATCCAAGTTCACTTTAGCCTCAAACGATCATATTTCCTGATTCCTTATATTTTCCCTATTATCCTAATACAAGCTCATCTAACCCATGATCATTATTTACCTATAAAAGTCCATTCAATTCCTATTGATAAGGGTTGACACTTAATTCCCAAAAATAATAAAATAGAGGGGTGAGTCTCCAGAGAGGGATGGTTCAACTTGGTAGACCACTTAAGCTAACCTACTCTAGTGTTGAAAATAAAAGGGAATGAAACAAATCATAATCTAAAATTAAGACTTAAAATGAGTTGATGCACTAAAATATTATATTTCCCTCTAATTTTTAAGCATACACAATGAAGATAAAATAACTAATAACATTCATAACTCACAATCTTACAACTTTTCTACATGAATGTTTTGTAGGAAGGCACAGAGCCTGTGATAGTACTTACAAGGGTTATCAAATGGTCCTATAGGGTTTCAAATGCCTATAGGGTCTCAAATGGTGAAATACGCAACTAAACACTACATGAACTTAATATCACATAACCTACAACCTATAAATGAGTATTATCCTACATAAAGGTGAGAGAATTGGACAATAAATCAAGGATAAATCATCTTATTCACATGATAAGATCAACAACCCTATAAATTCACACAAGATATAACCATATGAGAAGGAAAAATAATCTTTATTGTTCATTCAAAGAAATAAAATCCATTAGTATAAATGGTTAGATTCCTATCATACCCAATGGATGGATACATAAAGAGGCATTTCTACCCCATTTTATAAGATAATGATAAGAAAATCACTACCAAGATACATAAATATAGTTATTATAATGTGTAAGACCCTATTCAAGATAAAATCAACAAAAATACTAGGCCATTATGCCTTCCCTAACACATTCAGACCTATCGTAATGATGATCCTTTGAAGAGAGTGGTATAAGTGGGGATGAAAGTGCTTACTTGCATACTATCTTAGTCTCCCTGATAGATTAGTAGATGGTGGAAGTATTTTACCTCCTACATTTATTATTTCATCTTCCTTGAAATATTTGAATTTAGCCTTAACTCACCTTATTTCTACATTTATGCATGCATATTATAGAATTTTAAACTCAAGTTTGACTTTGGAGATTGACCTGAAATCTTAATGATGTTTAAGGTTCATGCTTGAACTAAAAATTAAACTCCTATGCCATCATGCTCCTAATGACCATTTACTATTTATATGAGACCTATTATTATCATTTATAAATTTAATTCATGCTTATAAGGCTCCATATTTGATTATTTCATCTCTATTTACGCCTTAGAACTTTCAAATAACAAGGCTTTGATGTGAGGAAAAACTCCTTCAAAATTACTCAGAACTAGGCATGCTTCTCAAGAAGGTTGAGAACATGATTTTAGTCTTTAAAAATCATTATAGATCTAAAACTTCATTGAGATTGCCTTAATACTTATATGAAACCTAATATGAGGTACTAGAACACGCCCAACACTTTTATAACCTCATAAATCATGTTTAGGCTATAAAAATGTTATAGATACCTTGAGAGGCAATACCATTCTTTTTAACTCTACTCCTTCTCCATAGGATTGAAAATGACATCATTTTTCTTATCCTTTTGACTTAAATTTTGCCTTAATAGGTGCTTATATGTATGGAGAATCTCTTGATTGGTTACAACTTCTTGTAGACTTGTTCATGGAAACTTGACCTATTACATATCTTGCATCCTTGAAAGTTTTCTTCAAAACCTATAGGTTATTTTTATTCCATCTCATTCAAACCTTGAATAAGTTTAACATCCTTCCTTTTATGAGACTATAATTTATAGGTGTTCGGATGAATTATTGAGACCACCCCTCTCTATTAAATATCTCACTCTTGTATGTAGTCTACAAGGATCCTTCACCAAGCTTAATATTTATTAAAACCTTCTTCAAGTCATTAAAATTGGTGATCTATGGGATAATAGTCCTTAAAACCTTATTTGGAACCCGATCATTGTGCTTGTAAATTATGTTCTTGGCCACTGTCTAGACGTTTATTAGAAATCTTGGTCATTATTCTGAAGGAGTCTTGAAAATATTAATGTTCCACCCTTAAAAGTTTATATGAACTTTATAAATCTTGATACCCCATTTTAAGGTTATTTCATGGTCAAGAACATTAATGGTTTATTATAACCTACTAAACCCTACTCATATATCTATACCCTCCTTATTTTTACTCAAGAACCTATATATTAACACTAAAAATATAATAGGAAGACCTCATAATGTCTCTTAATCTTTAATGATATTGAAAACATTGAGATACATTTACCTATAAGTATACCTTGACCTACAATATTCGTATTGGTTCCAAAACTAGGCCAAGAGACCTTACAATTTAGTGATTCCAATCTATTCAAGCCTTGAAGAAACTTGTAATCTTTTCCTTTTATTGGAACACCATTACCCTATCTTAGAACTTACCTACATGAGGCAAAGATCATAATTTTATAACATGAAGAGAAAGAAATAAGGGTTTATACTTGGTTTGAGGAACTATTCTCAAGTAAACATCTCTATGTCATTACAAATCTCCCTTATTGCCTTGCAAACCTCTACAAGGTTATTCAAAAATTAATCTTCCCTAAAACCCTACAAATTGATCTTCTCATTGACTATTCATATTACACTTAATTTAAGGACTTGATGGGTTATAAGAGAACCACTGGGTTTATTCACTACCCTTTATTAGGTGAATAACACCTCAAAATGTCTTAGGACTATGTTTTTATGTGTGAAGGACTGTGGGATTGATTCAAGGTTAGGACATGATTAAAAACATATAGTTTTGAGATTTAATAGAGTTTTAAGAAAAATTTAATGGAAATATAAGGTGAGAGGGGTTATTTTATTTTATTTAATCTGATCTCCTCATGATAAGACTCTCAGGAAGGTAATGGAAACATGATTCTTTCTCAAACCTATAATTCTACCCCCTTAGCTTGAAATTAACTAAAACCCACAGAGAATGGATCTTAATATCTATAGACTACTTAGAAGGTGTTTGGATAATATTATACCCCATGTTTAGGTTTATATTTCTCATGAAATCCATTAGAATAAGATTGAAATGAGGAAAGATTGATCAATAGGCTCCTACGGTTTTAGGGGTTTTAATTATATGTAGGTTTCTTCATAGATATACATGATTTGAACATCCTAAACAAATCCAAATTTTAATAGAATATGCCTTGAATCTCTCTCCACCTCCCCATAAACTCTATCTCTTCCATGTGACATCACAACCAAGATAGCATGTGAGTTTTCCTACCTATTTAAGTCTAGAAATTGCCTTTTTAGCTTCATTCATGAACTGTCTATCTTGATTTTTTTTCCTAAGTCATGTAAGAAGTTATGGAAGGCTTGGAGAAGAATTTTTACATCTGTTTCATGCTTGAAGACTACCTAGAGGCTCTAAAACATTCAATTTTACACCTAAAACCTATCACTTCATCTATCCCTAGGTTTATTTATGCTCTTAAGAGAAGATTTGAAACATATTAGAGTTTTGAGAATTATCCACGGATATATACAACCCTGTGATAATCATCTTTACCCATTTACCATACTCAAAAACTAAAAATCATGGTATAAATCCATTTGTAATAATATATTGATCTCATTGAATGCAATGAGTGTGAAAGAGTATGCTCAAAATGAGTCACATGGTGGTGAGAGGAGATGCTCATCTTCATATCCACATATTGGTGATTTCATAGGTCCTAAAAAATGAGGTCTATGGTTTATGGTTTTATGTGGGAATGGAGAGTTTTTAAATGGTTTGAAAAAAATAAAAATTATGAGATTATCAAGCTTGAGACCATGGTTGAGATCAAGGTTGAACTTGTACTTAATATGACTACACTAATTGATGAGCTATATCCCATGTCTTAGGTTCTTTTTACTCTCAACTCAACTTATCCTCTATGAATTATATTGTGTCCAATCCTCCTGCATTATAAATTCAATACTTGATTTTTTTTATCAAAATGGTACATAAGAGACCAAGTTACTTTTCAGACCCATTTCATATAAAAATCACCTTGCCTATTTACATAGTCCATGTGGGATTATTCCTAAGACCTTGCTACCCAACTTTGGCTCCTCTATCTCGAGCTTGGTTATCTCAGCCCATTTCTATTTCTATTATGAGTTCGTTAATCATTTAATGAATTGACTATTAGGTGTTTATCAATGATGAGAGTGCATGAGCTACTAGACATTATTTACATAATATTTGGGGATATTTGATACACAAACTTTGAGTTACATCATGGAATACATGAGCTCAATCGAGCTCAAGTTTGAGATTGAGATCGATGAGATTAGGGACATTAGTCACACATTGGTGGTATGGATTATCTTTCAAGGGTTTATATATAGCAATGATTCCCAATTAAATTGGTCATAAGATGAATTTAATACCAATGTTTTGGTCAGACCCTAGAGAGATAAGGAGAAGCCCAACCTAAGCCAATATTTTTACTAGTCAATGTAGAGACATTTTGGAATCTTGAAATATATTATAACTCTAATCTCTTTATTTTATTTTTATTCTTGGCCCTATGCAATGGATGTAACCCATTTTTGATGCCTTTAAATTCCTCAAACCTATGAAACATGTCCTCATAGAGTGAAGGATCAATATATCATTATGCCTTTGTTGAATGAATGATTGTTTACACTTTACTTATGTATCCTCTTTTTTATTACACTAACCTTTTCCTCTTCTCAATAAATGCTTCCCTCCTACAATTTTTTCATATTCCCCATAACACTTTGAATTCCATAATAGTTGTGCACTCATGAATTTAGAGGTCATTATGTTTTTTTACCCCTTCACCTTTTTTGTACTTGAAACTAGACTCTAATCACCCTTTATTACCAATTTTGAGTACTAAGCATAAGTTACATGCTTGAAATCAACAACACATATCTTCATAACATTACTAAAAGTTAGAATGAACCATGGTTTGGGAACATGATGGATTTATTCATGGTTTGATAGTGATTCATTGTTCTCATAAGATGTCCATGTGGAATCATGAGGGGTTGAAGGGTGAATGAGGACTGAGTCATAGGGGAGATCTTAGGCATTATGAAATTATTTTAGGGTATAAAAGGAAAATATCTTTATATCTCAAATAACTCAAATAGGATTCTTATGGATTCTATATCTATCATGACCTAGATGAATAACTGAAATAACATGATACAATCTTTACATCAAGGAGTATCAAATAACCCATTTCAAAGGATGAATATTTCCAAGATGAGTATGGCTATTTAGGAGACTTTTGGTAGACTTTAAATTGGAATCAAACCTTTATTAACTATTTTCTCATTATAACACTCACATTAGACTCTTTCAAGGATAATAAAGCTTTCATGACCTGATCTATGGCTCACCTAAAAACCATGAAGATGCTTGTAAGGGAATATATCTAGCTATTTTTTTTGAAGAATACAGCCTCCTTGTATGCAAGTTCCCAAGGCCTATTTTTGGCTAAAATAACCAACAATTAGATGACTTCCCAGAGGTGTTAGCCTATCCAAACATTGAAACCAACTAATTTGATGCATCCATTAGGTGTAGGAGTCTTTTAAAACAACAAAAAAACCTAATCTAGAATCACAAATAAGACTAAAACATGCTTTTTATCCCTAAAAATATTGATAGCTACCTCCAACACAAAAATAAAAATAAAAGACAATCACGACATGTGCCAAAACACTTGGGGAAAGAGAAAAACAATTATACATACTCAAATAAAATGTGCATCAGCACTTGGAGATAAAATAAGACACCTAAATACTATATACAAATGTGAAAACAAACCTCAATATAAATTCTTAAGTAATATCCCATTAACTATAATGGGAAGCTCTTCACCATTTAACTTAGATAACTAAAAAGCATTATTTTTCTTGTAGCTGGAAATGATGTATGGCCCAATCCACATATAATAAAATTTGGTATGATTTTTAAGCTTGGTTCTGTCCTCATCCCAATGAATAACAAGGTCTACCTCTTGGAAAATCTTCAAAACTGACCTTTTAACAAAAGACCTCTTTATTTAAGCTTGGTGAAGCTCCATTACATGCATTGTTCGGTCCTTAGTTTCTTGAAACTCTATTTATTCTATAAATTTGATTGCCATGGAATCTTTCTCCATTATTTCAATCTAGTGTATGAGATCTATGTTTTGCATTTCAAGTGATATAGGCATCATAATCTCCCTATCACACACAAGCATGTAAGGAGAGTTACCTACAACCCTTTTAGGAGTGATTATATCAACCCATAAGGCTTCCTTCAAATTTGTATGCCATGATATTTGATTCTCTTTTATTATCCTATTAATAATTATGATTAGTTTTAGATTAAGGTAAAAGCAGGTTTTGAAGGGGCCCCGAAACCCTATAAAGATTCAAAAAGATAAGCAAGACAAAATGCCAAAAGAGGCAAACGCACCGAAAAATGGTAACTAAACCAGGTTTTACTTGGACCTAAAACCAACAAAAAAACACCAATAAAAGCATCCCAAGTTTTACAAGGACCTGAAACCTAGAAAGAACCAAGCAAACAACCTGAAAGTGCTAAAACAGTGAAGTCAGAACTGCAACCCATCAAAATAATGAGCAGGGCTCTTCCACGGCTTAAGATACTCCATTTTCCCTAAACAGGGTGCCGTGGCATAAACACCAACCTCTGAGGAAACAGAGTTTCCCCCAAGCAGCCACAAAAACTTTGCAAACCAGAACAAGATGGCCGTCCAACTCGGGTAAGAGAATCCACCCAAATTCCATACTCAAACTGGCAGAATGAAGCAAAGTAGAAAAAACATGTAGAAAAATAGATCTACCTTAAGATCCGCGTACCAACATACTGCCAAAAGTAGACAGCACCACCAGCAAAGACCCTACCTCCAGACCCGTCGCCACCGCCGCCCGACCCATACACCCAAGCATCTGCAAAGGTCTCCCCCACTCCCAAGGGAAATGACACCATGGCTATCCAGATATCTCCAAAAAGAAATAGTGACCTGCTCAGAACTGAGTAATGGTCGGCACGACAGCCATCAGACAAAAAATAGAGGTAGAGGAGCTGAAATCCAGGTTTCACAAGGATCAGAAACCTTAAACCCTAGAACCAGCATCAGCAACACCCAATCCATCCACCCGATCATCTGCCCATTCTTTCCCTCTACTAAACTTAGAGGAAACACTGCCATGGCAATCAAGATATCATCAAAGTAAGCACATCAAAATGAGCCACAATCCCAGTCAATAGAAAGTGATGGCTAAAAACCAGATCTGGTCTCTAAAGGCCAGGCATCCTTTAAAAAACATGGTTCAGAAGTGAACCACCTTCCACACAATGCACACTAGCATAGAGGAAACATAGTTTCCCCCATCCAAACACTATTACCATCACTGACCAGATCAAAATGGCAGTCCAACTCAGGCCGAAAAACCACCCTGGGTTCCATCCACAATACTGAAAAATGAGGTAAAAATAAAGATCCACGTTAATAAAAGATAACCCATTACAATGCCGCACAATAACGAGCCTCCTCTTTAGTGAGCGCTCCTCCCTCCACGGCCATGTAGATGATCTACTCCTTCAGTGCCACCGTTCAGTCCTCAGTCTTCACTTTGTGCTACAGTGGTAGTAAGACAAGGAGCGCTGCGGCTAAGTCTCGCTACCCACAAAGGTAACAAAATGACCAGAGATCCTGACCCTTCACCCCACGTCGACCATCATAAAACACTTTTTGGCTCCCCGTAGGATTCAGAAGACCTTCTCCCCACGGCGGCCTCCATGAGACCCTGTGCGGCTCCCCCGCGGGCCCAAAGCTTGTATATTTAATAATTATGATTAGTTTATTATTTAGTAAATTATAATTAGTATATTATTATTTAGTATAATTTACTAATAATTATGATTAGTTTATTATTAGTAAATTATACCAATCCATTCCCCTAAGGATATAATTTGGAAGATCTTCTCAAGTGAATACCATGTTTAATTGCCCAATCAGTTATCCTAGTTCTAAGGAAGGCCATTACATTATAAAAAATAATTATGGAAGGAACTCCAAACCTTGTGACTATACCCTCATATAAATCCAACACATTGGTATCATTTACATCATTAAGATCCATTACTTCTTCCCACCTTATAAAGTAATTAGTGTCTGCTAAGACCTATTTATGCCCTTCAATTAAAGGTGGATTAATCATTTTGATGAAGTTTAAGATCCATTGCATGAAGGGATAATGTACGTGAATGGGATAGAGAGGGACATATTCTAATTTATATTTACCTATGAATAAAACACACCTCTTACACTTCTTCACCCATGCATATGCATCCTTAAACAAGTTAGGCCAATATTAGCCATCCCTCATTACCTTCAAAGTTGTGGATCTTGGAGAAAAAATCACTCCTAATATTCCATTATAGAACTCATTTAAAACCTTTTCAATTTGATTTATTTTAACACACATCAAAATCACACCATTTCCATCTTTCCTAAAAAAAATACTATCCACTAAGACATAAGGAATAGATTTTAATATAAAATAAATTATTTTGGCTTTGTTTAGACCTTGGGGGCATTACCTATTTATATAAATGTGATCATATCTTCAGTCCAACTCTTGGAAAATACAAGTGTAGATGGCTATTGGTATTCTTGTACCACTAGGATTTCCTTCTTGTCATATTGAAAACTTGAAGGTAGCTACTCACATGAATCTTTTTCCCTTACCAATGTCGTGAATTTAGTATCTACATCATACTCCGTCACTCTAGTTATCTAGCTTGTTTTATTTTCATTCAAGTCCTTGCTTAAGAGGAATCCATTGACACTCAGGAGAGATATCATTATATGAACCTTGTTATTAGACACCAAATGCCTAAAACTATTAAGACTCATTATTACATCAAGTACATGTTTTTATACAAAAGTATACCTCAACTCATAGTCCTATAAACTTTGACTAGAGAAAGAATTGGTTGTTCTAACCTTTCATCATTTTGTTTCACTAACATGGATGAGGTAGTATCCATACCTCCAAATTTATATAAAGTGAATTAATTGTTAAAATTAGGGTTTATAAGTGTACAATATTAGACTATGGCCTGTTTGATTACCTTAAAGTTATCCCTTCCTTCCTTAGTCCAGTTGAAATCCATATTCATCTTCAACATAGAGGTTAATGGTTTACAAAGTTGGCAAAATCAAGGATAAACCTTCTAAAAAAATTAATTCTTACCAAAACTATTTTCATCCCTTTATTATGAATAGGTAAATATAATCATAGAATAACACTTACCCTCTCTAAATTAATTGAAAGATCTCTTTTAGACATAATATGGCCTAGGAGCTTGCCTTCATGAACTAAAAATATGCATTTATTGGGGTTAAGTGAGACCCTAAAATGCTTACATATTTTAAAGATTTACTTAGGATGGAATAAATGGTCATTATCATCTTTAGAAAAAATAATGATATCATCAAGATAAACAAGCCCAATATCATTAATTAACCCCTAAAATGCCATATCCATGGCTCTCTAAAGGGTTGCTATAATATTAGATAGTATAAAAGGCATCTTCTTATATGCATAGGTCCCCCATTTTATGGTAATCAATGTCTTAAATTTATCCTCTTATATGACTACTATCTAATTGTAGCTAAAATAAACATCAAGAAGAGATAAACATTTTCAACATATCACCATTTTCAAAATTTGTTCCATGGAAGGTAATAGGTAGTGATCCTTCAATGAAGCTCTATTTATATCCTTGAAATAAACACACAACCTTATCTCATTATTCTTATTCCTAAAAGGGGATGAGTTTGAAACCCAAGATAAATGTTTGATTGGAAAGATGATCCTTTCCATTATTAGTTTGGTCAACTCCTTCCTAATTAAAGGCTCTATCTTTGCATTTATGGGCCTTTCTTTCTATCTAACTAGTTTGGCATCAAAATTTAAATCTATGGTATGTTGTAAAAAACTAGGTTCAAAATACCTTAAGATCACTATAGTCTATGCCAATATGTCCTCAAATATTTATAAAAGTTCAACAAATGCACATTTTTATTCGCCAGTTATACATTTCCAAGATGGAGAAGTTTATCATTAAAGATAATGAATCTCTTATAATGTTTATGATTAATATTCATATTCCATTTTATCTTATAATATAATAAACTCTTTTTGAAGTGTATTTGACCTCAATTGGATGACCTAATCATCATATTGTTGTTGTAGTTTATTTTGATTTCTTTTAGAGAACTTAACATCTTCTTAAAGGAAATGGACTATCTGTTAATCATTGTTAAACACCTATCAATTGGTGGTGTTATTAGGTATATCAAGCCTAACAATAAACTTAATATGTTTTTTTACTTTATACTTTTTGATGTCATCAAGAATTTTAAATTGAGCACCAATAGTAGTCAACCTATCAACATGTTTGTTTTCCTTTCTTAGGATTCCTTGCACATTGAAAACTAAAAATCCTCTATAAGATCACAAATCTTGTGCTTATAATACTAAAATAAATTATTCTTGGTCACATTATACCATCTTACTTAGTTTATAACTAATTCACTATCTCTAAATACTTGTAAATGTCTTATTCCTCTTTTCATAGCCCACTGGAGAACATGTATGAGGTCTACATACTCAACATAATTTATTGTATAACTAAATTTAAATTTAAGGGATATATAACAATTTTATTTCATGTGGAACACTTACATCACATGTTAGGAACTTGTGTTACCCTTTCTCTTTACTTTGTTAGTCTATTAGATGATATGGATGCATATGCTTTATAAGTCATCCTGTGAGGATTTTGTTTTATCCCACATTCATGGGAAGTAGTAGTTTCTTAGATTAGACTTATTATATAAGTGTTGAGGACAATGAAGGTATCTAAAAATTATTTATATTGATATTTTTCAAATTAGGTTACCCCCTCGAAGTGGTCTATGATCAATATAATTCCTTTAGTGTTTTTTTTAATCATAGAAATCTATTATTTTATACATTTTTAGTAAATTAGTTTTCTATTTCATTTATTCTCATTAATTTATTGCAAGAGGATCCTCTCATCTAGTATCAAAGCCCTTTTCAAGGCCAAATTTTTATTTATAAAGTCTAAAATCTATTTTTCTACATAATTCCTTTAAATATTTTTCTCAAAAAGTCTTCTCTATTTTACTACATAACTTTGTTCTATGTCACAATAATCTATTTCAGATCAGGGTAAAAAAAATTGTTTGCATAACTTTGGTAAGTGCTTGGGTGAAAGACCTAAAATTCATTATGAGAAGTACCATAAGAAATACAAAGTAACCAGCCCATTGAGAGGATCTGCCAACAAAATGAGCAATAACCCCTTCCCGATTGTGTAGCTCCCACCCACAAAGAAAACCAAGAGTTGTCACTTAGAGGTAAACCCATGGCTAGATTTTTTTGGAAAATGGTACTCATTCAAGTGAAATTGGTGGCCAGATAGATATCTTTAAAACCTTAGGCATCTATTAGAAATTGGGGTACATTCTATCATTTTTAAAATATTCTTAATGGACTTGCATTCAGATAGTTGACAAAAACTAGAAATCAAAAACTCTTCCTCCTATTAGTTTCAGAAAACTATTAGCAGATTATCATTAGACTCTCATAGGAACGTTGATAGAAAATTGAAACTAGAAATAAATAAATAAATAAAATTCATTTTTTGTAATATCTCTCTATTTATAGCCACATTATCCTCAAACTTTATCTAGACACCTAAAATTCCATTCTCCATATTTTCTTACTTGAGGTCCCATATCTTGATTCTAATCCTAATTCTCATAAATCTCAATTTTCCCTTATTTTGGGTTTTATCATCTATTTTTGTCCATTTGACTCAATTTTCCATAGTGTTCATCTCCCTTTTTTGATCCTTTGTCCCTCTTTGATAAATTTTCTAGTTTTTCCATTTTCACTTCTAAAATTTCCCTCACCTTCATCAATCATACTAACATTATGCAAAAAAATTAGTAAAATTACATTTACACCTCTTAGTTTCTCCCAAATTAAAAAATTATTTCACTAAATGTGTCTTAACTCTAGTTTTCCTACCCATAGAAAAAAGAAATAAATCTTATTCTAGTCATGGTAGTAACCTGAATATGAGAAAAAAACATGGAGGATGAAATTTCCACCCTCAAGACCCACATCAAAGATCTTGATGGAAAAATTATTGACCTCAGTCTTCAACATACCACCTTGAATAATAGATGGCATCTAGAGTCCTCTTCAAAGACTGAGTTTTCTTCTTTCAGTAATTTTTGCGGGTTAAATCTTTATTTACTTGAATTCAATGGTGTATATCCGACTGGATGGATCTATTAGGTAGAACAAATTTTTATTCTACATAATAATTTTTATGCCAAGAAGGTCCTACTTGTATCCTTTTACTTGGAACATTAATCCCCTTAATGGTATTGTGGGTATGTCAAGGCTAAGTTGGCTAGAAGAAAAGATCATAGCTTAGTAATGACTCAAATCCAATTTTATTCCATTCAAAAATATAACTCCATAATGATATCAAATAATGCTATCCCCCAGAACCACTCCTATCAAGAATTTGACTAAAGTAGAGATGTGAGCCCATAGAGGAAAATGACTCTATTATAATTGTGATGACTACTTCACCTAAGGACATCAATGTGTCAAATAAAATCTACCTATTGTATGTAGACCCTCTACCTAAAACTAAAGTTTTAGAAGATGCTCAGGATATAGCAGATGATTCGAACTAAGCTCCACTAATTATGGAACATGCTTCTTAGGAAGACCAACTAGAGATCTCTATCCATGCCTTAATAGGATTAACCACCACACAAACCATGCAAGTCAAGGGTTACTTTAAGAAGCTCCCTCTTATAATAATCATTGATTTAGGTAGCACTCATAGCTTCATTTACCCTTGAATCACCAAATAGGCTACTTATTTTGTCCATCCTTGCTCCAACTTTGAAGTCATGATTGCCAATGGGAGCACATTACCTTGCAAAGGGAGGTGTCACAATGTGTGTATCTCTATTAGAGATTATAAATTATGTTCTAACATGTTTTCCTAGACCTAGGTGGTTGTGATGTTGTTTTGGGAGCCTAATGGTTACACATACTTGGACCCATTTTATGGTATTTTGATAAACTTTGGATGCAATTTTTAGATAATGGGCAAAAACACACATGGAAATGCTTATAACTAGGGTCTCTCAGCATCATAAGTTCACATCACATGGAAAATATTCTTAAGAAGAACTCACATGGCATCATTTCCCAACTCCATTCCATTCACATGAAACCATAAATTGTATCCACTCATGATTTACAAACCATTCTACATAGGTATGCACATGTATTTATTGAACCAATGGGATTGACACCTTCATGATTAGAGAAACATCATATTCATATCTTTCCTATAAGTATTTATCCCAACATCAGGCCCTACTACCTATTTCTCATTCGATACTTATTGAAGAAAGGTATTATTCACCCCAATACCAACCCATATTATTCCCTAGTTTTCCTTGTATTAAAAAAACATGGGTCATGACACCTATGTATTGAATTTTGTGCACTTAATCACATCAAAATCAAGGATAAGTTCTCAATCCCTATTATTTATGAGATTCTTAATGAGCTTCATGGTGCTCATTTTTTTATTCATGTTGGATCTTTGCTCTGGATATCGCTAGATCTAGATTCATGAGGATGATATCCTGAAGATACCTTTTCGCACACATGACGGCCACTATGAGTTCTTGGTCATGCCCTTTGGCCTCACTAATGCTTCTTCAAAATTCCAAGTATTGATGAATAAAATATCTATCCCTACCTATGTAAATTCATTCTAGTCTTCTTTGATGATATCCTCATCTATAGTAAAACATGGTCTAAGCTCCTTCAACATATAGAGATCACACTGCAACTTCTCTCTGATCATCATCTTTGTGAAAAATAATTCAAATGTGATTTTGTCTAGGATGAATTGGAGTATATTGAGCATATTATTTCAACCCAAGGGGTTTAGGGGGATCCTAGAAAAATAACTGTCATGACAAACTAGTTTCATCCTCAAACACTCAAGAGTCTCCATGGTTTTTTGAGGTTGACTAGATACTATCATAAGTTTTTTAAATATTATGAGAATATTTCCACTTCACTGATAGCTATTTTTAAAAAAATATTCTTTTACATGGACACAAGCTACTGACTATGCATTTGATGAATTAAAATAAGGTGTGTACTACATAAGTTCTATCAATGCTAAATTTTTCTAAGACCTTGACTATTGAGAGCGATGCTTATGGTAACGGGTTTGGTGTTATTATCTTCCAATAAGGATTACACATTGTGTTTACCAATAAATCCCTTTCTAGAAATAATTTAGTCCTCTCTAATTATGAGAAGGAAATGATGGCCATTTTGCATGTAGTACAAAAGTGGCAGCCATACCTACCAGGGAATCATTTTTCCATAAAAAATGATGACCAGAGTTTATAATATTTCTTAGAATAATGGGTCTCTACCTCATCATAGTATAAAAAATTAATCAAACTCATGGGATATGACTATGATATAACTTACAAGAAGGGTAAGGACAATATTGTGGTTGATGCTTTGTCTTACACATTTATAGACCAAGCTTCCCTTTTAGCTATTTCCATGCCTATTTTGAAATGGTTGGATGTTATAAAGTAGGGGTATGCTAATAACTCCTCATTATCTCAAATAATTCAATATTTGGCCACTAACCCCTCTATTTTACCATATTATTCTAGGGATGGTACATCTTTATGATACAATGGTTATTTGGTGCTTCCCCAGAGCATAGATCTTTAGTAGACTATATTATATGAAATCCATGCTTCTCAATCTATAGGGCACTCAAGTTTTCTAAAAAATTGTGAGTAGTCATGATGCAAATTCTTTTTTAAGGGCATGAAAAAGGCAATTCAGAAAATGGTGGCTAAATGTGACACCTACCAATGCAAAAAAGGTGAAACAATACTCATTCTTTGGTTTCTCAAACCTTTTCCCATCCCTACTAGGATTTGGATTGATATTTTATGGATTTAATTTAAGGTATCCCTAAATATGGAGGTAAAATAGTGATTTTGGGTGTGGTTGATCACCTCTCCAAATATAGTCATTTTTTTGCCCTTAACCATCCCTATACCACCTCCATAATTGCAAAAAAATTCTTAGACCAAAATTTCCATCTTCATGGCATTATTTAATTCATTGTCTCATATCATGATGCAACATTAACCAACCATTTTTAGATATAACTATTTATATGCACCAAAACCTAATTGAAGATGAGTTTCAGGTATCATCCACAAATGGATGGCTAGACTGAAATTGTCAACAAATTCTTGGAAACTTTCCTTCATTACTTCACATTAGAGAAACAAAATCAATGGGAAAAGTGGTTCCCATGCACTAAATTGTGGTATAATACCTCCTACCACACTTTAATGAAAATGACTCCATATGAAGCAGTCTATGCTCAAGAATCACCAGTGCTCCTTTCATACACCCCTAGTAGTTCACCAATTCAATTGGTTGACATGATTATCTAAACTTAGGATTAGATCCTTCGAACCTTATGAGACAATATTAATATATCACAAAATATAATGAAACAACAAGCTAATCAACACCATTTTGAGTGTAATTTTCAAGTCAATGATATGGTTTTTCTTTGCCTACAACCATACAAAAAATCCTCCCTAAAACTCAAAAGGCATCATAAGTTGGCTCCCAATTTTTATAGGCCCTATAAGGTTCTCTAGAAGATTGGGTCCATTTAATATAAGTTAAATCTCCCACATTCTTCATGAGTTCATCTAGTATTTCATGTCTCTTGTTTGATGATATTTCTTGGCACAAACATTAGAGTACAAATTAATTTAATAGAAATTGATATTGAAATATACATCCTTCTTAAGATAGAGGTAATATTGGATAGGAACACACACCAAATTCACTACCATTCCATCACAAAGTTTTTAATTTAGTGACATGGAATGCAACCAGAAGATGTAACATGGGAACCACTAATTCAGATTCAAAACCAAAACCCACATCTAAATATTTGAGGATAAAACTCTTTCTAAGAGGGAGGGGATGTTAGGAACCTGTGCTACCCCTTCTCTTTACTTTGTTAGTATATTAGTTTATATGGATGCATATGCTTTGTAATTCATCTTGTGAACATTTTGTTTTATCTCACATTCATGGGAAGTAGTTGTTACTTAGATTAGAGTTAGTATATAAGTGTTGAGGATAATGAAGGCATCCACTAATTATTTGTATTAAGCTTTCTCAAAGGAGGTTGCTCCCTTGAAGTGGCCTGCAATCAATATAATTCTTATAGTGTTTTTCCTAATCATAGAAATCTATTATTTCATATACTTTTAGTAAATTAATCTAATATTTCATGCATTTTCATTAATTTGTTAAAGGAGGATCCTCTCATCACACCTACCCCTACTCCATTCTTGCTTATATATCCGTAAAAAAACATTTTCCACATCCTTTCAACATGTTCATTAGGCTTGATTAGGTTTGGAATGAAAAGACCTTCTTCATGTAAGTGATAAGTGACAAGATTAGTCTACTTAACTAGTTTTTAATAATCATATTCATGATGCTCAATAACCCATTCATCAAGGAAAAGGTCAAGAATACCTTCAAGGAGTGTAGTTGGTTCATGGTCCACCACATCTTCTTCTTGGTCAATAATGGTACAATTAACATTGGAAACATTTCATGTATATGGCTCCACATGATTATTTGTAATAGCATCAGATTGGATAGTAAATTTAGTCCCATATCTAGTACTAAATAAAATATGAGACTAGTATGATGATATGCAGACCCCAATCTTAGTAGTAAAGTCCCTAGATAGACGTAATGCAAAACAAGGTAGAAGATCTATGATGAATACATCCTGATTGATTGAGAAGCTAGGGAAAGCATGTAAGGTAAGGCTCAATCCTTTTATTAGTCCAATTATCTTGATGGTTTTACCATCTAAGTAAACCACTCCCTTAAACAATGGCTCATACTCTAAACCTCTCTTGTCAATAATTTTCTTGGGCATTACAAAGTTATTTCCATAACTATCAATCATGCAATTATGAACCAAATGATCACCTATGATTAAGGAGACATAAAAGGGTGGGGGTTTGTCACTTATACCTAATTTCCCTTATATTGAGATTTATTGGTGAGGACTAACCTTATCTCTTTTGATGATTCATCTGCAAGGCTAAGTTTAGACAAAGTTACTTGCAACAAGTCATTTTGTCCAGGGATAAACAAAATTTCCCATATTGATATACTAAAATTGGTCTTATTCATCTAATCAATGATGTTGAAATAAGTGATGTCAATATTTATCTAGGTTTTAGGAATATTAAAAGTCTCTTGAGCTTGCTTGGGTTTGATATGCTCACTGTGTTGAACCTCTCTTCTTATGGGTTATTTATAATGAGGTTACTAATCTTTTAAAACTAAAACAAGGGTTATAATCCATTTAAAATATTGGGAATATGATGTAGGACTAATGAAATCTGATTGCTCCCCCTTAACAACTCTTTTATTTGCTCTTATATTGGCTGTTATGGAGGTAGAAGTCATGTTTTGATTCTCTATATAATTTATTCGATAATATTCCTCCTCTTTCCAATTTAAGAGTGTATAATCAGCTTACACCTAAATTTTATAAGCTTTTCCTTGAGGTGGAATTTCAAATTTTTTCTCTTTAAGAGGTGCTAGGATATGCATCATCCATGTTTGATTAAGAACACCATTAGGATAATTTTTTTGATTATGTGGTTGGATGCAAGGATATCACCACTCATAATCTTGGAGAAGGTTGTTCTAGATATGAAAAATAACCTTTGAAGTTCTAGGATCAAGGGAATAATGGATGGTATAAGGTTTAGCATGGGTAATAGGATCTTGTGCTTGAGAATTTCCATGGAAGGGCTACTTATTAGGTTATAAAAATTGATTATATGGAGGATATGGTTTGTTTTTTTACACTTGTTTCCTCTTTAAGATAACTAAATCATTCCTAATATGATAAATTAGACTCTTCAAGTCATGAATATCATTGGGAAGATCTACCCCTTGAGTATCAATTTAACTTGTAAGCATAAGAATGGGGGCCAAAGTTTGTTGGGCAAGTGGTGGAGGCTATAATTTAGGAAATATGGGAATAGGTGGTCTTTGTTTAATATTTCCAACCTATATAATAATATTCTCAACCCTTATAGCTACCTCATAAGCATCTAGAAGTGTTCTGCCACCCATAGATTATATCATAACTAAGATGTCACTATTCAATGTTCTTAGATAGTATAAAAAAACATACTCAAGTGTATAACTTACCAACTATGGCATCCTATCCCATGTCCTCTAAAATATAAATTTGAAATTAGACATGTATTCATTTGGTGTCATCTTAATGGTTGTTAATTAATCAAATAGGGATAAATGATTTGATTTGTATTCATACTACTTACCATAAAGCTTATCTAAGTTCATCCCATGTACTGATGGAATTTAGACTCAAACCCCTATACCACTACAAGGTATTAAACTTAAAGGAGGTAGCTAAAAATATAATGGAAACATTATCTTAGACAACATGATGCACTACAAAAATGTTTACAACATCTTTAATATGTTCAATGGAGGTAGTTGTGTCCTCTCTAGTGAAAAAATGAACACTTTTGAGGGTTGTTATAGGTATATCTCATGTTAGGCAAGGTTTAGTGGAATTCCCCCATTAAAAGAAAAAACATATTGGTTCCTAAGGATATCCATGTGTAAGATATATATTATTAATGGGTTATGTTGAGGGGAATTAGTAGCAGGAGAAAGACTAGGGTATGGATCAGTCCCAGGATATCTTTTTCCTTATTTCTGAATCAAATGTCAACTCAATAAAATTAGCTTATTTACCTTTAAAATATGTTCTAGTAGATATTTTTGGCATTAAATATAGGTGTTATTATAGCATGAGGATCTTCTAAATCTCATTTAGAATCACCAAGTGTTGACTATGGATGTGTAACACTTTTAACTTACCAAGAATAACAATAAATCCTTAGCAAATCTCCTCAATTTTTTGAGTAGTAAGTCCCAATGGGCCTGCTATAAATTATTGTCATGTTGGAATACACCTTATGATTGATTTTTTTATACTAATCCTTTTAAATAAGAAAATGGAAATACCCCTTAGGTTGTGGGTGACTTTGTGTGAGGGGTGAGTCTATAGA
This sequence comes from Torreya grandis, assembly GCA_037957365.1. Taxonomy (NCBI): domain Eukaryota; kingdom Viridiplantae; phylum Streptophyta; class Pinopsida; order Cupressales; family Taxaceae; genus Torreya; species Torreya grandis. The sequence continues at coordinate 1,275,065 of JARHVA010002026.1, forward strand.
GAGGGTTGGTTCCCCCTAGTATATCACCTAAGCTAAACTACTATATTGCTATAAGGAAAATGGAAGGAAAAAAAACATAAACTAAAATTTAGACCTAAAATGAGGTGATGCAATATAATATTTTTATGTACTCTACTTATTTAAGCATACATAATGATGATAAAAGAGGTAATAGCATGCACAACTCACAGTCTTATGACTTTTCTGCATAAGTGTTTTGTAGGAAGGCATGAAGCTTGTGATAGTACTTAGAAGGGTTAGTAAAAGGGACTATAGGGGATCAAATGATGAAAATATATAGCTAAACACTACATAAACTTAATGTCACACAACCTAAAACCTATAAATGAGTATTCTCTTACATAAAGGTGAGAGAATTGGATAATAAATTAGGGAGAAATCAGCTTCTTCACTCGATAAGATCAATAAACCTATTAATTCACACAAGATATAAGCATATGATAAGGTAAAATCAGATATATCATTTATTCAAAGGAATAAAATATAGTAGAACAAATGGGTATATTCTTGTCATACCCAATGGAAGGATATATTGAGAAGCATGTCTAGCCCATTTTATAAGAAAATGATAAGAAAAGAACTACCAAGCTCCATAAATGAAACTATTAAAATATGAATGACCCTATTAAAGATAAAATAAACCAAAAAACTTATCCATTATGCCTTCCCTAGTGCCTCTATATTTATCATATTGATTATCCTTTGAAGAGAGTGGCATAGGAGTGGATACGAGGGCTTACTTGCTTACTGTCTTAGTTTTATTTATGGCTTAGTGGATGATGAAAATATTTTAACTCCTACATTTTTTGTTCCATATACCTTAAAATATTTTCCTTTCGCCTTAACTCACCTCATTTCCATAATTATGCATGCATGCTAGATAATTTTAAGCTCGAGTTTGGCTTTGGAGGTTAACCTACCATCTTAATAGCATGCAAGGATCATGCTGAACCTAAAAATGAAACTCCTATGCCATAATTCTCCTAATGACAATTTAATAGTTGTAATATGCCTATTAATGTTATTTATAAACTTCCTTCATGATTGGAAGGATCCATCTTGGCCTATTTCATTTCCATGTAGGGTTTGAAACTTTCAAATAGTAAGGATTTGATGTGAGGAACAACTCCTTCAAGATTACTTAGAACTAGGCATGCTTCTTGAGAAAGTTGAGATAATTTTTTTAGTCTTTAAAAATAATTATAGACCTAAAACTTCATTGATAGTGCCTTGAGACTTGGATGAAACCTACTATGAGGTACTAGAACATTCCCAAATTGTTTATAACCTCATGAACCATGTTCTAGGATATAAAAATGCTATGGAGAACATGAAATGAAATTAAATTCTTTTAAACTCTTCTCCTTCTCCATAAGAATTAAAATGACAACACTTTTATTATCTTTTTGACTTGAAGTCTTCCTTAATAGGTGCTTGGATGTATGGAGAATCTATTTACTAGTTACAAGTTCTTGTAGACTTATTCATTTCAACTTAACCTATTATATATCTTTCATCCTTGAAAGTCTTCTTTGAAACTTATAACTTACCTTAGTTCCCTCTCATTCAAACACCGAATAAATTTGACATCCTTCTTTATATTAGACAATAATTTCTAGGCATTGGGATGTATTCTTAAGACCACCCCTCTATATTGAAGATCTCACTCTTATATTTAGTTTATAGGGCTTCTTCTCTAAGATTTACATTTATTAAAAACAAATAAAGTTATTTTAATTGGTTGTCTATGGGAGATGAGTCCTTAAAACCTTATTGGGAACCCCATCACTATGCTTTCAAATTTTATTCTTGGTCACTGTCTGGACCTTTATTAGAAATCCTAGTTATTATTCTAAAGGAGCCCTACAAATTTTAATGTTCCACCCATGGAGGTCTATATGAACTTTAGGAATCCTGATACCCTCCTTTTGATGTTATTTCATGGTCAAGAACATTAGTGGGTGATTTTAACCTACTAAACCCTACTCATATATCTATAGCCTCCTTATTTTAATTTGGTTTGATCAAGAACCTCTATCTTGACACTACAAAGCTAATAGGGAGACCTCATAATGTCTCTTAAGCCTTCATGCTCATGAAAACTTGAAGATCCTCTTACCTATAGGATTGCTTTGGATTGAAATAATCATATTGGTTCTAAGATTATGTCAAGAAACCTTGAAATTTAGTGACTCACTTCTATTCTAGCCTTGAATAAATTTGTAATATTTTCCTTTGATTAGAACATTATTACCTTGTCTTAGAATTAACCTCCATGAGACAAAGTTCTTACTTTTACAACATGAAGAAAAAGAATGAATGGTTCAGACTTGGTTTGAGGAACTATTCTAAAGGAAACATTTTCACATCATTGCAAATCTCCAATAATGCCTTTTCTATAAAAAACTCAAGCTTCCCTAAAACCCTTCAAACTAAGCTTCTCATAGACTATGAATCTTATGTAGACACTTAGTTTTGGCCACTTTCTTGCCTAAATTGGCATTTAGTTCAAATTCTAGAAAATGACATATTTTAAGCCTAAAAATCACATGAATTTCCCAAATTCATCTATAAAGGTATCTAATTTCACAAAAACATGTTGAGGCTAGCTTGTTTATTATATTATCCTATTTTCATCACTAACCTAGTTCAATTATAACCCGAGTCGAATTATGACCTAGTAATTTGGCACTTTTGGCATGTCAAAATATTAATTCTTGACATTTAAAACAATTGCCAAAATCTAAATATCATTGAACAAGACTAATTATATTTTAAATCCTAATTAACTTGCCTAAACAAAAATTCCAAAACAAATTAATGATTTCTATTTACTAAAAAATGAATTTTAAACTGAAAATGAAGTCAAGGGTCAAATGAGCTAATAAAGTGATTTATTAACTCATAAATATTCAAAAATATGACTCACACCTCAAAAATATCTAATTCGAGTTATCATGCCTCGAAAATATCAAAAACTAATGTGTCAAGCTTTCATGAGTGCCTTAAACCCACCTAGAGTTAGACTGATTCAACCTAGGTTAATTTAGACTCAAACCAAGTTAGAATTTAACCTAACATACTTATGTTTTGAGTTAGTTATTTGAGATATAAATATAAGTACCCACACTATTGATAAGCATGTTTTTGTGTGTAATGTTATTTTGATAGAATACCTTATTAAAGCCCTTGAAGAGTAGTGTTATAATGTCAAATTTATGCCAAGCTTTACACCAAGAGATAAATGAATATTTAGAGAGATGTTACCACCATAGAAGAACATTTATAAAAGACTACATTTATCATAATTTGAACACGAACATCCTTATGCCAACAAGTAAGCATCAAATGTGACAAGGGAAGTAATAAAATTATATTATCTTCATCTCTATTTTGTGCTCTTACTTATTATGTTATGCTTCCCTTAGTTTTTAGGCTAGACAGTTTAGTCTTAGTGAATTTTTGTCCTTGATGTTTTCTCATTTAGACTAATAAGAGATTAATATACATATTATTTCATTTTTGAGCTCCTAAGGTACATAATCGCATGGTTGATTGGACCAAGCATCCCATATGACCAAGAATATTAATATGTTCACTTTAGTTTTTCTAACATATGTATTAAAATCTTAGCTTAATATGGTCATTTTAGTTTTTCAAGTTTTAGCTTTAAATTTTATGTCTTTTTAATAAGGTTACAAGGCTCGATGCTGATTTTTTAGATTGATGTTGATTACAAGAATCGACCATGATATATGTGTATAAAATAGATCAAGGTAGGAACATAACTATTTTCTTGATCTTCTTTGACTTCATTTTGTTTTTGATAACCTGGTTGTTGTTTGTGTAACCTTTTTATTGTATAAGCCATAAGAATTTTATGCTCTAAGCTCATTTATTTACCATTATTACTCATAAACATAATTTTTTATGTGTTTGAAGGAAACATTGATGAGTTGATCGAATCAATGTTGATTTTATGAATTGGCATCGATGTGTGTGTAATCTGTGATGATTTTCTTTGAGATAGAAATAGAAACTTGAGAGCTAAAATTAAATTTTTATTTTCTCACTTGATTTAGGGATTTTAAGTAGGAAAATCCTCTAACATTTTCTAGGACCTAAGGTGGAGAGAGGAAATCCTTAAGCATTATTATATTCTTACATATATTTTGTTTGGTGGTTAATATCCACATAGGTTTTTTTTGTATATTAGTTGTTTTTGAAAATTTTAAAAGTGAAAATAAGGCCAAGGGGCTAGAATTTTAATCACACTTTGAATTTGGTGTTATTAAAAAGAACATACATCTTAGCTATAGATCTTAAGATCTTTTTCACTTTATATTTTTTTTGCAATATTAGTTAAATTTCAAAGTTTATCTGCCTAGTTTCTTTATTTTTGGAAAAATATAAACTATTTCATGTATGCTCTCCTCCTGTCCCTTTTAGGTAACTTAGGTGACTAAAAATTCTTAGTTTATTACCATTGTTTGAAAATTTATGTCCAAAAAAATGTCGTGCATGCTCTGCCCAAGATCTGAGTGACTTGGGTGACCCTAAAAATGACCTCTAAAGTATTTCATTTTTCATTTAACCCCATTACCAAAAAAAAATTTATTGTGGTTGTAGGGTTTAGGTCTTTCATTATTATTAAATTAAGGTGGCTTTAAAGCTGGTATTTATGTTTATTTTTGATTATGATACTAGCCTTGATTCTAGTTTTGGTTTTGATTGGAAGAGGATAGCGCTATTATGCCTTTGTTAACAAGGGATTTATCAATCTATACTCATTTTGTTATGATCTCTTTAAATGTATGAGCACATTACAACTCAAGATTATAGGATATCTCATTGTGTAAGCTCCTAGTAAATATTATGGCCATCTCATTTGTTATTAAGGCATCCCATTTCGACATTATATATGATATTGGTAGATCATTCAAGAATAAATATTTGAAATCACTTTGTTCTCAATTCCACATCAAACAACATTTATCTACCACTTACTACTTGCAAGGTAATGGCCAAGATGAGGATTATAATAAAACCATTGTCATCATTCTTAATAAGATTGTTAATGGCATTGGTCATATTTATCACTTTTAACTATTTAATGCCCTCTATGAACACCCCAACACATTTTGTACTCCAAAAAGAATTACACCTTACTCATGTTTTATGAACTGAAGCCATTCTTCCCATTGAGGTCAAGTTGCCTTATCTCTAAATTTTGTTGCAACACATCATCAATGATAAAGACTATAGAGTATCTCACTTGCATGAGTTAAACCTAATTGATGGTAAATGTTTAGCCACCTTGATTAATATTCAAGATTATTAGAATTGATTCAGAGGCCAATATAACATGTGAATAAAACATCATGAATTCAAGCTTGGGGACCTAGTACTAAAAGAGAATTAGAATAATTTCAATGCTAGGTCCAAGAAAAAGGGAAAGTTCCAACGAAATTGGTTAGGGGAATATGTAATTATTTCCAACTATAGTTTTGGATCGTATAGGCTTACTACACCAGAGAGAGATAAACTTTATGAACCAGTGAATCTAATGCACCTAAAATGCCTTTATGTTTGAGGGATTTAGATTATTGTCTATAAGGATCATCTGAGTTATGTTACATTATACCTATTTTTTGTATTATACCCATTTACCATTCTACCATACCCTTAACCCTTATCTATCTAGTTCACTTTACCTATCCCCCCTATCATGTTTGGCTTTGGTTTTGATTCATTTTTATTTCAGGCACATTTAATGATTAATGATAGATTTAGTTCTTAGTCATTTTAGAATTACATGTTCTAATGGAAATATATGAAAGTAGTGTGGCATTGGTCCTAGTAATTGCATCATTTATTTTTTGTTACGTTTTATTGGTTCCACTAATTATAATCGCCTTTGGGAAAATTAGTGTCCCACCTTGTGCCGTTAATTATAAATTCCTATGGGAAAATTAGTACCACTAACCTTTCACCATTATTTGTTAATTATAACCACCTATGGGAAAATTAGGAACAACACCTTTACTATGTATTTCCACATCACCTTTCCATTCCTATTATCATTTGTCTTTAACCTAAAACTTTTTAGTACTTAATTGGATGTCTTTTATGTAGGCAGAACTACAGTGACTTGATGTCCTAATGGGACTATGTAGGTAGTGCTCGATTCATGGTGAGGCTAGCTCAGTCACCACTTTTGACACACTATCACCATTTTATGAGCTTGGACATTTTTATATCTCATAATTCTTGATACAGTTGAAATAATAAAAACACCAAAAAATTAGAAGTCATTTACCATCTTTTAGGAAGGTGAAACTATAGTGACTTAAGGTCTTAATAGGACTATGTAGGTAGTGGTCCATTAATGTTGAGATCAACTCACTCACCCCCTTTTCCATGCTCTCACTATTTTGTGAGCAATTTAAGTTTTCCATACTCTTGTTATTTTGTGAGCAACATAATCCATGATATTATTATTTTATGAGCAACCTAAGCTAAACTCTCACCATTTTATGATTTGGACTATTATGTATCTCTTAATTATTGATTGATTTAAGATGCATAGAAAATTCCAAATACATTTTAAAAATATCTTTAAAATATTTAAAACCACAAAATCATGAAATTGGCTTAGAATTTATATGTGAGCTATAAAGCCATCAAAATTTTAAGGGATGGACAATTTTACCTATTCAATTTCATTTCTAGACCACTTTAATTTTTTTTCTCCCATTTTTGAGAGAACTACATTGACCTGAGGTCTACACAAACTATGTAGGTAGCACCTAGATACATGGTGTATCTTACGTTAGCTCAGTCACACCTTCCTTTATTTCTTGATCACTTCTTTGCCTTAAGGATCTTGGCCCCCTAAATATCACATAAGTAACCATATATCCTTTAGTTTCCCTATATTTATGGACCTTATCCATATACTCTCACCATTTTATGATATCATGTTGTGAGAATAATCAACTTTGATACATTAATGACCACTTGGATTCATCTTATGCTCTCATTGTTTTCTGATCTCATTCTCATTTCAAGCCTTAGATGTAGTAAACACTATGAATTACAAATTTGATTCATTAGTGGATACTCATGTCTTGAATTCTAGTGTGGTTTTACTTTTAACCATACTCTCATGCTTACATGATTTGTTTGTGTTGACAATTTTATGATTGTGAAACATCATCCAATATTTTCTCATGCACTCACCATTTTATAAGAAAGTTCTTATTTTCCTCTACACATTAACCATGTTTTCTTCTAATCCACTTTCTTCTATCCCATATATTGGAGAACTACATTTGGCCTAAATTTCATGTTGGATCTTGTGTCCATGGAACTATTTATGCATCATCCACTTGCTTAAGTGCATCTCGAGTCATCTCAGTTACCTCTTCCTTTTATTTAATCCCTTTCATTTTGTTTATCATCATTTTTATGTCGTTATCTCCTTTTACCTAGGGGAAATGTTTATGTCATTGTTCCCTATAGCCTAGGGGAATTGTAAGTCTTTTATTATTGTGTTTTTGTAGTTGTGTCATTGCTACTTAGCTTAGGGGTCACCCTATTGCCAAGAGTAACACATTTTTGACACATACATGAACAATTTGTTTTCTATTTATACTAACATTGTGATTAACCATTGTTTATGTCTTATTGTTTATTTATATTAGTTTGTTATTGTGTGTTTAGAGTATTTTGTTTACTACATTTTTATTTACTTTAGATGGTTTAGTTGTTTTTTATTGATTTGATAACTTTTTTTGTTTATTTGCGTTTTATTGTTTGTTTTTCTTGGTGTTTTATTGTGTTTTTGTTTGTTTATATCTTGTTCATTTTTACTTTTTTATTTATTTTGTTTCTCAGTTTCCATAAGATTATTACATCTTGTTTTCACTTAAGTATTTATTATCCATATCATGTACTTTAGACATGACATTTTTCATTTAGTCTTACACTTGAATTATTTGTGTTATTTACACTTGGGATTTGATTATCCACATCTTATTCATAGGTTATTTATATTAATAGTTAAATTAAGTTTTCCATGATTAAGATATGAATTATCATTTTAGTTATCCATAAATATCATTCACAATTATAGACAACAAAAATATGCACACCTATGATTCCAAATGTCAAAGTAGTCCTAGAAGTACCCCTAGACCCTCTTAGGACCAACCTACACGTATAGGGCCTATACCAACCAATCTGCACTCAATTGCACCTAATTGAGTAAACTTGGCCTTCAAGACCCTATCCTTGGGGACCCTGACCATCAATGGTCAGGGTGACCATTTACAGTCAGCCTTCGGAATACCTAACATTGATGGTCAAGATCCACTTTCTCACCAAGATCATGTAAGCTCTACCAACCATTTTATAAATATAATTTGTATAATTTATGTTGTGAACCTTTTCATGCAAAAATTATATTTAGATGACATAGTTACACCTTCACTTCCACCTCTTGCTTATTCTTATAAGAGAGAGAGGCCTGAGAAGTCAAATCCATCGACAATAATTATCAAGAGCTCAGGCATTTAAGAGTTTTCTTTTGTAGGTCAATTAGGTCCATTAGCATCATTAGAATTATCAAGAATTATTAGGCATATTATTAGGAGCCAACTTGTCATCATATATCAACCAAGCTTTTAGGTACCATTACTCTACTAGAATCGATCCAAATTCCACCAATAAGCTAACTACATCAACCACTCACCGACACAGATTCTGATAATACAAATACTTGTTTATTACTATCTCATACTTTTATTCCATTTCATAATCAATATATCCCTTGCCTAATTCTTGGAATTCATTTTTAGAATCTTTTCATCTCATATTGATCAAACCTAGAATTCTATAGTCAACCATTGATGGCTAGACCCAACCGTCGATGATCACCTATGGAATAAAAACTAGAAAGTTGATTTTACCCACCCACACCTAAAAAAATCCACTTTTCTATGTTTTTGACCACTCACAGAATCTCTTCTAATTTTTTGAAGCATACCTTGACTTGTTAGCACTAGTATTAAATGGTTTATCACTAATTAAATCATTTCTAGTCTATTTTTCTGGCAAGTTTTCTTGTATTTGATTTTAGTACCTTTTGATTATTGATGCAAGTATCTTCTTTCTAGTTTATCAACTTGATTATTTTAAATGTGTGGATTTACAACCCTTAAGAAAGCTCCCACTTCTAGGATCTAGCTATTGCTAAGCAATCCACTCAAATTTCTATCTAACAAATAAGTTTTCTTTAGTGATTTATTATCTACAAGTCTTCCTCTAATGTTAAAGAGGAGCTCTCATAATCATTTACATTCAACACACCCATAAACAAATAGGTTTTTAAACCATACACATATCAAGTTTCTTTTCTCTCTTTCTTTATAACTTAAGTGAAAATTTACATGAAACAATCTAGCATGCCCAGTGGGACCTAGAGTCTTTACTCATGTTTTCTTTCTATTTTTATGATCTCCTCTCTATCTGTGCTCATAATTGAAATTAAAATTTATTTTGGGCTTGAAATCAATTACATCCATTTCTTGTTTTTAACATTAGTTCACTTTGAATTAAAGCACAATAATCATATCGTAGCATCACCTTTGTTTCACACACTATTTAGACCACTTTCATCAATCAAAAATCAAAATAATTTGAGACAAGGCCTAATTAGGATTTAATCACCTATCAGTCACCTTACCCATTCTTAACATTCCTACTTGGAGGTCATTACCAAGAGGAAAACCAACTCATATCTCTAGTTGAGTATAAACTTTGGAAATCAATATATATTGGATAAGCACCCAACATCCTTATCATTGTATAACTATGAAGTGAAGGGGTAGGCCCCAATACCAAGCCATGTATTGATTCCAATATAGATTCTTTTAAGCACTTAAATAACCCATAACTAATCATAGACTACTCTATAGTACTTGATCTACAAGCCATCTTCTATCACACATTCTCATAAACTAAGGCATAATACAAAAGTGAGATTAAAAATAACCTCTAGGATTAACATGTTTCATATTGTGTGTTTGGATTGCCTTGATAATTTTCTTGTCTTCTTGTTTGAGTGGTAACTTTGTTCTTGTTCTCTCTCCCCTTTTTATTGCATGGTTCTCACTTATCAATAATGAAGAGACCTAATATAAAAAAACATATCACTTATATCAAACTCTTTTACCTTCTCATCTATGGAGTACATCTCTAAGGTATAAATTCACCTCATCCATTTGGAATCCCTACTTTCCATTGAGTATTTAACCAAAGAGACATGGATTTTACCATTTTTTTAAAAAACAACTTAGTTGCCCTTTAGTATTATCTTAAAACCTCTCCTCACCATATCCTAGTTTCAAACCCACCTCAAGATCCTCCTAATGGCATTTCATCCCATCTTATTAATGATATCTCTATTACTATGGTCACCACCTAACCTTTGACTACCTAGGCATCTTCATATACTAACCAATTTAATGTTATGACTAAGAACCAACCTATCTAATGAACCATTACTCTTACACTTTCCACCTCTACTAATGACACCTTTACCTTGGGGACAACCCAGCCATTGACCCATCATACCCCACTTATATTTGGATCACCCACCACCAACATTACCAACCTCCCCTCTGTCAAACCTAACCCATCAATTAATACCCCTTTACCAATATTAGGGGTAACTATCCCTTTTACCTCACCACCCATTAGCACAAAGGTCACTACCTCACCTTTTATCACCAACCCAACTACCACACATTCCCTAACCATAGGGACTTCTGAATAGTTACCCATTGCACCCAATATAGGATACATCCCTAACCCATAAGGGAATGTACCCATTACCCAACCACCACCATCAACCTACCCTACCCAACCTTTAACATCTACATTTCAATATGTGGCAACCTCTCAACTGCCAAATAATTACTAGTATGTTGCCCAACCTCAAACACAACATCAGCCTTATAATCCTTTTGGTACACCACCTCAAATTGACCTAATGAAAATACTCATAGAAAAGATGACCAAACTCAAGTCATCCATTTTCGGGGCTCATAACATCCTATCTTATGATCAAATTTGTAATGAACCTATTCACCCTTTTGTTCCCATTATAACTTACCCTCCTCAATGGGAGCTTCCAAAATTTACAAAAGTTTAAAGCAAGGAGGACCCCCAAAACCACCTTAGAATTTTTAGGCATGTATGTTACATGGTTTCTTATGATGATTTTCTTCTTCTTCAAACCTTCCCCATGTCTTTATCCTACCTAGCACTCAACTGGTATAGTGACCTCACCAAGCATTCCATCTTTTCTTTCACCCAACTAGCACTAGTCTTCTTGGTTCACTTTTCCATTAACAATTCTAAGAAGGTCTCTATCACAAACATCTATTCTATCAATATATTCAATGATGAGTCCATTACTAATTTTATCACCCATTGGAGAAGTTTTATTACTCAGCTTTCATTTTCCCTACCTCAACTTGAACTTATAGAACTTTTCACTCGAGTATGTGCCAAACATATATGTTCTACACTATGTGTCCAAAGTTTTAGAACCTTTGATGAGGATTTTAACATGGAAATTTAAGCTATAAAAATAGGCCAAAGATGAAGGTAAATTGAAGTTACAAAAAATAACTCTACCTTCAAGACCAATGAAACTTCTTTCTTCAAACCAAGCAACCAAGCCAATATTGGAACCAAGACTAGGAGAACCATAAATGTTGTCATTTTTAAAACTACCCCTCCACCTAATTTCAATCAACAAAATTCTCAAATTACCTCTAATCAAAAGGCAAGGAGCCCAAACCGAAGTAACCAAAAATAATTCACTCCACTTGGATAATCTTACACCTTAGTTTTGGAGAAGCTACTAAAAGCTAACCTTATATAACTTACACCCATCAAACCTCCCCAAAAAATTGATTCTTCTCATCCAAAACCTACTTGGTATAATGAGAATGACTTCTATGCTTTTCATCAGGTGATTAGACATGATGTCAACTAATGTAATACTTTTAATAATATTATTTAGACTCTTATCAATAAAGGGGAACTCAAGTTGGATAATCCCAATGCCCCTTAAAATCAAGCTCTTGACATCTTCAAGAAACCTTTCCCTAACCATGCCCCTAGTAAAAAGGAGGGCTTACCAACTGAATGCTCTCATGATTCCCACATAGTCAATATGGTTCATAATACACCTACCCATGAGGACACAATCATTCCATCTACCTACTCCTCCCCTACCTCACCTAATGAGGTGATGGAGTCACCATACCTTCCTTTAGAGATCCAAACCATATATGATCCTTTCTCCCTATCTATGCTCATAGAAGCATTGCAATCATCCCATATTACCTCAACTAGTGCATCTAAATAGACAAATGTTCTTGATCCTCCACCTCTATCAACTACCAAAAAAACCACCACACCTATGGACATCATCCCTATAGGATAAGTGGTTTTAATAACACCTTTAATGGAGGAACTATCTATCCTAGTCTTACCTTCCTCACCTCAGGAGATCAACCAACCTACCAAGCATCCTCCCCAACTTATAAATCTATCTATTAGATTCACTACCCATGGATCAGGATGAATACACAAACCTTTTTCCACATTAGTACATAAATTAGAATTCACCTTAAAACTAGACATAGATTAAACCACTTTTTGGTAATAGTTAAGACTTCCCTCCATCAATAAACCTAAACCTTCTAACACACTTCTAACTAACCAATCCATTATCTCTCCACCACCTCTTAAACCAATTCTAACTTTTAACAACTCCTCAACTTCTCAGTCAACCAAAACAACCACCACCAGACCAACCAAACCCTTCAAAAGTCTTGGTGCCTTCCCTACTTAGAGTTTAGTTCACCCATCCTTGAAAGTAGACTTAACTTCACCCAAGCCTATACCTAGGTCTTAACCCACACCAACCAAGAAGATGAAAACATTGAAAGGACACATGACTAAGCCTCTACCTCCCTCTACCTTTCCCTCTATCTTATGGCCTCACCCTTCCACTTTGCTTAAAAGGTAACCCCCTTTCAACATATGTCACCACTATCATTAATTATACTAACACGTTTATTATCTAACATGTTGGTCCTTCCTAGATTAAAACCAATCAAACCACCCCTTAGTTTCCCTAAATACCAACATACCTAAGACAAGACCATCTACTAGAATCACCTTACCCAGTAAATCTCGCACCCAACCTATTACCACCCACACACCCATATTACCAACCAAAATCATGAGCCTAAAACCTTCCTTACCTCTAACATAATTTTATGTAGTATTACTCAAAGATCAATGAAATTTTTTTACCTCGCATTACCTCCCATTAGACCTTTTGATCCTCTTGGTTTGAAGCCAACTTGGTACAATGACCATCAAATCTTTTCGTATCATAGGACACCTAGGCATGACACAGATAATTGTAAATCTCTCCAAGACATTATCCACCAAGTCTATGATGAGGATTGTATATTGGTAGATGAAATTCCACCCATTACTATAACATTAAACCCAAAAACAACCACCAACACATTCCTAATCCCCCACTCTCACCTCAAAGTGATGGGGAGTTTACCCAACCCCCCATTACACCTTCCCCCTCTATCCATACCATTAATGTGGCCACATGATCATAATTAAAGGATAAAGGGAAGTCCAAAGTGTCCATTATATGGACATACCCACCAATTAACCCTAAACCAAACTAGATCCAAACATCCACATTTATAGCTAAGCCCAAAGTTACCATCTTAGGCACATTGGAGGCTAACCCCTCTGAATCCATCAAGAGGGTCATTATTAAGCAACTCCATCAAACCCCAAATAAGATGAGACTTTACAAGATCATTTCCATTTTACTTACCTATTTTTAGGCCCTAATCAAGGTTATGTAGGTCATTGAGGTTAGATTAGGAAACTCACAACCTATAGAAGCATTTGTTATTACTCTCCAACTCTTTACCCTTGTCACCTTCAAGGACTCAGAGATACCTTCTCTCCACTCTAAAGACCTTGATCACCTTATTTTTATTATATCCCACATCAACTAGACCAACATAAAATGGGCTATGATCAATGGGGGAGATAATATCAATATCATCTCTTCCTATGCCTATGAGCAACTCAAGCTACAAGACAATGTCATGTCTAAAACTTCATCTATGTTTATATCTTTCAATGAAACTATCACCACTACCTTAGCAACCATCATATTTCGTATTTGGCTATGACCTCACACATTCCCTAAACTCTTCTATGTGGTTAAAGGTGAATTCTAGTATAATGTTTTGCTAGGGAGACCTTAGATATGGGCTATGGGATGTGTACCTTCCACCCTCCATCATTATGTCAAGTTTGAACATGAAGGTCAAGTTATTACCATAAAAGCTAACCCTATCCCTTTTGCTACATGTAATATGACCTACAAACCTAATAATTCTCTTATACCTCCACATAATACATTACAAACAACCATCATCAAGCCCTCACCCATATAAGTTGAAGTAATTATTTCTTCCCTTTCCACTAAGGCATCTACCAAATTATCTATCACTATGAACCAAATACCCATAATTAATCCTTTAGAACCTACCTTCTAATGCCTTACCTTGGGATAATACTATCTCCTTACCCTTGATGCCCTCCTTACTCCCCAATAATATAGGAGACTCAACCACCAACTAGATTATGACCCCAACATTAGAGACATTAACCCCTTGGGGCCTCCAAGATGTTAAACCAACTTTATATATGGGGGAATCAACAAAACACTTAATTTTTCCACCACTCCCTCTCCACCTCAACCATTCACCTCTACTTTCTCTTATTTAGACAACCCAAACTTTGCCAAACTATACCTTCACAGATGTGTTTATGAAGGATTTGGTATGGGATGATATAAGCATGAACCACTCATGTTGACCTTGATTGAGACTTAAAAGTCTCACAAAAATCATGACCTCAACTTCATTATAACCAATAATAAGAAATCCAAACAAACTACCCCTACCATTATTGAAGAAGAGACCCCTTCCTTACCAACACACCATCCACCTATGGGTGAGGATGAAGACATCATCCCACCTAATAGTTTTTCATCAACATGATTACCCTCAAACCCATGGCTTATCAAAAGGAAGGGGCATCCATATCTATCCCTTTGACCCATCCTAAACTTGTGGGAGAAGACTCTCCTACCATTAACACTATTCAATGTCAGGATGACGATGCTATTATCACCTACCTTGGTACACCAAATTCCTCCATCCATAAATATTTACCTCTAGAAACACCAACCATGTTGAATTAATCTACCATAGACATTGACATAGGCACTTTGGACAACCCCTATATCATCAAACTTGGGCAAACTCTCACCCTTAAGAAACTACATGACTTCTCTACCTTCCTCCAAGATCATGGTATTGCATTTACTTGGTCATATGTTGACATGCCTAATATTGACTTAGTCATTTCCACCCAAAATATTGTAACCAATTGTGATGCCAAACTTGTGAGACAAAAACTTCACCGAATGCACACTCGCATATCCCTCTTTGTTAAAGAAGAGTTTCAATGCCTCTTTCTATCAACTTTATTCAACCCATCGATTATCCCCAATGGGTTTTAAAAATCATGCCTATCACTAAAGCCATAGGGGGAATATGTATCTGTGTGGAGTTTCATGACCATAACCTCACCTACATAAAGGATGACTTTCCTCTACCTGGCATTGACCAACTTGTTGATCTTACAATAGGCCACAAAATGCTATATCTCATGGATAGATTCTTGGGTTATAATCATATTTTGATTACCCCTGAAGATCATCACAAAAATTCCTTTATCACCCCATGGGGGAATTTTTATTATAGAATCATGCCCTTTAGTCTTAAGAACATTGGTGACACCTATGAACATGTCATTACCTATATTTTCCATGAAATTATCCATACAATCATCGAAGACTATGTGGATGACCTTCTCAAGAGGTCCAAGCTTCATAAAGACCATTTAACCATCCACAAGATTATCTTTGAGTGATTTAGCCACTATAACATCTACCTCAATCCCAAGAAATGTTTTTTTGGGGTCTTCTTAGGCAAGTTTCTTGGCTTCATCATTTCCCTTCAAGGAATTGAGGTTGATTTAGCCAAAATCAAAGCCATACTTGAGATGTTACCCCTAACCAATCTTAAATAACTCCAAATCTTATAGGGGAAAATTCAATCCATTCATCACTTTATCTCCCATCTATCTGATCAGTGTTAACCATTCCACAACCTTTTGAAAAAGGATGTCTCTTTCAAGTGTAATGTTGATTGTCAAATGGACTTTGATGCACTCAAAGAGTACCTTTTATCTATACCTATCCTTACACCTCCTAAGGATAGCCAAACTTTCTACCTCTATATATCTACCATAGATGAATCCTTAGGGGTGATGTTTACCCATCAAGATGAACAACACACGGAGTAAGTCATCCATTACATTAGTTACACAATTATGAAGTACAAGACATGGTACACACATACCAAGAAATTATGTTTAGCCCTAGTCTTTATGGCCACCAAACTTCACCACTACCTTATTAACCACAAATTTTTTATCATAACTAATATTGACCCCCTCAAATACATACACTCAAAACCATACCAAAACTAATGCACGAATAAGTGGCTCATGTTTTTAGTTGAGTTTTACCTTGAGTTCCTCTAGTAGAAATCAATCAAGGGGAAAGTAATTGATGAAAAATTGGTCGAGGCACCCTTCAAAAACAACAACCTCCCCCTCTTGAATTTATAGATGAGTTAATCACAAGTCTATCTGAAGTAGATTTAACCAATAATGTAACCATGTTTTTTAATGGTTCCAAATGTCAATGTGGTGGAGAAGCCAATATAATCCTTATCCCCCTCATCTATGAACCACTTATTTTGTAATTTAAACTTGACTTTAAATGCACTAACAATATGGCTGAGTATGAAGCCCTAATAATAGGTCTCCAAACTACCTTAGCCTTGGGAGTCAGAATAATCAATAGCTTTGGTGACTCCTAACTAATGGTCAACCAGGTCAATGACATTTACCAATGTAAGAATGAAATGATGCAATTATATAGACAAATAGACATAGATCTCCTAGCCTCATTTGGACACTACCATATTCAAATCACCCCATGATCCACTAACAAGTTTACCAATACCATGGCTTCTCTTCATCTTAGATCCCATTGGCACCTTTGCAATCCAAACTATCATTCATTGTCCATCACCTCACCAAACCTTCCTACACCAAATCAGATGTACCAACCATATTTAGTGTGAAAAAGACTATACCTAACCTTTGGTATCAACAAACTTTTGACTACCTTCACCTTGGCATAATTACCTCTAGCCTTTCTAAGAATGCCCATTGGAAATTTATCCAAAGCACCTCATGTTATGCCATTCTAGGTAGAATTTTCTATAAAACATGGTTTTGATGGCCTCCTATTATGTTTCCTTCATAGTCCATAAGCTTCTCATGTTATCAAAGAGACACATGAGGATATCTATGGGGGCCACTTTAGTGGACTCGTTGTGGCTAAATTCATACTTCACCTAGGTTCTTACTTGCCCACCCTTAACCAAGATTGTTTTGATTATGTGAAAAAGTGTGTCAAGTGTCAAAAATATGCTAATTTATATCATGCACCTAGTAATAGTCTTTGCATTTCCATAGACTTTTGGCCCTTTTCACAATGGGGCCTAGACCTTATCAATGAAATCAACCCCCACTCTTCATAATGACATCATTCTATCATTACCACAACTGAATATTTCACCAAATCAATAGAGGTTATTCCCCTTATCTCAACAAAAACTGAAAAGATTATCAAATTTATTACCCATCACATCATCTATCATTTCAATGTTCCCCATAAGATCATCACTGACAATGGAAAATATTTTAAAAATAAATAGGTTCAAGGCCTTTGTGACATATTTGGAATTAAAATTAGCTTTTCATCACCTTATCACTCATAAGTAAATGGACAAGCTGAAGTATATAACAACATGCTTACCAAAATGGTTAATGCCTTATGTTAGGATTGATACTTGCACATCCCTTTCACCTTATGCACATATCTCACTAGCATCCAAACTCTTGTAGGTGATATGAATTTTTCTCTCATGTTTGGATTTGAGGATGTATTTCCTCTTAAAGTCCAAATACCTTCTATTCACATATCTTTGCATGACCTTGTTTCAAAAAATGATTATCATCAAGAATACTTATCTCAACTAGAGATACTGAATGAGCATCATTTGGCCACTCTTTCCCATCTTTGTGTTTATCAATAATGAATCAAATGAGCCTATAACAAACATTTGAAAGTATAAGAATTCAAAATTGGATATCTTATCCTCAAAGAAAACCAAGATGTAACTAATATGGAGAAAATCAAAAGGGGAAAATTTAATTTCAATTGGCTTAGACCCTACATCATTACCCATAAGTACGGATCAAGAGCTTATCATTTATCCCCTCGCATAGGGAAACTAGAAATTGATTCTCTTAATGATTCACACATACATCCCTTTTATAATTAGTTAGGGATCATAATCATAATTTGTCTAACTTAAGCTCATCCCTTCTAAACACATTCATTTTCTTCTTTTTAGGGGCAACCAACTAAAATTGAATCTTGTGATTATCCATCATAATTATAGCCTAATATTAAACTATGGATGCCATAGCTTTATCTATGGCATGATTCTCATAGTAATTCCTATCTCTTTGAGATTAGCTCTTATGGTTGTCACTTATACTTCTTTTTCACCTACTAAACCTTCATGTCAGCTTAGTTTTTCCCTCATAAAGATAATCCATTGAGCATGTATGGGAAAGTTTATGGGCAAGCAAATAAAATAAAAGTACAATAAATGTCAAATATCAAAAAAATGAATCATGGGTCATTCTTAGAATTCAAAAACTACTCCCTTGAAGGATAGCTATTGAAAACTTACTCAAAATTATAAAATGTAAGGTGGAATACTCCTTTGAAGGATATTTCTAAAAATCTTACACCTTAGAAGAGAGTGTTTAAGTCTCTTCTAGATTTGGACAATGTTGGAAGATTTATAGGTATGTGGGTATGCTTATAGAGGAAATGAACCTCTAGATTTAAAGGGGTAGCTCCCTGAATGTATCTCTATAAAATAACCTCTATCTTAACTAGTTTGATTTAAAGGGAAATAGTTAGAAATTTATCAAAAGCAAACCTACTCTAGGATTGGTGATGCATCGAGATTATCTTCCATGTGAATATCATATTCTAATGCACAACACAACAAAACACATAGACCATTTTCAATCTCTAAGTGGTTTTAACATAAGTATTTAAGTATAGAGGTGAGATGTGTAAAATGACACAAATCAAATAAACTAATATGTAAACTTTGCACATTTCAAAAATAGTTATACACTTACAATAATTTAACACACTTGAACACACTCTATATGACCAATTAGATGAAGAACTTTTGCTTAGGCATGAAGGATAAATGATAAAAGGATGGAAAATCATCACTTAATATCACTATATGTCTCTTACAGACCTAGACAATTGTTTAAAAACTTGAAATAAATAGACTTGTACTTAATTCTTAAAGGTAAAATATAACATCAATCTAGGAGGGCTTCACCATACATTGTGTGGTTGTTTTTACACTAGCCCAAAGGTTACATTTATAATAGAGAGGAAGTGAGAGGAGACCTTTAGCATCAAAAGAGGAATCAATCTATTAAGAGTCTCCATCTTTAACTAAAACAATCTTTGTACATGGTGCTCATTTAGGCCATTCAATTTATCCATGTCACCTCAAGTGGTTACATAGCTAGCTTGTTCTTTCAAAGATGATTCCCTAATGATTGAACTAACAAAAAAAAGATATTTTCAAGCTAAGTAATGGCATCAATGTGGTTACATAAATGAGTCCACTTGTTGTCAATTTGTCTTGATGCTAACAACTTCTCATTAGCTTGCTAAGGTGTACAATGGTGTAGGGAAGAGTCACTTTCATTTTGTTGGCCTTGGAGAAGTATCACTTGGAGTCTACATGTATACCTTCATGACATTTTTCATAATGCTAGCTCTATGTGTGTGTTCTCATAAACATCCTTTAAAAACTTGTTCCAACTTGACTAAGTTAAATGTTTAAACCCTGCAAAGCTCCTTAGCCTTTGTTCCTTTGATTGGCTATAAAAATGACTCAGATCATGATTTACTCAATGGAAATATGAGCCCTTCTAATGTGCTAGGAACCCACTATTTAAACACTAATGACTAGCTCATCACATTGAAGTTGAAATCCATATAACTGTCACTCTACTAGGGCCATTCCTTTAGGGTATCTTCTTATATAATTTGTCTAAGGACCCTTTTATTTTTTCCCTTTAGAAATCCTAAACATGCCCTTCAAAAATCTTAAAATATCCCTTTGAAAAGATTGAACTAGAAACTTTCTCGAGAAAAGACCCTTCAGACTTTTTGCAAGTGTCCCTTTAGGCTTTTTAAACTTGACACTTTCCCAAGAAAATACCCTTTAGACTTTTTGAAAGTGTCCCTTCAAGATTTTCAAAAGCACCTTTCAGACTTCTTGAGAGAGCACCAATTCCTTTATAAAAAATGTAAGAGCTAATTCTTTTGGAAAGATTGTTTCAGACAAAATGTCCACAACAATTCCTTTATAAAAAATGCAAAGGACCAATTCATAAGAAAAGACCCTTCAAAAATATTGAAAATGTCCCTTCATAAGATAAAGAAGCATCCATTTTCTTGAGAAATGACCCTTCAGACTTTTTGAAAGTGTCCCTTCGGACTTTTTGAAAATGTCTCTTCACAAGAGAAAGACCCTTCAATAAAATTAAAAATGTCCCTTCATAAATAGTGCAAAAGATACTTCCATGAGAAAAATGACCCTTCAGAAAGATTGTCTTGGACAAAATGTCTAAAACAATTCCTTTGGAAATGTTGAAAGAGCTAATTCCTAAGAAAAGATTATTTCAAAAATATTGAAAATGTACCCTTCAAAGTTTTTGCAAAGGACACTTTCATGAGAAAAAGACCCTTTAGAATTTTGTAAGTGACCCTTCAAAAAGCTTGAAATGTACCAATTCCTTCAAAATTTAAATAATTCCTTTGATCCTTGAAAAAAAACTTGAAGCAAAACCTTCCTAAAATAAATAACACTTGATAAAAAGACTGAAATAACACTTGAAAAAAAACTGAAAAAGGATTCTAAAGGAAATAACACTTGACACTTGATATGGGGATAAACAAATTAAGAATGCTTCACTTATCATTAATGAAAGATGCAAAACTTAGGTGTAAGAATTGGCTAACATTCTTGGCAATTCCTAGGGGTGGCATGCCTGCTATGCCTAAAACCAGTTGCTTACATCCTTACATTGGGCATGGAGTCATGCATATAGGCACCCAAAAAATGACAAAACACACAAGCTAGTTGATCACATTGACAAAGGTGAAGACACACACAAAAAAAAAGGAATGAAACACACTTATGTTATAAATCACCTAGGGAACACAACAATAAACCAAAACAAAACTAGACCAAACACACACACCTAAGCCACTATTTACAAAACAAGTCTTGCAAGGACTAATAAAAATAATTTAGACACATCCCATTCACAAGGATAGGCAATTATTCTCTATTCATCTTGGTTAGCTGAAAGGATTTTATATGCTTGCATTTGTTAATGATTTAAGGGCTACTCCACAAAGTGTCAAACTTTGTATGTCTACCTAGTTTTGCTCTATCTTCATCCCATTTTAGGACCAAGTCACCTTCATTAAACACTTCTACACTTGATATTTTGTCAAAGGACTTCTTCATGAGTACTTGGTGCTACTCCATGACCTTGTTGGCATTATCTCTTGCTTCTTGTAGCTGTATTAGTTATATTAATTTGACTTCTATTGGTGTAATTTTAAGTAGTTATAGTTGAGGTGCAAGTTCTAGAGTTGAGAGTTATTGAGATATGGATAACCTAACCTCTCTCTCATAAACAAGCACAAAGGGAGGATTACCAATTAATCTCTTAAGAGTAATCCTATCAGCCCATAAGGCTATCTTAAACTTATTGTGCTATGATCTTTGATTATTCTTCAATGTCCTCTTGATGATCTTGATAAGATTATTATTAGTAGATTCAGCTAATCCATTACCTTGAGGGTAATAGTTGGATGAGGTACTCAAGTAAACTCCATTCCTATTTTCCCAATCAAAATTTTTATCACTTATGAAAGCAAGTGCATTATCATAAATGATAACATGGGGAACTCTAAACCTTGTTATTATGTTCTCACAGAACTCCAAGATAGAATATTCACTTACCTCCTTCAATGCAATAGCCTCTACCCACCTTATGAAGTAGTCAATAGTAGTCAATATCCATTTTTGTCTAGCACTTGATGGAGGGTTGATCACACCAATGAAATCAAGACCCCATTACATGAAAGGATGGTCTACTTGGATAAGATTCAATGGAAGGGCTACAAGTTTCTATTTACCTACAAAGAAGGCACATTGAAGACACATCTTAGCCCAATGGTAATAGTCCTTAAAAGGACTAGGCCAATAGTAACTAGACCTGATTATCTTTGGAACTATCATCCTAGGAGAGAAATGACCTCCATTTGCACCATTATGAATCTTCTCTAGTAGCATATCAAACTGATCACTGTTAATGCACCTCAATAACACACCATTCACATCTTTATTAAAGAGAAAAATATCAAAAAGATAGTAAGGAATGGTCTAAAATATAAAATATATCCATTGAGACTTGTTTAAGCTATTGGGGCACCCATCATTTTATAATAAACTAATGATGTTTTGCTTCCAAATTTAAACTTGTATGTGATCAGTTGGTCGGGGGTGAACCTGGTTGATCAAGAATTCTTCTTTTAGTTCTTAAAAATTTGAAGCTAAATGCTCACATATCCCTTTTCCTCTTACCAAGTTTGTCACCTTAATATCCACATCATACTCCATTAATTTGGTAATCCACCTAGCTCTCTTTTCATTACGTTCTTTACTTAGGAGAAACTCCTTGGTGCTAGGATGAGAAACCATGATATGTATCTTATTTTTTGAAACCATGTATCTAAACTTCTTTAATCCTCTTATCATATCTAAATCTTGTTTCTCAAAAAATGTATACCTGACCTCATAATCTTCTAATCCTTGGTTGAAGAATGCAATTGGTCACTCTACCTTTTCATCATTATTTTGTATAAACATAGTTGAGATTGTATCAAGGTTAGCAAAGGTGGAGTATGAAATTTTTGGCAAGGATTGGGTTTAGGAGAGTAGGAGATTTTGAAATTTATTTCTTGATTGCCTCAAAACTACTCTGACTTTCTTTTGTCCAAGCAAAATCTTGGTTCTTCTTAAGCATGGTTGTGATAGGCTTTACCATAGTTGTAAAGCTTACAATAAACCTTCTTACAAAGTTTATTTCCCCCAAGAATATTTGAATTCCTTTCTTGTGTTGAGGCAAAGACAAGTTTAGAATAGCCTCAATCCTCTTGGGGTCAATAAACAAGCCTTATTTTGAAATAATATGACCCAATAACTTACCTTCATGGATAATAAAGATGCACTTTTTTGGATTAAGGGATATTCCATACTCCTTAAATTTCTCGCACACCTGACTTAGATTATCCATATGATTAGTATCATAATTTGAAAAAAGTAGTTATATCATTAAGGTATATAAGTAGAAACTTATTGATCAAAACTTTAAAATCCATGTCCATTGCCCTCTAAAATGTAGTTCCAACATTAGATAAGCCAAAAGAAATCTTCCTATAGGTGAAGGTCCCCCATTTTATATTTAAAGCTATCTTGAACTAATCCTCTTCATTCACCATTATTTGATTGTAACTTGAATAACCATCAAGAAGTGAAAAGCATTGAGAACCTGAAACAACTTGTAAAGTTTGTTTCATGGAAAGTAGTGGATAATGATCCTTGAGAGACTAAGGTCTCAAAAATCCACACAAAGTCTGATATCTCCATTATTATTTTAGATAGGTATAAGATTATCCACCCAAGTTGAGTGCTTGATAGGAAATATTATACTGGACTCAATAAATTTGGTGAGCTCTTTATTCATGAGTTCCTTTATATTGAGATTGATAGGCCTTTATTTTTGCCTAACTAGTTTAGCTCCAAGTTCTAACTCAATGGTGTGATGATCTAAACTTGGATCAAATATTTTCAAATATTTATATTCCCAAGCAAAGAATTCATGAAACTCTTTAAATAATTCAATAAAGACCTGCCTCTTAGATAGGGAGCATAACTTACCACTTTTTAGAATCTTATCCTTGTAAATCATGAATCACTCATACTTCTCTTCTTTTGTGGACATACTCACTCTTTCTTTCTTCTTTTGATCATCTTCATTGAAAACACTATCCAATGTAGTTATCCCTTTAGGTATCTTGTTTGTCTTTAGCTGAATAACTTGTTCTTCATATTGATCATGTCATCTCTTTTGGTTCCTTGAGGAGAATCCTACCTCATTTTGTAAGAAGTGTGTAATATGTTCATCACTTTAAAATACTTGATATGACACCTCATTACATAGAATAGAAGGCCTCATAATAACATTCATATGAGACTGACCTTTCTTCTTTCTTTTATCAGTAACTACATAAAACTGTGCTCATATGGCAACTATCTATCAATGTTTTTATTTGAATTCCTTGGTACTAGTTATATGTTGAAGGCATCAAAATCTTGAAGTAGGTCTTATACCCTATGATTTTAGGATTTAATTAAGGTATTCTTGGTTGTAGCTTTATTTATCACTTAGTTGATGACTAAATCACTATCCCATAAATTGTCAATTTCTTGATCGCTCTCTTTTTCACCCATTAGAGGCTATGAACTAGGCCTTCATATATTGCCACATTGCAGGTGAAGCTAAAGTGGAATATATATATATATATATATATATAAGGAGTAGTATTGATTATTTAATATAAAAAATAACATACCACTATTTCCTACATCTACTTTGATTCTTGAGCCATAAAAAGACATTTCTAAAATCCCTTCAAGTTCATGATCTTCATTAGTGAGTAAAGGGATTGAAACATCCTTTTCAAATATATAATAAAATATCAAATTAGTATCTTTTATGAATGCATATGGATCAAGTCCATGTATTTTATTTCTTTAATTATCAAGGAAAAGATCAAAAATACCTTCAAGGGTGGAGGATACTTCACCATCTATGACACCATCTTCTTCTTTACCAATTAAACAATTTTGATTTGAACTTGTCTCCATATATGGCTCAATATGAAACCTTGCTAAGGGTTGTGTCATTATAGTCACCTTGGTTCCATATATTGTTTTAAAAGCTATAAAATACTAGTCAATATAAAGGTACCCTCCTATCTTAACCATGAAGTCCCTTGACAAGCAGATAGCAAAATGATCTGGAAGGTCTACCACCACAACATCTTGTAAAATAGGGAAACTTGGGCAATCATGTTGTTAACCAATTTTGCCCACAGGAAAATTTTTTGGTCCCTTTCTTCCCTTGATTTTCAATGCCAGTTATTTTTAGGTTACACAAGTTCATATCTTGGTTCTTCGGTACTTGGTTTATCCATCTTCAAGTTCAGATAGGTCACCAGTTCATCACTTGGTTCATCGGCCTAGTTCATTGGTGTGCATGGTAGTGGAGGGAAGACACTTCAAACAAAAGGAAAGAATTGGGTAAGTTCAAAATTTTTCTAAGTTCAAATTTGTATAAGTCCTGAATTCCTTCAGACTTTTTGCCTGAAGGAATTCCTTCAGACAAAAAGTCTGAAGGAATTCAGGTGCAGCTCAAGGCAAAAATAAACCTGGGGAGAATTTCCACAAACTTTTATCCATGAAAAAATGTTTGCAGACAAAATCCCATAGAAAATACAAAATGTAAAGATAGACCTGGGGAAATTGTCTGTGGACAAAAGTCTGTGGGGAAATTGTCTGCAGACAAAAGTCTGTGGAAACCCTGGGGCATCCAGACAAAGCAAAGGACCCATCAAAGGACCCTGAAGGGTAGGTGCCCTCATGGGGGACTCTCAGCCAAGAGATAAAGGGAATTTTCAAAGGTCAGAGGACCACCTTCCCTTTGGGAAGGTGCTAGGAAAATATACAAGGCAAAAGAGTGCCTGTAAAGAGGGCCAAGGAAAGAAAAGCCACAAAAAAGCCAGCGAAGGACCCGATGACGTTTTGATAGGGGTGGTGATGTCCTAGAAGCTGTAAAAGTAAAGAAAGTGAAATATCCATTTTTTTTCAAAGTAGTGATAGTCAAGAGAACATCAAAATTAGCAAAGCAAAATAGCCATTCGCTTTCAAAGTGAGAGAGCGCTAACCATGAGAGCCCAAAATGCAATGACCCACCAGAAGTTCACCCGAAGGGCCAAAGGAGCCAGAAGAGACAAAATAGAGAAAAGATAAAGTGATAAGAATAGAATGAGCAAGGAAATGATCTAAGTGGTGAAGGGAAGTGCCAATTCAGGAAGTGACTCTAGTAGGTGAAACAATGCTAGTGAATTGACCATTAGAGGATGCAAACAGCTAGCAATGCAACTTGCTTTCTCCATTTCACATTAATGTGTAGACAAATCATGTAATCACCTTGAAGAAGCAGCCTTACAAATAGACAAAGAGTGTAGCTCATTAATGTTTTGACCAGCTTGCTATTCCCAATGAGGGGGCGTGAATGAGCCACTTGTAAAAAAGGGGTGCCAAAAGGCCTCCTTTTCTTCTCCTATATATTGAAGACTTGTCATTTTTAAGAGGGATCTTCCACATTTATAAGGCATAGCCCTGGGAAAATTTCACCTGAATCAATAAATGCATTTTTACCTCTATCTTGGATAGACATTTCTATGTATGTTTTGAGTGTTAATTTGATTTAGCCATTGTCTCTTGATGCTTTCATAGGTTCAGCACCAACATATCTATTATCTACAAAGTGCCCTTTTTTGTAGCTGGTAAGAAGAGTTTTATTTGGGGGTGCAAAAACAAAAGGAATTACCTTACAGAGTGCCTCTCATAGCACCTTTGGTGAACCTCTATTCTCTATATTTTCATTAAAACCTCCCTATCAAGTTTTTTGTAGTCTAGTTCTTCTACCAAGTGTGAAGAATATGTATGTATTTATCTAATTTTAAGAGTGGATGTGAGAAGGTCATTCCATTTTGGTGCATCACCTCCTTAGAGTAGTTTGTTTTCATGCAATCTTTCTCCCTTTTCATCCCCCCTAGTGTATATCTATATATATACATGTATTTGCACTTGCTGGAATGAACATGATGCATCAAAGGGAGCTAGCCCTTATCTAGACACTCTCCCCTCTAGCTTTGCCAGTCCCACAAGTGAGAGGGGAGTTTCCATAGTTGCAAGGAAAAGGCAGGAGCTTAACCTCCTACCAAGGGTGCAATCTTTAGCGTCAATAGTTTTGGCATGCTCGATGGGACCAGTTTGACTCTCGATAAGGTTTTAGGATTGATGCTAGTCCTATTATAGCAAATCAAAGATTTCTCACATCTGGCAACTCCACTGGTAAGAGCTTTAGTTTCACAATCAAGACTAGTTTCTTAATTTTCTATGTGTAAGTCACCACAAGGTCTGCTTCTAAAGGGGTTCCCTTCAGATTCATTGAGTTACCTTTGAACTCAGCCAAAAGGATAAGGTTTGAGATGACCTATCCTTATTCAACAATCCACCCTCATAGACGTATTGTAAGAGATGCATATGTAATAGAGTTATAGTTATAGCCCATCCCAGCCATGGCATTGCCTTTTATGGCTTTTTATGGTCAGAGCCCCTTAAACCTCCCACATTATGATCCAATCCCAAGAACAACCCTAAAAAATATGCCTTCTTTTGATGGAGAGGGGCCCATTACAGTCATTGAGCATATTAGGAATATTGCTAACCTCTGTAATATTCACAACGTAACAAAGGAAAATATCACCATCAGATTTCTAGCATTGTCTCTGAAAGGCAAGTCTCTTGACTGGTACAAAACTTTGCCTATAAATTCAATACATTCTTGGAATGAATTGGGTACTCAGTTGATAGATTGTTTTGGGGAGAAGAGTGATGGCCTCTCACTTGTTGAGTAGCTGATGACCATAAAGAGAGCTCCACATGAGTATATGCAAGATTTCAACATGAAATTTCAAAAGATGTGGGATAGAATTCCCATTCTGGTAAGACTGACTCCCAGTTATGCTTTCTTGTACTATTTAAGAGCATTAAACAATGATATTATTGTGATGATATAATCCATGGGAGGGCATATACTGCCAGTTACTTATGATATAGCCATAGCAACTAAAAATTACTTAGTATCGGCTGGGAAAATAGCCCCTAGGCCTCACATGCCACTTTTCCCAAAAATCCTACCTCTAATTCAAGCCATTCCTCCCACATTGGCTCCTCTACCTACCATAGAGAAACTAGCTGCTATTCCATCCAATGAATTTCATGAGGTTAAAAGTTTGTTGCAGAGCATGTTAAATGAACTTGTAGCTCTTAAAAGGTAGCAAGCTTAAAGTAACAGATAGAATCAGGGATACCAGCATTATGGTTAAGCCCCTAGACCTCCTTTCCAAAACTATAATCAAGGATAGGGTCAGCTTACTTAGACCAGGCCATTTCAAAATTACAACTCAGGCCCCCTTTCATCATCTAAAGTCATGGTGCTTGTTTAAAACAACTTAGTACAAAAGTAGCCAAGTTGTTTGACCATGGGATATGGTCAAGAATAGGTTATTTACACAAATGAGATGATGAGTTATTTCTAAAATGTAGACAATCAAGTAGCCACTCATTCCCAAATTTTTGAGGCTCCAATTCAACCCAACACGAGTAGCAATCAAGCCCAGCCAGATTCTATCCTCATGAATCATCTGGAAGGGGAATTTTATTTAGTGAATTATGTGGGTGCTATAGACAATTAGGTTGACTATGTTACAACCAACACATGATTCAAGAGAAGAGAAATGGGAGCAGCCCAAGCTACCCCTCAAGTGGTAGTAGCACCTTCTCCATCACACTCTAAGTCAAAGGCCCCAAACTTTAGACAGCCATTTGTACCTTCAGCCCCTCAACCATCACTCAAGTTGGAATCAACCCCAAAGAAAGCTTGAAGGGAGGTAGTCCCCAGGTTAATATAGTCAACCAGATGAAGAAGCTACATATGAACATCTCTTTATGGGATTCATTGTCTCTTCCAAGATTGAAGGACGTATTGAAGAAGGAATTGCATGAGCTAGACCAACAAGCTATCCCATCGAGCACTGATAATGTCTTGATGATGAATGGATAGCCATCCACTTTAGGTTAGGTAAAGAAGGAAGAGAAAATTCCCCCTTTCTATGTATCCTTGGTCATAGGGGATTTCTTGGTACACAACTGCATCATTGATAGTGGGGCTAGTACCTTAGTGATGCCCAAGTGCATAGCTGACAAGATGGGACTAAAATATGAAGAGATGAACAAAGGAGTCCTGTAACTAGATGGGACACCTACAAAAATAGTTGGGATTTTGAAGGGTTTAGGCTTGACATTAAATGCTTAACCAACCTTCTCAATCTCCCATGATATAGTGGTAGCAGATGTTCCTCCTTATTTCACAATTTTCTTGTCCAGGTACTTCACATCAAAGATAAGTGGCTATCTAGCAGTGAATTGGTCATATCTAGTTTTTAGAACCAAATATTGGACCAAGGTAAAAATTGAATTTGAGCCACTCTACAAGGACCACCTAGAACCATATTTTCCCAACGTAGCAAACATTAGTTACACCATTTCCCAGACAGACCAATCTCCATCCTCTACTCTTGAAGGAGTTGTAGACTTAATCTTGGTTGAGTGGGGAAAGGATAACTTCAAACATGATCTTTATAATTTCATAGAGGAGGCAGACCTTGGAGTCTACTGCATGCATGCAAAGGGCACATTCATACCAAATATAATGAAGGTAGGCCAAGAAGACCTAGGTCTATGGTAGCTATACTTTGATGGTTCCAGAAGTAGGCTGGGAGTTCGTGGTGGGGCTATGTTAGTCTCCCCTTCAAAGGATAGGTACTTTTTAGCTTTTCATTTCTAGTTCTCTTGTACAAGCAATGCTGTAGAATATGAGTCCCTTATCCATGGTCTGGAATGGGCAAGAAAAATATTGATCAAGGAGTTGCAAGTTTTGGGAGACGACAAGCTGATTGTAAATCAGGTGAAAGGCTAGAATCTAACCAAGAATTCCTTGTTGAAATACTACAAGCATTGGGTCTGGGACTTGGTGGAAGATTAACTCACCTTCAATATCATTTCCAATCCTAGAGAATAGAATAAACAAGTGGATAGGCTAGCAGTAATTAGTGGTCAGTTTGATGTTTCAAGGGAAATAAGTCAAAATTGTGGTTCATGCCACTTGAAGGTGGTAGTTTGACCCTCTGTCCCCGATAACATTACAAACTAGAAGGTTTGCAAAAATGACCAGAAAATAACTTTCATCTTGAAGGAGGAAGCTGAGTTCACCACATAAAACTAGGCAAAGTTGCAGTAGCAATATGGCAACTAGATTGTTTAATTGAAAAATAATAAGCTCCCTAAAGGTTTGGTCACACTTGAGAGCATCTTCAATGGAGATGACCAATTGAGAAAAAACAAGGCATGCATCACAACTAAAGAGGAGAATTATGAAATGGTTGAGATCTTCAGAGACAAGTTGCTTACACTTAGAAAAGTCTATACGATTCAAGAAAGGCGAGCTTTCATTTTGTTGTGTCAAGAATTCTCTAACATTTTTGCATGGGATTATAGTGATTTGAGGGGCTTCAACCCAAGACTCACCCAACACACCATCAAATTAGAAGAAAGTGCCAAGCTAATCACATAGAAGTAGAGACCTATCAACCCAATGATTGAGCCCCTCATACAGAGGGAACTGGCCAAATTGATTGAGTCCAAAATCGTATTTCCAATCAAACACTCCTCCTAGCTGGCCAATCTTGTTCCTGTTAGAAAGAAGAATGGGGAGATCAAGCTATGTGTTGACTTTAGAGACCTTAATAAAGTCTCTTTGAAAGACCATTATCCCCTCCCAAGCATGGAGTAGATCCTTCAAAAGGTAATAGGCAGTGAGCATTTCTCTCTCCTAGATGGTTATTCAGGTATAATCAGATTCTAGTGCAAGTTTGTGACCAGCACAAAATGGCCTTCACCACTAAATGGGGAATGTTTGCTTACAAGAAGATGCCATTCAGGCTATCTAATGCTGGTGCTACCTTTCAACGAGCCATGGACATGGCTTTTGGAGGCTTGATAAACAATAATGTGCTAGTATACCTCGATGATGTGATGGTATTATCCAAGGAAGCGAGCCAATACACAGAACACCTCAGGTAGATTTTTGAAAGGTGTAGGGAATTTGGCATCTCTCTTAATCTAAAGAAATGCATATTTGCTATTCATGAGGGGAAACTCCTTGGCCACATCATGTCCAAGGAGGGCTTATCCATTGACCCCGAGAGAGAGAGTTCTATCCTGGAGATGTCCCTACCAAAGCAAAAGAAAGGCCTATAGATCTTCTTTCATAGGATAAATTTCATTCAGAGGTTCATTCTAAATTTCATAGAGATAGTCAAGCCCCTGACCTCTATGCTAAGGAAGGGTGAGGAGTTTAAGTGGACAACACAAAGGAAGGACAACTTTGAAGCCATCAAGTAGGCCATAACCCGGGCTCCTACTTTGATCATCCCTAACTTCAACAAAGACTTCAACCTCTACACTTTCAACAATGAAGAGGTGATCTCCACCATGCTTACCCAAGCAAATGATGATGACCTCGGGCAACCACTTGCCTTTTTTAGCCAAGGGTTAAAGGGTTTTAAAGTTAGATACATGCATGTAGAGAAGTAAGTCTTGGTAGTAGTGTAGAGCCTAAATAAATTTAGGCATATGTTGTCTAACAGCAGGATTCATCTCATGGTCCCACATCCTAGCATCAAGGATTTATTGACAAATCAAGACCTAAATGAGAAGAGAGCATGGTGGATCACCAAAGTGATGGAGTATGATGTAGACATCAAGATCACCAAGTTGGTGAGGGAAAGAGGCCTGTGCGAATAGCTTGCCATAGACTTCAAGCAAAAAAGGTAAGATAGCTTACTAATTCACAATGCAACCACTGCATAGGAACCAACTGTCATAAAGGATTGGATGTTGGACCTGAGGCATTTCCTTCTCATTGGTGAATGCCCACAAGGTCTTGATAGGACTGAAAGAAGGTATTTCAAGCTCCAATCTCTCCCTTATGTCTTGGTTGATGAAGTATTGTTTAAGAAGGATATCTCAGGGGTCCTTATAAGGTGCATTGACCCAATCTAGGCTGATAAGGTACTATCTGAGTTCCATGATGGGCCAGCAGGTGGTCATTTCACTCCTAGAGTTACTATGGCAAGGATAATGAGAGCTGGCTATTTTTGGCCTACTCTTTTGATGGACACCCATACCTGGGTAAGAAAGTGCCAAAAATGTGCACTTTTTGATGGGAAACAATAGTTGGCTACCATGCCTCTACAACCTATTTAGGTGGAGCAACCATTCATGTAGTGGGGCTTGGATTTCATAGGGATGATCAATCCTCCCTCCAGTGCTGGACACAAGTGGGTCCTGACTGCCATAGACTATTTCATAAGGTGGGTGGAAGCTATTGCTCTAAAAGAGACAAATGAAAGTGTAGTCCTGGAGTTTTATGAGGACCTAGTAACAAGATTTGGGGTCCTAGCCACCATAATCTTAGATAACACCTTGGCTTTTCTAGGAACCAAAACAAGTGAATGGGTGCTAAGGTATGGTATATACCTCAGCACTTCATCCAATTATTACCCATAGAGAAATGGGATAGCTGAGTCCTCTAACAAAATTTGATCAAAACCATAAAGAGGACCATGGAGGAAAATTAGAGGACTTGGCATGCCAAGCTAAAGACAGATCTATGGGCTGATTAAATCACTCTGAAGAGAGCAATCAGAAATTATCTATATATGCTCATATATGGAAGGGAAACTAGGATTCCCACCTCACTTGAATTGCCAGCATTGGACCTCACTCACCAGCTGTAATTAGAAGATGGAACTAGCATGGAGGTTAGGCCATGTGAGCTGATGGAGCTCCAAGAGACAAGGGACCGAGCTATGGTCTCTATGACCAGTCGCCAACAACAAGTGAAGAGACACTTTAACAAGAAATCTTCATCAAAATATTTATCTGAAGGAGACATTGTCTTGAAATGGGATGAAGACCGAGCTAAGCCTAGAAAGCATGCAAAATTTGATGCCCTATGGAGTGGCCCAGACATAATCACTCAGTGTAAGCAACATAATGCATTCCAACTCTCTAGGTTAGATGGTGAGGAACTATGTATCCCAATTAATGGGATACATCTAAAGCATTGCCACTGAGTCTCCTTTCATTTGTATATATTTTCCTTTGTTTTCTTTCCCTATTTTCCCTAAGTGTTGTTGCACAAGTAGTAGTTTTCTTAGTCTTATGTGTGTTTTCATTTCCTTAGAGGTAGATCTGCGTGACTAGTTCTAGATTTATTAGAGTTATTACTATTTTTTCATGTTACCATCTGACTCTATGCCCAATGGACTACAAGGCAACTAGTCTCTAAGCATAGCAGGCATGCTTCCCCTAGGAGTCACCAATTTGTTGACCAATTTTGCCCACAAGCAAAATTTTTAGTCCCCTTATTCCCTTGCTATTCAATGCCAGTCATTTTCAAGTTGCACAAGTTCATCTCTTGGTTCTTTGGCACTTGGTTCATCCATCTTCAAGTTCAGACAGGTCACCAATTCATCACTTGGTTCATCGGCCTAGTTCATTGGCGCGCATGGTAGTGGAAGGAAAAAACAAGGTAAGTTCAAAATTTGACTAATTTCAAATTTGTATAAGTCCCAAATTCCTTCAGACTTTTTTCCTGAAGGAATTCCTTCAGACAAAAAGTCTAGAGGAATTTGGGCACAACTCAAGGCAAAAAGAGGCTCAGGGAGAATTTTTGTGGACTTTTGTTTCTTGGGAAGATGTTCACATACAAAAGCCCATGAAAAATACACAAGGCAAAGACAGACCCAGGGAAATTGTCTGTGGACAAAATCCCACAAGGAAATTGTCTATAGACAAAAGTTCATGGAAACTCGGGGGCATTCGGATAAAGCAAAGGACCTATCGAAGGACCCCGAAGGGTAGGTGCCCTAGCGGGGGACTCTCAGCCAAGAGAAAAAGGGAATTTTCAAAGGCTAGAGGATCACCTTCACTTCCAGAAGGTGATAGGAAAATATACAAGGCAAAAGAGTGCCCGTAGAGAGGGCCGAGGAAAGCAAAGCTGGAAAAAATCTAGTAAAGGACCCGATGATGTTTTGACAGGGGTAGTGCATCCTAGAAGCCATCAAAGTTAAGAAAGAGAATTATCCATTGGTTTTCAAAGTGGTGACAGCCATGAGAATGTCAAAATTATCAAAGTGAAATAGCCATTTGCTTTTAAAGTGAGAGAGCACTAACCATGAGAGCCCAGAATACAACGACCTGCTAGAAGTTTGCCCCTGAGGGCCGAAGGAGCTAGAAGAGACAAAATAGAGAAAAGACAAAGTGATAAGCATGGAATAAGCAAGAAAATGGTCTAAGTGGTGAAGGGAAGTTTTGACTCAAGAAGTGACTCTAGCAGGTGAAATAGTGCCAGTGAATTGACCATTAAAGGATGTAAACAACTAGCAGTGCAACCAATTTTCTCCATTTCACATTAATGCATAGACAAACCGTGTAATCAACTTGAAGAAGTGGCCTTACAAATAGACAAAGGGTGCAGCTCATTAATGTTTTGACCATCCTATTATTCCTAATGAGGGGGCGCAAATGAGCCACTTGTAAAAGAGGGGTGCTAAAATGCCTCCTTTTCTTCTCTTATATATTGAAGACTTGTCATTTTTAAGAAGGATCTTCCACATTTGTAAGGCATAGCCCTAGCAAAATTTCACTTGAATCAATAAACACATTCTTATCTCTATCTTGGATAAACATTTTTGTGTATGTTTTGAGTGTTAATTTCTGTTTAGCCATTATCTCTTGATGCTTTCATAGGTTCAGCACCAACGTATCTGTTGTCTACAAAGTGCCCTTTTCTATAGCTGGTAAGGAGAGTTCTATTTGGGGGTGTACAAATAGAAGGAATTACCTTGCAGAGTGCCTCTCATAGCACCTTTGGTGAACCTCTATTCTCTATATTTTCATTAAAGCCTCCATATCAAGTTTTTTGTAGTCTAGTTTTTCTACCAAGTGTGAAGTGTATGTATGTATTTGTCTAATTTTAAGAGTGGATGTGAGAAGGTCATTTCATTTTGGCGTATCACCTCCTTAGAGTAGTTTGTTTTCCTACAATCTTTCTCTCTTTTTACCCCCCTAGTGTATATCTATATATATACATGTATTTGCACTTGTTGGAATGAACATGATGCATCAAAGGGAGCTATCCCTTATCTAGAGACTCTCCCCTCTAGCTTCACTAGTCCCAAAAGTGAGAGGGGAGTTTCCATAGTTGCGAGGAGAAGGTAGGAGCTTGGCCTCCTGCCAAGGGTACAATCTTCAGCGTCAACACATGTAAAAAGACTTTCAAACCTATGACTAATCCAAATATATTGGTTAGTGTCCCATCAAGATACGACACACTTTTACCATGTGGTTCATACTTCAATCCCAACTTATCAGCCATCACCTTAGGCATGACAGTGGTACTCGCTCCACTGTCTACAATATAATTGTAAACCAACTTGTCTCCCATAATGAGTGTGAGGTAGAAAGGTGGAGCATTTTTAAATTTTATGGATGTATCTAAGACATGAATTGGAGTATTTTTAATCGATACACTATTGTGTTTTGAATTTTGGGGGGCCACATGGATGCCCATGAGATGTTCTTGTAAAAGCTCCTTTTGACCAAGCATATGCAAGACTTCCCAAAGAGTTATGTTTATCTTAGTATTTTTCAAATAATAAATAATGTTTAGAGGGGGAGTATTCACCTTTTCTTACATTATTGAAGGTAGAGAGGGAGTCTGAACCTACTACATTGTAGGTTTAACAACCCTACTCACATTCTGACTTTGTTGAGGAGAATGACTGGTAGTAAGTATTGTACTAGGATTCTCATTTTGTGGCCATGGAGAGGCATCACTTGGAATCACATGTACTCATAGAAAATATCTTATATATATCTTCTTATCTCTTGTATTGTATGTAATTTATGTTCTTTGATTTAACACATAATCATCTTTCACTTGAAAGTTCATCATACCTACACTCTAGCTGCTACCTTCTCCATGAATATCCCTTTGCATGAGATTCATTTCTTTTGATGTCACACAAGGAGTATATTATTCTTATTCCACCAAAGCTTAGCTATATTCTCCACCATGATACATAAATTGACCCTAAGGTTGTCCCCATTGGTCTAAATGATCCTCTCATTGAACTAGATTAGCATGCACTAGAATAATAACTTTCATAGAAGGAGTAGAATTAGGATTATAGGCATTGGGATACTTGTTGAAACCTTGTTTACCTTGTCCTCTTCCTTGGTAGTTTTATTGGGGTGGAGATATATAGCCTTATTGAGGATAATATTGAGGGTTAGGTGAAACACTTACTAGAATTGAGCTTGCTTGAGCTAAGCACATAATGATGAGATTTCCTCATCTTTGTCTATAGAATTATCTACCTTCTTGGAAAAGTTTCTCAGCTTGACATTGGTGTTAGGAACTTGTTCTACACTTGAAGCTTTAACTAAATTATGAGACAAAAAAGGCATGGAAACTCTTAGAGGTAGATTTTCATCTTATATTAAGCTATTCTTAGCTTCAATAGCTATCTCATATGTGTCTATTAGAGTAGATACTCCCATTGACTACATCATTACTACCACATCAGTATCGATATCCTATAGATAAGTGGGAAACACAAAGCTAGGAGGAGGTCTCATGATAGGTGGCAATCTCTACCATTTCCTTTGAAGTATTTTGTTAAAATATCCCATAGATTTGTTAGAACCTCTCTTTATCACATTCAACTAGTGGATTAGTGAACTTTGGTCACTCTTATTATCAACTCTAGTTACCAACAATTCTCCAAATCCATCTCAACTTGTGATGTAACAACCTTCCAATGTCCTAAACTAGTCAAGTACTTTGTCATTTAGAGATATAACAAGCAACTAATGACTATGTTAGCTCAGGTGACATTATGAATGTTAATTTTTTTTTAAATGTCCCTTATATGCTTAGATGGGGTAATAGAACCCTCTCCATTAAAACTAGTGAGATTATTGGTAGAATTAGGAGGAATAGCATCATATGCAGGAAGGTCAATTGGATTTTGGGTGTTGAAGGCTAGGAAAGGTTTCTGCCTATTCATTTCTCTTCTTTCATTTTGATATCCTATCTCTTCAACTTCTTATTATTATTCAAAACCTCCTTATCCATGATCTCTAAGTGTTAGGAATGGTTCAAGGTGTTGTTCTTCAAGAAGGGTTTTAGCTAGAGGGGTTTGATCAAAAATCCTAGATGACCTAGTGAGGACCATGAAGTATAACA
The DNA here is from genome assembly GCA_037957365.1 of Torreya grandis. NCBI lineage: Eukaryota > Viridiplantae > Streptophyta > Pinopsida > Cupressales > Taxaceae > Torreya > Torreya grandis. The sequence continues at coordinate 1,312,916 of JARHVA010002026.1, forward strand.
TGGGAAACTTGATCTATAAAAAGAGGTTCTCACCTTTTAGAGTCTCCAAATGTTGGATTAATAATATTTCTACAACCTTAAGCTTTTCAAGATCAACATTCACCTTTAAATGTAAATGATTAGGATTAGTGGTCCCGCTAGGCATGCCATAACTATTTTCACAAAATCTTGCACCTTATAAGAGAGCGTTCAAGTCTCTTCTAGATTTAGGCAATGTTGGAACATTTGAGGCTTATGGGTATGCTTATAGAGGAAATGAAATTCTAGATTTAAAGGGCTAGCTCCCTGAATGTATCTATGTAAAACAACCTCTATCTAAAATAGTTTGATTTAAAGGGAAAGAGTTAGAAATTGCTCAAAAAGAAACTTACTCTAGGATTGGTTATGCATCAAGATTATATTCCATGTGAATATCATATTCTAATGTATAATATAGTAAAACACATAGACCATTTTCAAGCTCTAAGGAGTTCTAACATAAGTATTTTAGTACATAGGTGAGATATGTAAAATGACACAAGGAAAATAAACTGAAAGGTAAACTTTACACATTTCAAAAATAGTTATACACTTATAGAAATTTAACACACTTGAACACACTTTATATGACTTCTTAGACTAATAAATTTTGCTTAGGCATGAAGCATAAAGGATAGAAGGATGGAAATTCATCACTTACTATCACTATATGTTTCTTACACACCCAAATAATTATAAGGGACATTTGAAATTCTAATAGAACAATTATAAATGTAGACCAATCCCTTGAAGGATGGATGAGTAAACCATTTGGAAAAGTTAAAAATTTATTAGAATCTTCCCATATTGATCAGCTTCCTCAACCCTTAATCAAATAACAAAAGTAAAAGCAAAAGTAAGAGACAAATAATTTTGAAAGCTGTAATTGGCTTCCATAATAATAGTGATCTTGGAAAGTTTTAATCATCTCTCCTTAGTAGACTTCCCACATAGATTAGTCTACACTTTATATATGGACATATACTTGTTTATACTACCTCTTTGGACACCTATATAAAATGCATCTAGTCTCCCTAATGGTTCCAATTTCACTCATTCTCCTTCCACATATCATATGCATGAGACTATGAGCTTACTTGACATAATGTAATCTAAATACCTATCTATCAACATAAGCATGATAATAAGAAGTATTAGAAATGATTGTTTTCACTAAGCCAATGCAACTTTGGGTTTCATGTTGGTCTTTACTAATGAGAAGGCATTGTGTTCACTTTATTATCTTTTATTAGTTTATGTAGGCCTATCACTATGATCATGAATTAAAAACATCACATCAAAATCATGAACATCATGAACTCTACCAACAAGTAATGTCATATATCTATTAATAAGTCAAACACAATGTAAAATATCATAGTAAACCATGAACATCAATCACTAAGCATGTCATTACACAATCACAAGCATAAACCAAATAGTTGAGCTAAATATCAGGGTATATACCATTTCCCATTTCACCCATATAACCATAAATAAATCCCTAACATGTATCCATAAATAACATATCCTATCTTAACCATGAGCATAATCAGAACATCACATTCCTAAGCTACTAATTTAAACATCATAAACATGAACCAAAACCATAAGTCATAATCAAAAACCATAAGTAACTATCATATATAACATTGTAAACATCCATCATATACATCAAATCATCTAAAAATAATACATGTCATGATATGTCAATCTCTCTCAAAGATATATACATCTCGCTACATTATTACATAGGTTGGTATCAAAATAATACATCACAATAACATATCTCAACATAGTCATGGGCCTGCACCACTAGCATTGGCTCAATCTGTGCTCATACCTATACTTGGTGGTGGTCCCCCTAAGACCCCTATTTGTCCCATTGTAGAAGACCACTAACCTAGAGTGGTTAATGGCTCATCGACCAAGCTTGCTGTGTACTCTACATACCTCATATCTTGGGGTAGCTAGTCTAATACCATTACCTCATAATATCTAAGCTCTATAATGGTAGATAGATAACATGATCAAGGCACTATATTTGATTCCCCTTATTACTACTACACCTACCCTAGCCCTCTACTTGAGTAGATCTCTCTCATTTATAATGGTGGAAATCTACCCATGTAATGCTTAAATTTGGCCTTGTAATGTGACCACCTATCCCTATAAAACCTAAGCCTAGGTTGAAGCCAATGCTACCCCTACCTGTACACTCTATCTGGCTAGATATATAACCATTAGTGACACCCCTCTATCATCTTCACCCATGTCTATAGCTACATAAATAGGTTGGTATCAAGCCATGTATCCATCTATATACCTTACATCATCTATGAAATCCCTAACATGTAGATCCTCAAACCCACCACCTAGAACTATTTGAATAGGCTAGGGTACTGGTAACTAAACCTTTGAGTCCTACCTCCTATACCATGGATATGGACCTAGTATACATTGTAACAAGCCAAATTAGCACCACACTTGGTTAAAGGAAATCAACTCAACCTCACCCTCTCAATGGCCAATAATCCACCTGTAGCTCTATATAGTGAGGGTTTCCCTCTTATAGTTTGGCTAGATAAGGAACTATAGGTATGGTGTCCATATGATGTCCATATCTAACAATCCACCTAGGGTAGCCTTAAAACACTCAACATCATATGCTCCAACTCTAGCCCCTGATGCAACATAGTCATCCCTACACCTCATAAAGCCTATAAGAAAATCCACCTATGCCTACCCCATCCACAACAATCCCATTGACCTCAATACTTGAATGTGCTCATAGGCCTAGTAGTACAGAACCATGCCCACACTGATGCCATACCTCCTATGGTGTCTAAATCCACATAGCTAAATGTAAATCTAGACTAGTAGAACTAGGATCCAACCAAATACTATCCTCTTAAGTAATAGTTTAACCAAAATAACTAGTAATACATAGGGGAATCTCTCACTACTAGAAACTAAAAAACTAAAGCAAGTAACCATGATCATCAACATCATCAAAAATCACTTCTCTTCGAGAGTATAATACTATATAACTAGACCCTCTAGAGTGATAGTGGACTTGGTCACTATCATCTCCATATAAGTACTCCACATACTCATCTGACTCCTCTTACTCAATCTGGTAGATCACCTCATCTTATAGTGGAAGCTAAGTGATCTTATGGACATCCTTTGAGACAATAGTCATCTCCTTGATCAGTAGTAAGAAGGTATTAGTAGTAAGATCTCATCTCTTAATGAGAATTACTATCATGGATTCATCCCTAGGCATGTGCTAGTAATGCCTCATACCTCTTAGCCATACTACATCTATATCTACCCAATCATCAGTAATCATCCCCTCAATTATCATAGGGAAGATCTATAACACATGGTCATGCATCTATATCTACTCTTGAGCCTACATGAAATCAAAAAACTGGGCTTAGACCTCAACTATTATAGTCTAACCTATATTTTAAATGTTCCCCTAACCCTGACATATGGGACCTCACTTACCCCTTACACCCAACCTAGTTAATTAAACTTTAGACCTAACCACTTATTTTAACCTTAACCATTGGAATCTAGGCCAACACCATACCAAATCCCTAAAAAACTTTAAAACCCCACCTTATCATAACTAACCATTGGTGGTCATGCTAACCACCAATAATTGGTGACCCCTAGTTCTTAGGGTGTCGACTGTCGATGGTCAAACCTGACCATCGATAGTAAGATATGGTTGTTCCATGATTGAAATGCCTAAAACCCCTAGGGCCCAAAACCATAACCAAATGAGAAATAAAATAACCTAAGTACCTTACATAACTAACATTATACCCAATTTCCTTAACCATCCTATAAATTTGACACTCTACCCACCATTTTGACCAAAGCCTCTAAAAGCCCCTACCTAGGGCACACATGAAAAAATAATTTTAATACCTACCCAACCCAATAAAATTCCAATTATCAAAATCAAACTACACAACCAATTTAAATGCACCCTAGCTCATTAAATGACCTCTTCTATGGTTTGGGACCCATGAGTAGGCACCCAACCATGTCCTCATGCTCACTGCATCCTAGACCCACATAATCACCCATATGCCTCTAACCAATGAACAATACCCACCTCAACAAATACCTTCCTTTCAAAATTTCAAAATCACTCAGAGCCTGGTCAAACAATGCCCAATAGTTAAAATGACAGATTAACCTTTTTTTACTTTTACCCATATATTTTTATGGTTTCCCTTAAACATTGATGGTCAGGGTGACCATTGATGGTTATCATGACCATTGATGGTTATGGTGACCATTGTTGGTTAGTTTTTAGGGACCCTGACCATCGATGGTTAGGAAACCATTTAAACCCCTAATTCCACTTTTTACCTACAACCTCCCAAATCCTAACATAACTACACTAGGATTTTGCCTACTTTGGAGATGCCTTTCTCCCACCAAATTAACCCCCTTGTCACTTATCGCTTGGTCCTTTGGCCACAGTGACAACATTTCCATGTTGACCTTTTTGAATTTCACACCATCTCATGCATACTAACCCACTTGTGTCTCAACAAGAGTACTTCCTACCTTGGATACCTACAACACTTGACCCATTTATTTTTTCCTTAGGATCATTTATTACCTTGGATACCCATTGGATACATAGATATCACTTAGGAGACTTGTATTTATGAGTGTTCCCAATTACCACACCTATAGATGGTCACATAGTTCATTCATCCCTTGTCCTTCTTAGCACTAACCATTATTTTTCCTTACATTGACAACCTCATCTATGCATGTTCTTGGCTATCACACATTTTATTACATTTTATGTGCACATTTGCATCTCAAATGGTGAACCTCATGTCAACACCTAGTGACTCACCATCTGCCACTTATCAAATCCATACCCACTTCAACTTCACCTCACTAAATCCTAGTTTTAGGGGGAGCACCTCCTCCCACTCTTGAGGCACCTAAACCCATGCCCCATACTCCATTTTTATTTTACAGCTCATCTATGCAAGCTACACAAAAAAAGGGGCAAAATGTAGACATCAAAAATCCACACACCTATGATTCCAAATGTCAAAGTATCCCTAGAAGTACCCATGGAACCTCTTAGGACCAACCTACACCTATCAAGCCTAAAACAACTATTACACACTCAATTACACCTATATGAGTAACCTTAGCATTTAAGACCCTATCCTTGGGGACCCTTACCATCGATGGTCAAGGTGACCATCAACGGTTATCCTTGATAACTCCTAACTATCAATAGTTAGGATCCACTTTCTCACCAAGAGCATGCAAGATCTATCAACCCTTTTATAAATATAACATGTCTAATTTCTATTATGAGCCTTTTCATGCATAGATTATATTTAGATGACCTAGTTATACCTTCACTTCCACCTCTTGCTTATGCCTATAAGAGAGAGAGGCTTGGGAGGTCAAATCCATTTACAATAATTATCAGGAGCTCAAACATTCAAGATTTTTATTTTTCAAGTCAATTAGAATCATTAGAATTATCAAGCATTATCAACCATCTTATTGATATACAACTTTATATCATCTCTCAACAAGATTTTAAGTACCATTACTCTACTGAAATAGAACTAGATTCCACCAATAGGCTAACTATGTCAACCACTCACCCAACCAACTTCTGATAAGACAAGTAATTATTTATTACTATCACATACTTTTATTCCATTTCATAATTAATCTATCCCCTACCTAATTCCTAAAATTCATCTATATAATCCTATCATCTCCTATTGATCAAACCCAAAATTCCATAGTTAACCATTGATGGTTAGACCCAACTGCCAATGGTCAGGCCTAACCACCAATAGTCACCTATGATAGAAAAACTAGCAAGCTGATTTTACCCACCCACACCCAACCAAATCTACTTTTCTATGCTTTTGACCAGTCATAGAACCCCTTATAATTTTTTGAAGCATAACTTGACTTTTTATGACTAATCTTTAATTGGTTTATCATAATTTAAATCATTTCTAGTCTATTTTTCTAGTGAGCTTTCTTTTATTTAATTTCATTACCTTTTGATTATTGATGCAAGTACCTTATTTATAGTTTATCAACTTGATTTTTTAAAACTTGTGGATTGATATCCCCTAAGGAAGCTCTCACTTCTGGGATCTAGCTATCGCTAGGAAATCCACCCAACTATCTATCTAACAAACAAGTTTTCTAAAGTGATTTCTTATCTATAGGTCTTCCTTCCAAGCCAAAGAGGAGCTCTCACAATTGTTTGGATTCAATACATGCACAAAAAAGAGGTTTCTCAACCATACCCATATCGATTTTCTTTTATCTCTTTCTTTAAAACTTAAGTGAAAATTTGCATGAAATAATGATATCAAAAGCTAAAGCAAAACTATGATCAAAAAGTCTTCTAGCAATGGCAACATCTCTCTGATATATCAAACACCAATCAACTACCCTAACATATGACTAAATCCATGAGTAATAAACAAGTCTAAAAAATGATTTATTATGTGTTTATACAGATGAGAATCTCTGAATAAGCATATATATAAGTCATACAACATAATAAGATGATAATCTCAAATGAAAAATCTCTTAAAAATAACTTAACCTTCTTTTTTTCAACTTATATCTCATGTTTATTTGAACATGAATATTTAAAGTGACACTTAAGATGAAAATATGTTGTTATCCTTTTCCATCTCACCATAAATATATTTTACAATTTTTTTCATAAGCTACCCTTACCAATGTTCTTGTTGTGGTAAATTTTATCTTTTAGGCCCCCCTTAAGACTCTTTAACAACACAAATTTTTTACTTATATTTGGTGTTTGTCTGAACGTATATATTCAAACTCACATTTAGGCTAGAAATGTGTTTTTTTCCTTTTGTAACTCATCATATATCCATTTACATAAGCTACCCTTACTAATTTGCCCTATTGTGGTAAATTCTATCTTTTGGGCCTTCCCCTAAGACCCATTTAACAACACAAATTTTCAATCTATATCCCATGTCTGTTAAAACATACATCATCAAAATCAAATATAGGATAAAAATGTGTTGTTATATTTTTCCAACTCATCGTAAATCCATTTTACACATTTTTTGCATTAGTTACCATTGTCAATTATCCCCATTATGGCAAATTCTATTTTTGACCAGTTTAATGATTATAACCACCTATGGGAAAATCATTATTTTTGTGTCCCATGTTAATGATTATAACCAATTTTTGGTAACTCATTATTATTTACCACTCCACCTACCCTTTTGGGTCAAATGTATGTGTTCATAATTATAACTACCTTTAGGAAAATTAATGTGTTTTCCTTTCCATTACTGATTATAACTACCTTTGGGAAAATCAGTGTTTCTTGCTTTTTATTCTTGATTATAATCACATTTGGGAAAATCAATATTTTCTTATTTTATATCCTTTACTATAACTACCTTTGGGAAAATTAGCATTTTTTATTTGGTTACTAATTATAACCACCTTTGAAAAAATTACTATATGTCTTACCACCCTATTGGGGAAAATATCTATGCCATTTATTATAACCATGTTTGGATAAACTAGTGACTCCATTGCTATTACTATCTATAACCACCTTTGGAAAATTTAGTATTCCCACCCCTATTTCCATACAAATTGTGTCATTTTCTTCATTATGAGGAAATGTTCAAAGATTCTATTTTTGCTACCCACTCCCTCAAGGGAGCATCAAGGGCTTATCAACTGTGCTTTAAATCATGAACCATTTGGATTAATAACTATTTCATTCCTTAAAAATATGTTATTGTGCCTATGTCTCATAATGCCTTCTCTAATAGGGGAAAATTATAGATACTTAGTTTTGGCCACTTTTATACCTAAATTGGCATTCAATTCAATTTATAATAAAAAACACATTTTAAGCCTATAAATCACCTAAATTTCCCAAATTCATTCATGTAAGGATTTAATTTCCTAGAAATATGACGAGGCTAGCTTATTTTTTGTGTTATCCTATAGGTATCACTAACCTAGTTCAAGTATAACACTAATAAAATTACAACCTAGTAATTTGACACTTTTGGCATGCCAAGCTATTAATTCTTGACATTTAAAATAATTGACAAAAGATAAAAAGCACTAAGAAAGATTAGTTAAATTACAAATACTAATTAACTTGCCTAAACAAAATTGGGCCTTATCCTACTATTGGTAAAACATAATGAGACCCTTCAAGGTAGGTAGATTCCTTTGAAGGGGTCCTCTACTGAGGAGGACTCCCCTGAAGAAGACCCTACCTTATGGTCCTACTACCCAATAACCAATATTTCCCATGCTAGTCTCAATTCCAAAAGCTTAGCTAGGGATCCTCCCTTGAAACAATCTATTCAAAAACCTAAACCACTCTTATTAGATAAAGGAACCTTAGAGTAAGTGGTAGGGAAAAGAAACACCCCACTAGTAGATGAGATCAAAACCAACAAAGATCAGCTAGAAAGGTTTAATAATAAAATTCATAAGGCTGAGATGTGTCTAGCAAGCCCAAACTAAGATTATATTCCATGAACAAGGAGGTGACTAAAATTATCCAATCTTTCAATTAAACAACCAAGGCTGGAAGGACCCCTTGAAGCAACACATCATGAAGGTGGAGACATCTTCTCCCAAGATTCCCCCTTATAACCCCCACCAAGAAGACCCCTATGAAGGAATAAATGTAGAAGAAACCCAAAATGATCCTACCTAGGGAGGATGTAGAGGGGCCCAAAAATAAAACTAGGGCCAAAATTATAAAGAGTAAATAGGTCACACATGAGAAGGTGATTGAGGATGTGATAGTACCTATAGAGGGATCACCCCCCTCTTGAAATATTTTACTACTTATTTTCTTGTTGTTTTTCCTTTCATATAGATAGTTTCTAATACTAGTAGTAGTTTTATTTTATTTTCTTTTAACCTATGGGGCTTGTTACTTTATAATACACTTTTTAAATATGGTTCTTGCTCCATATAAAACTAAGATTTTTACCTTATCAAATAAAAAAACTTGTCTAAAAAAAAATTCCAAATCAAATTAGTGAATTTCATTTACTAAAAAAGGAAATTTTAGCCAAAATTGAAGTTAAGGGTCAAATGAGCTAATAAAGTGATTTATTATCTCATAAATATGCAATAATATGACTCACACCTCAAAAATATCAAAAACTAAGGTGTTAAAATTTCATAAGTGCCTTAAAAACCACCCAAAATAAGATTGACTCAACATAAATTAATTTAGACTCAACCAAAGTTAGAATTTAACCTAAACTACCTAGGGTTAGAGTTAGTTATTTGAGCTATAAATACAACTGCCCACACCATTGATAAGTAATATTTTATGTAAGATTATTCTATTGGAATAACTTATTGAATTCCTTTCAGATTAGTGTTATAATATTTAATTTATGCCAAATTTCACACCGAGCCACAAGTGACTATTTGGAGAGATGTTACCACCATGGAAGAGCATTGCTAAAATAATACAATCATCATAAGTTGAGCACACACATCTTTATGACAAAAAAATAAGAATCAAATGTGACAAGGGAGGTAATAAAATGATATTATCTTCATCTCTATTTTTTGTTATTACTTATTGTGTTATGCTGCCCCTAGTTTTCAAGCAAGTGTTAAGCACGAAATATACTGAGAAGGGGGGTGAATCAATATATCATATATCTTATAAATCTTTCCTTTAACCAAATTCCACTTAATCAAACATTTAAGATATGCAATAAAAATAAAAAAATAAACATCACACAAGATAGAGAGAGACACCAAATATAATGTGGAAACCTAATTTGGGAAAACCCACAGAGAATCAATCTCAAATATATTCATGGGAACAAACCCACAAGAGCACCATACCCCTTTGCCGAGTACAAACCTCAGCTACAATTCATGAGCACCAACCCACAAGATCTTCAAACCCCTTTGCCAAGCACCAACCCAACACCTATTCATGAGCACCAACCCATAGGAGCACCAACCCCTTTGCCAAGCACCAACCCAACACCTATTCGTGAGCACCAACCCACAGGAGCACCAACCCCTTTGCTAAGCACCAACCCAACAACAATTCGCGAGCACCAACCCACAGGAGCACCAACCCCTTTATGTATACCACACACCTATCTCTCAATGTTGCTATCTCAAAAAATGATAGATCAATACAACATCTCCTTCTTCTCTCTCACCTTTTCTCTTCTAAGCTAGATATAACAAATACAAATCATATTAATCTCTCACAATTGTTCTTCTAAGCTAGATACTACAATATCAAATCAACCTCTCACTTCCACATTACAAATGGCTACTCAAGCCTTTATTTATAGCTTTTCAAATGACCTTTGGCCTTCCCCCTTTGTGACCTTTCAATCCTCATGCAAAATGGTGCCAATCTTGGATGATTTTTCATATCCAAGCATTTGAAAAGTCATGTGGTGACCCTTCATGACCAAAAACGTCCTTCCCACTTTTGTCCTTATCTTTGGTAACTCTTCGTAGTCCTAAAAGTGTCCCTTCATGAGAAATTGTGCCTTTACTCTTTTGTCTTCACTTGGGGACTCTTGGTATTCCCCAAGATGACTCTTCATGGGAAAATGCATCCCATCCTTCTTTTGTCTTTATCCTGTGGCTCTTCGACTTCTCCATGGGCCCTTCTTTTGTCTCATATGCAACCAAAAATATATTCATTAATATTAAATAAATATTAACTAATATTAGCCAAGATATATTTATTACCAACAATATTAAATGCAATGGGGCCTTTATCACCAATAATGCTAAACCTTTGACATCAATGACAATATTTCCAATAGCAAGAGGGCTTAGTCTTAGTGAATTATTGTCCTTGATGTTTTCTCATTTGGACTAATAAGAGACTAATATACATATTATTTCCTCTTAAAATTACTAAGGTACATCGTACACTTACTTTAAGGACTTGAGGGTTTATATGAGAACCATTGGGATTATTAAAAACCTTTTCTTGGGTGAAGTACACTTCAAAATGTCTTAGGATTGTATTCTTATGTGTGTAGGCCTATGTGTTTGTTTCAAGGTTGGGACCTCATCAAAACCATACAATATTGAGATCTAATGGGTCTATAATCGTGTTTAAGGATCATAGAAGGTGATAGGGGTTATTTCACTAGATGGAATCCCATATCCTCATTAGAAGACTCTGTGAAAGGTAATGGAAACATGATTCTTTCACAAGCTTACAATTTTTCCCCCTTAACTTGAAATTAACAAAAGCCCCTAGAGAATGGCTCTTAAGATATTTAACTTCCTTGGAGGGTGTTTGGAGAATATTAGAGACCATCTTTAGGCCTTTATTTTTCACGTAATCCATCATAATAATCTTAACATGAGTAAATTGTTAAAGTATGTATTTCATGTGTATTTCTCATGTTTTTCTAGTGTCTTGGCTAGTTATTCCATCATGTAATGTATTTTTATCTATCCCACATTAGCTATATTACAAATATTAGTATTTATCCTTACCTATATATGCAAGTTCTTACCTTTTTACTAGCATCTCTTTTTCTCATATTTTGAATAATCATTTGGTTTGCTTTGTGTTACATTCCATTTGTCTACAAAGTGCTACACATTTGTCTCTTTATTTGCTTTATATTTGAGCTTAGCACTTTTTTTTTTCTAAAATCTCTTTTACTACATATGTCTTAAACTAAGAGATCAATATTAGTAGTTCTAATTTCTCATACTTTGAATTGAAGCACTTTTGATGTATTTTTATGCTAAGATTCCTTAGTTTTTTTTTTAAAATTGTGTTAGTTTTTGAAAGATAGCATTGAAATAATTAAACAAAGGTGTTGAAATTCTAAGCTAGGAGTAGGATATGCATTTCTGAGGCATTTTGATTAGATATTTATTTCTCATCCAACTTAGTATCCTTTTCTTACCATGGCATAATTTTTTGTTGGCTTGAAGTATCAAAATCTTCAATGTGACGTCTTTTTCCAATAGAGGATTATTTCTTAGCATCGAAATCCTTATCTATATAAGAGGCATTCCATTTTTTTAAGCATTGGAATCCAAGAATATCTTGGGGTAGAGGAGCATGGACCTAACCTTGACTGTTGCATTAAAATAGAAAGGTATATCTATTGCAAAGATCAAGATCTAACTACTATATTAAAATCTAGCTTGGCATTGGAATAAAGCTTGGTGTTTTGAGAGTGACATCCTTTTCCTTTTGATGTCAACCTTTACCCATGTTGAAATCTACATTATTTTTTATATTTTATATTATTTATCTGAAATCTAGTTTTAAAGGAGGCATTACATTTACAGATTTGTGTAGATTCTTAAAACTATGTTTTTTCCCCTTAAGGCTACATTGAGATTTGATGAAATTATGTTGAATATGTTGGTTTGACTAGAAATTATAAATTGGATGGTGTGATCGCACATATATTGCATGGTCCTTATCTACTATTATGTTGAAAACCAGATCCACATTTCCACCTTTAAGGTCCAATCTTCTACTTGGGGCATCTTTTTCTACATTGGAGTCATCTTTACTTGTAAATATTTCATCAATTTTGAAGAAAATTTGCCATTGGATCCTTTTCTATTGATCTAGATCTCCTTGTGGAGTTCTTGTTTGTATCTAGAGCAAAAAGGGATAGTATTCTCCTTTTTTCTCTCTTTACTATTTTTAATTTTGGTTGAATTTTTTTAATCCATGGAAAATTTATAGTTACAATGAGTGGTTGCATGCCTATGGTCCTTTTCATTTTGCTCACTAAAATCTATTTTCAGTATTTTTTAATTATTTTGACCCATTTTATGGGTAATCATAATAGTTGTATCTTTTGAACTATAACTGAAATTTGAGTTGTCTTTTTAAAATGTCCATGTTTTTCAATTATCTATCTATTTATGTTATTAAATTATAAAAATTCACTATTTTATAAAGTACTAAATTGGGGGGTCCTATAATACAATCTTTTGGGGGGTTATCTTAGTGCCAATTTTTGTGCATGCTTTACATTCTTTTTTCTATTGCTGATTAGTTGGCATGGCATATATATATATGGAATTGATAATTATGATCCTTTGAATACACACAATTACCACACATAGAGACCTATAATAGAGACAATCATTAAGTGCAAAGGATTATGATCCCTAATGAATGAAATACAATGACAGTTCACATGAGAATTTGAAATTTTTTGGCATCAGTGTAAATTTGAAGAATGTATGGGATTGATTAGGAGTTATGTGAGTGATAGTCTCTTATTTCATTTTGACAGGTGTGATACTCCATTTAAAATATGGACTAAGTTAAAAGGGTTGTTTGGAAAGGTAGATCACTTGAGAGTGATGTAGCTTTAAGTGGAGCTTATTTCATTAAATTTAGAGGACTTTACTTCTATTGTATATTCTCTCAAAAAAATTAAGAATTTATTGACACAGTTGAATAGGAGTAGATGGAATAAGAAGGATGAAAAGTGTGTGTATTTTATTTTGTCTAAGTTAAGTGACCCATTTTAAATCTTTAAATCTACCTTTTTATCGAGTATGGATACCTTAGGTACCACATTCAAAATTATATATCTTAAGTTGTTTTATGAGAGACTCATTAAGGAGGAATTCAAATTGTCTCACCTTGAGTCTTCCACCTCTCAAAAAGCATTATTGGCCTCACATCCTAAGTCTAAAGGAAAATCTAAGAGTAAGAAGAAAAAAACTCTTCCTCTACCTCAAAATGTATCTAAGCCTACTAGCACTTCTATATCTAAACCAAAATCATCTTCTAAATCCAAGAATAAGTCTAATCTATCTTGGTCTTATTTTAGAGGGATTAGTCATGAAGAGTCTAGGTGTTTCAAAAGAATGCAAACCTTAGAGGATACCATTAGGAAACACAAGATTTCAATCTACACTCCACCATCTCATGAGCATGGTAGAGCACTTTATTTTGTTGGGAGATCATAGTTACCTATTTCAGATAGTTGGGTCCTTGATTATGGTGCTTCACACTATAAGACTTATACCAATGAGACCTTTAAATCTCTTGGTTTGAGTTCCACTTCCAACATTGAGGTTGGATATTTTTCCTCCATTTATTCTAAGGGGAAGGGTGACATACAACTAGATAGTGGTTTCATCAATGATGCATTATATGTTATAGACATCACCACAAATTTACTTTCAATGTATTAGATTTGCCATTCTGGTCAGGGCAAGATAGTGACTTTCACACCATAGGGTGATAAAGTTTGATATTTGTTAGAACCACACATACTCATTAAATAGGGTGTTGTTGATCATTATTTTTGACTTTACTATTTTGATGGTTTTGATGATACTACTCCTTTAGGGATGTGTTTAGTTTCTCATCTAGATTATGAGAGTTAGCTTTGGCATGAGATATTTGGATACCTCAACTATAGATATTTGAAGGAAATGAGGACTCATAGTATGGTAAAGGGTCTTCCTATAGTTTTATGTCTTGATGATGTTTGCCTTGGTTGTGCATTGGGTAAAAAACATTAAGTTCCTAAGGGCATGTCCATTAGATCTTATTCATCTCTTGAGTTTGTGCATAGTGATTTGATGGTATTTATTACTTCGTTTAATAGAGCTAAGTATGTACTTACCTTTAATGATAGTTTCTTGATATGTACTTGGGTTTATTTTTCAATTAAAAGAGTGATGTATTTTATCACTTTAAAGTCTTTAAGTCTTTGGTCTATAAACAATCATCAAATTGCATCAAGAAGCTTCATATAAAAAATGGGTTGGGGGTGTACTTCAGTCAAGATTTCACTAATTTTTTAATAGCCCATAGTATTGTTCACCAACATTGTATTGCACATGCTCCACATTAGAATGGCTTAGTAGAGAGGAAAAATTAGACTTTAAAGGATATGTCTAACTACATGATTCATTCATAGGATTTACCTCCTATCTATTAGCTAGAGGTAGTTAATTGTGTGAACTACATTACGAACCACACACCACATTGAGCACTTGAGCATATTACTCCATAAGAGGTTTGGTCTGGATCCAATCCTGATGCCTCATTTTTCCAAGTCTTTGGGAGCCTTACTTGGGTGTTTATACCAAATAATAAAAGGAAAGAATTAGAAAAGAAGATCAAACCTTTAGTATTTGTAGGGTATTGTGAGGACATGAGATATTATCATCTTTTAGATGCTGATACTCATGATGTTCATTTTTTAACACATGTATATTTTGATGAGTGTTTCAAATATCATGACTCTTCATCTTCTTCCATGCCTAATTATTATTATTTACATGATTAACCTCTTCTCAAGGATTCATTATCTGAGGAGCTAATTTAGGAGATTCTTGAGGTCATAGAGGATGAGGATCTTATTCACATTGATGTTTCTACTATGCCTATGTGGGATTGTACTATAATTGATGAGGTAACACCATTCATACAAGATATTCTACCTACTCAACATCATCATGCACATTCTACATGTATTAGAATTTTATGTCAAGCATTCTCTAGGGATCTATAATATTTTTCATATGCACATGCAATAAGGAGTGGGATGATGTAATGACAAATGAGTATTCTTAATTGATGAAGAATCACACTTGGGATTTGGTCACTCTTCTTAAGGAAAGAAAGTTGGTTAGGTGAAAATGAATTTACCACACCAAGTATGTAGTTCATGGGTCCATTGACAAGTATAAGGCACATCTTGTTATAAAGGGAGTCTCTCAAGTCAATTGTATTGACTATTTTGAGAATTTTGTGCCAATTTCCAAGATGGATTATGTTCACCTTGTACTTTATCTTGCTACATCACAAGGTTAGATTGTATATTAAATGAATGTTAAGAATGCCTTATTGAATGGATACATTCATGAGGAAATATCTATGGAGCATACCACTAGGTTTTTTCATGATTATTCTCTTTTTGTTTTCAATTTAAGAGGTCTCTTTATGATCTCAAATAAGCCCTTCAAGCTTGGTATGAGAAGATGGATTCTTTTATTATCTATAATGGCTTTGTTCACTGCCACTCTAATCCCATAGTGTATATTAAACATATTGGGGAGGATATTATCATTATGGTATTGTATGTTGATGATCTTCTTCTCAAAAATATCTCCTCATCTTAGATTTAGACTATTCAATAGGCACCTTCAACACAATTCAACATGACAGATATTGGCCTTATACATTTTTTCCTTTGTTTACAAATTTCACAGTCAAATGTAGGTATCTATTTGAGATAGTCAAAGTAAAAATTTGATTTAATTTAGTGTTTTGGAATGGATAATTGAAATCCAAGTCCTACTCCTTTTCAGTCTGGAGTGATTCTCACTACCTCTTGTACTACTCCACTTTATGATCCTACATTGTATAGGTAGATGGTAGGGAGTCTTGTCTATTTGACCCATACTCACCTCAAAATTTCATTATAGTTAGGATTTTATCTAGGTTTTCACATGAACCTCATCATAATCATTGGTAGGATGATAAGAATATTTTAATATATTTCTGAGGTATTACTCATTTTGGATTACATTACACTAGGGGTTCTAATTAGTTGGTTGGATATAATGATTCAAATTGGGTAGGTTTTATTGATGATAGGTGTTCCACTTCTAGCTACATATTTTTTATTGGTTTTTCACCTATTTCTTGATTATGTAAGAATAAATAGACTATTATAATTTCACCTACAAAGGTTGAGTACATGGCAGTAGTTAAAATGAGTCAGTTATTGACAGAGTTTGGTTTCATGAAAGATTTACCTAATGTACTTTGGTGTGACAACTAGAGTGAAATTTACATATCTCTCAACCCATTTGAGAATCAATAGACCAAGCACATTAAGGTTCATATGCACTTCATTCATCATCAAATTTAGGATGGCATCTTTAGCTTGGTATGTATTTTGACTCAACAACAGTTTGTAGACATCTTTATGAAGCCTTTTGCATCACCTCATTTCATTGAGTTATGTGGCATGATTTGAAATTCATAATTTTTCCTTGGGGGGTGTTATGAGGACATATTCCATATTAATTTCATGAATAAATATTTTACATGAGTACCTTATCATGCCTTGTTGCTAAGACTCATACTATGGATATGCCACTATTTCTTTTTTTGGATTTTGTTAACCCATAGCTTCACTTGAATGGGGGTGTTAGAGTATGTATTTCATGTGTATTTATCATGTTTTATAGTGTATTATCTATATATTTCATTGTGTGGTGGGTTTTAATGTATCTCACATTAGTTAGATCAGCTAGATTAATATTTGGCCTTGCATAATAAGCAAGTGTTTACTTTTGTACTAGCATCTCTTTTTCTCATATTTTTAATAATCATTTGTTTTGATTTTTATTGAATTTGATTTGTATTTAGCTACTTGTGATGTTATTCTTGTAAAATATTTATATCTTAGCCTCATGGAATGTTTTTACCATTCCTAACAGAAATACTAATCCATCAACTCCTAGGGTTTTAGGGGTTTTAACTATCTACATGCTTTTTCATAGATATATATGCTTTAAAAATCATAAACTAGTCCAAAAATCAATATAATATGAATTAAAAATCTCTTCACCTCCCCATAAAATCACAACCAAGATAACATGTGAGTCTTCCCACTTGTTTAAGTTTGCAAATTGCCTTTTTAGATTCATTCATTCATGGACTGCATGTTTTGGTTTCTCCCTTAAGGAGTGTAAAAAGTTATTTAAGGCTTGGATAATAATTTTAAAATCTAATTTTTACTTAAATACTAATTATAGGATCTACAAATTTCACTTTTACACATGAAACATATCACTCAATCCATCCCTAGGTCTCTTGATGTTCCTAAGAGAAGATTTGAAACCCCTTAGATCTATGATAACTATTTAAAAATCTATAGAACCCTTTGAAAATCATGTTTCCACATTTATCATGATAAAAACCTAAAAATCATGGCATAAATCTATTTATAATAAGGTAATGAGATTTTTGAGTGCATGAAGTGTGAAGGAGTAGGCTCAAAGGAGTCATAAGGTTGTGAGATGATGTAATCATCTTCATTTTCACATGTTAGTGATTTCAAAGGTCCTAAAAAATAGGTCTAGGGTTTAAGGTTTTAGGTTGGAATGGAGAGTTTTTAAATGGCATGCAAAAAATAAAAATGATGAGCTTATCGATCTTGATACCATGATCAGGCTCAAGACCAAGCTTATATTTAAGCTACTAAGCTAACCAATGAGCTCGATCCCACATCCCAAGTTTTTCATACACTAAACTCAACCCATCCTCTATGTATTTAATTGTTCTTAATCTTCATGCATTATGAGTTCAACACCTAATTTTGTTTGATCAAAATGGTCCATAAAAGACCAATTTTCTTTTTAGACCCATTGCATATAAAATTCCCCTCACCTATTCACATAGTCCATGTAGGATTATTCTTCTAAAATTGCTACCCATATTTGGCTCACCAAGCTCAATTTCATGGATCTTGACCCATTACCTTTCCTTTTATGATCTCATTTAATATTCATTGCACTAACTATTTAGTGTTTGTTGATGGAAAGGGTGCATGAGATGCTAGATATTCTTTGCATGAAATTTGGGGTTATTTGATGCATGAACTTGGAGTTACATCATGGAATACATGGGATTATTTGAGATTTATCTCAATGAGTAAAGGACATTATTACCACATAAATATTTTTGAGGGTTTAAATATAACAATGATTCCCACTTCATTGGTCATAAGACCAATCTATTCCCAATGCTTTGATTGGATGATCTTATATATCCCGAGAGAAAGCATGATAGATATTGGCAATGTAACTCAATCATCATTTGATTATAAAGGCATGGTTTAACTTGGGTCATGAAGCTTAGGATTAGCCATAAAAAAAAATTTGGTCAAGATCAGGCTTAACAATGCTTTAAAACACCAAGATTAATAATGCAACATGTACTTGTTAGGGATCCTTGAGGTATTAAAATGAAATTATGCTTTATGTAATGTGAAATAGGTGGTAGACACATCTCCTCAAAAAATGGGCCCAACCATAAGAACATTAAGTATCTATAGGCTTGTTAAATTGGAGAGATGAGGTGGGGGTAATAATGACCATTCTTGCAGAGATAAAGAGAAGCCCAACCCAAGACAATCTTTCTACTAGTCAACTCAGAGACATTTTGGAATATTGAAATTTATTAGAACTTTAATCTTGTATTATTATTATTATTATTATTATTATTATTATTATTATTATTATTATTATTATTATTATTATTATTATTATTATTATTCCTCCACTATGATTACAATCCCTTTTTGATGCCTTTAAAGGCCTCAAACCTCTAAAGCATACCCTCATGGAATGGAGGATCAATACACCATTATGTTTTTTTGAATGAATCACTATTTACACTTTGATTATGTATCATCTTTCTTACTTACACCAACCTTTTCAACTTCTCAAATATGTTTGTTTCCTACAGTCTATACATAATCCCCATAAAATTTTTAATGATATAATATTTTTTCACTGATGAATTGAAATGTCATTATGTGTTATTTTCCTTTTCACTCTTTTAATGCTTGAAACTAAACTCTAATCACCTTTTATATCAATTATGAGTAATAATCACATATTTAATGCCTGTAATCAACAACACATACCTTAATAACACTCTTGAATGATAGAATGAACCACATTGTGAGGAAATGAGAGATTAATTTATGGTTTCTATTAACTCTTCAAGTCACCTTGATCTCATACGGAAGAAGCAAAACTCTCTACATCAAATTGGCCTTCACAACACTTTTTAGGAGTAATTTTTCACAGTCAAATTATGCTCATTTCTCTCCAAAATTTTCATGATGATATCCATATGTTGAAAGAGTGAAAATGTGAGATAATCATAGGAAATACCTTCCCCAAAGTTAAAATATTTATATGTTAAAAATTGGATTCTACACTAAATTTTTTTCCTTAGGCATTTTCTACATCTTCCAGTTGTCAAATCTTCCCAATGTGCACCTTATAAACTTGATTTCATAAGACCAAATGAAGTCCAATCACCTTAAAAATTTTCATGATGGTAGGAAAATGTGGTAAAAATGTGTAAATTAATAAGTCACATGAAATTTTCTCCCATGTGTGAAATTTATAGGGTTAAAAAATTGGATTTTAAGCTAATTTTTACTATCAATTTTTTACATTTTCATTTTTTGGATCTAGCCAATGTGCACATTTCAAGCTCATTTTTGTAGGGGTAAAAGAGGCCAAATGTTGTTAAAATTTCACATGGTTATATGAAAATTTCACTATAGTTAAATGGGAAAGATAGTGTGAAAATATTCAATATCATGTGTGAAACATGCATCCATCAAAATAATATTCTACATTGTTTTATACTTGGTCATTTTTTTCATGTTCTAGTTGCTAAATCTACTTAGTGAGCACTTTTGAAACCTGTAATGCATTTTGTTTTGCATTTGTTTTAGTTTTCATAAAAGATATATAGTGGTGTAAAGTGACCCTCCTGAGAAGGTTTATTATTTATCCAACTTTGACCAGAAAACACTTAGAGGGTAGTGTACAAGGATTAATTTAACCATTTAAAAAAACTATAAATACCATTTTTATCATATTTTAAATATATTTATATAAATATAGTATTTGATTGGTTTTGATCATGTCTTACTCTATGATTTTCTATTTTACCATATTTTGAAGGTGTTAATGCAACTATGCATGACTGCATATTGGTTTTTAGCCATATATTTTTATTTATAGATCCAATTTCTATGTTTCTCACTGAACTATAAATATGTTATATTCCTCCTTATAATGATTATAATTTAAAATTTGAGAAATGCATAATTGAAAAATCAATCAATGTTTTAGCTAGAATAGTGTATTGATTTGACCCAAGTCTGCAAACTTCAATACAAATGTGGCTACTGACATCAGGTGTTACTTATAGAATGTAGAGAATGGGAACACTTTCACTTCTAAAATATATCTCAACTACTTCCCAAATAATCATTTATTATTTTAATTTCCCCAATAGTGTGTGAGATTGAGTAAATATCTTGAGCTCTCAAATTGATTATATAAGTAGGCCAAATTATCAATATAAATATCCTTCTTATTTTTATAAAAACTATTTACCCATTTGAGTTATAATATAATATTAGGCTTTGAAATTAATAAAAACATAATTAATTTTCTTCATGTTCTACAATTAATGGTTGTTGATCTTTGTTTATGGATGTACATCCCTCTCATTGTTGTCCTCTATTCACACTTATACAAGGAATCAAAATCATCTTTAGGTCACACATTATGTATAAATGGGTGTACATATGCAATATTTATGGACCATTCTTCATCACTCTTAACATTGATTTTTGTTCTCATACCTCCACATGAAACACTTGTGCATTTGGTGTCTAGTTTGAATACTACATGTACTAAGCTCCTTATTTTTATTATGTCATTAAGTGGGTGAGGTGTTCATTATATTATTATTACATCATCTCTTTCCATCTTGAAAATCCTTTGACCCTCTCTCACCCATTTTTCTTTTTCAAGATTAGGTTTAACATTATCTATAGGTTTCTTTTTTTCTCTTTATAAATATGTGTGCTAGTCCTAAACTAGGTGCACTTTGATTAAAAGTAATTTGACCTTCTCTGGAGGTTAATCCCAAGGAGCATAAGAGTCCAATTAAATAATTCATGTATACATATATGTAACGATACACATGAAGGATATAGAGTGACATGAATAAATAAAACATACAAAGATAATAGTGAACACAGATCAATGAACCAGTACATAGGAATTACCAAGATAAAAATCTCAAAGAGATAAAAGACACACCAATGTGATATTAATATATTTTAGAAACCAAATTTCCCTAATACATAAAATTGTTCTCACTTATTCAATAGCCTTCACAAAATTATTTTTTTCATGTGTAATTCATTATTGATAATATAATATTTTCCACACATTAATAATAGGGATAAAAATTTATTTATAGTGAAATATGAAGGGATGTGACCATTTTAAACAATGAGTCCAACCATCCTATAAATTACCAATAATAATAAACATATATGTTTTATTGTTACTGATAAGTAATAAATAACTGATGTTTTATTATTTATTTACATGAGGTTATTAAACTGTGTTAATAAATAATAAATCATTATTATTTAATTAATTAAAATGTACTAAGGGTCTTATATTTTTGCCACTTAGACATTAAATTTTCTAACACTCTCCTTTAAATCTAAGTGGCAATAAATGTCATAGTCACCTTAAAAATAAATTCTACTATGTATAAAATTGAAGGATTTAAAAAAACCTTCATCATGCCAAACAATAAATTTTGAAATAAAAGGCATTATAATCCATAGACTAATCAAAAATAATTTAGGCTAGCATGATTATGAGACTACATCTCACTGTTTCACATGAATAATCACTAAACATATTTGTATCCTTTTTTAACATAATGGCCTCCATTACAAAGTATGATTTTAATGTATTGGATGGTACAAAAGTAAAACTTCTACATGAATTTTACAATGATTTATAATAAGAACAAGTACAAATAAAGAGAAAAAAACACATGGCCATTATGAAGTGACATTGTCATGCACACTCCCCATCAATGGCAACTTTGAGATGCCTAACATTGAATGAAACTATCAAAACTTGGTAGCACAAAGTGGCTTTGTGAATATATCTAGCACTAGTTCCTCTATAGAATAGAACTACAATTCTAAATCACCATTGTGGACTTTCTCTCAGATAAAATGCACATGAACTTCAATATGCTTAATTTTTTTGTGTTGTGCACCTACACAAAAATTAAACACATATCCAAAAATAGATTCATGATATCATAGTATGGTTAGAATCATAGTAACCACATACAAAAAATATGACATATGTTTCTCTATGGTTAAACACATTTAAAACAATCAAATCATATTTCCATCAAACAAGTTCACTACTTTGATTACAAAGTTAGTGAAGAAAAACATAAATTATTATATGCAATTTATTATTGGATGTCTCCAATATTGATAAGATGAGAATCCCCAACTATCATGTTATGCACATACAATAATTTACTAATAATATGATACTAAGATTAAACATTAAATATCATGTTAGAAAAAAACTCATTTTATAATTTGAGTTTTATCAAAAAACTTGAAGTTTAATATGTTTTAATAAAACATTGAGGTATAACCTCTCATACTTCAAACATGGATAATTTTAGCATGAAATGATATCATCTAATCAAACAAATATGATACTAAAAAAAATAAGTTTAGATATGTATGAATAGAGTAAATATTAAAGTAAATGATGAAGATCTAATAATAAAAACTCCATTTACACATTGCATGTCATGACATATCTTATTATCAAATGAAGTGTATAAGAATGTTAGCTTAAACAATCAAATGATAAAATAATAAAATGAGAGTATCTAATAATATTATCATGGAATTTACTCAATAATAAAATTAAATCATTGAAACACAAATATCCAAACTTACTAAGAATGAGCTTTTTACTAAATGAAATAACTAAACATGATCATTTTATGAAATTAAGCATGATGTTATCCATTTAATGTATTTCCATGCTAACTCATAAGAATTGAATATACACATAATATCTATATATTTTATTTGATTTCTCATATAAGAATAATATATCTATTATAATATAATTATAATAAAATTTATCCAAGAATCAAATAAAATCATTTTACTAACTAATACAATACAGATGAGACACTATCAATATAGTTGGTATCTCTAAAGTAACAACAAAATAGTTTTATCAAATCAAATGAAATGATATGAACATACATGTATTTTTCATGTATATAAATAAAACTATTAATTAGGGGTTCCATTTATATTATGCACAATAATATTCATGGCTTCAGCCCATCAAAACCTAGGAACATTTACAGATTGCAACATTGTTCTACCCATTTCTATGATGGTGCAATTTTTCCTTTCAGTAATACCATCTTGCTGAGGGAAATAGAGATTTATTAATTAAATTTGAATACCAAAATTAATAAAAAAGAATAAATTTATTTAATAACATATTCACCACCATTGTCAGTTTTTAATCTCTTAATATAAAAATTAGATGTATTTTTAACACTAGCTTTAAATTCTTTGAATTTAGACAACACATCAAATTTATTTTTTATGAAAAATATCTGATCATTTTAGTGTAATAATTAATAAAAGTAAAATTATACAAATTATAATTAATAGATACAACTCTAAGATGCCCTACAACATCACTATGAATCAAATCTAAAGGATGTGAGGAATTCACATCATGATTCTTATGAAATGAGTTAGTATATTGCATAACATGTAATCAACCCTCACAAGTTTCATAATGAGAGAAGATAAAAGGAATTACAGAAATAAGATTATTTGTATACATATCATGTAAACTTATAAAATTAATATGTCCTAATCTTTCACACCATAATTGAGATTTATTCTTACTATGCGATGAAAGAAAACATGTAGAAGGAGAGAATATATATAAACCATTCTTTTGAACCCATTAAACAATCAGAGACCCAAATTGGTTTCTAATGGACCATATATATTTAATAAATGTTACAATGAAATTATCATTAGTAATTTTTAAACAAGATAACAAGTTCTTTTTAAGCTTAGGTACATAGAAAACATCATATATAAAAACATTTAGAAAATTAGCTTTTCCCTATTTAGTTTCTTCTAAGAAAGAATTATCTCATAAGTAAATATATATATATATATATATATATATATATATATATATATATATATATATATATATATATATATATATATATAATCACATAAAATATTAGATAGTAAATTCATATGGTGAAATTCACATTTATCTAAAATACACTCATTTTCATTTGAAACAAATAAAGTAGCCTATAAAATAATAACATCCTGATCTTGATTATTATTCTGATTCTTCTACTTGTTTCGATTAGAAATTTTCCCTTTATTATTTTTATAATATTTATTATTAATTATATCCTTATTTTTATAATATTTTTCCCTTATATGACTAAATTTACAACACAAATTTCAATTTCCATTAAACATAGGTTTATGATTCTTATTATCATATTTTTTATTCCTATATTTACTTTTAGTATAATTAGGGTTATATTTCTAGTTTTTAGTGTTATAATAAATAGTATTTAAGATGAGAACTACCTGAATGATATTATATTTAGAATTAAAATTGTTCATAACTTGCTCTTCTTGAATTAGGAGAGCAGACAAGGTGGTAAGGTCAGTGATATCATGCTCAATTTGGTACTAAGAATTCAAAATTAAAATGAAATTTGTAAGATTTTATGAATATTTAAATAAATGATAAAATAATAAAATTTATCTTGAATAAAATTATAATTAAATACATCTAACTGATCTTTAATGCTTTTAAGTTTTGTAAGAAAATTCACAACCTTTTCATCACCTTTCATGGGTGTAGTTAGTGTTGACTATTTTGACCACAAATCAAAATAGGTCAACCCCCCTATAGTCCAAAACTTTTATAGGGATATATTATAATTTAAAAAGCTGTGTCATAGTCCTTTTTATGTTATTTAATATGTTACTAGCCTTGTTCATCATCAATTTTGGTCCTATGTCATTCTATGTCATTTAAGGGTCATATATGAGTCATAAATGAGAATGGTAAAATTTTCAAATCAAGAAAAGGGTTCTAAAATCTTTCTCAACATCCATAGTTTTATTCCCTATTATTTTTATTTTTCAATAATGCTAGTACTAATAGAAAATTGTAGGATCCTAACTGAAAATCAAGAAAACAAGTGAGAAAGGAGGAGTTTTTGTAGTTGTATGGCCCATGAGAAGAGTGGCACATGGAAAGAGATTATGCAATGGATATTTAACTTCATTAGACTCATTTAAATTCTTGAACAAATTTGGAATTATTAAAAATGGCTAAAAATTATTCTACTCTTTAATCGCTCCACTAGACATGTAAAACTAGTCAACATGTTTCTTATTAGTATGACCAGTAGAAGAGGTTCTAGGTTAAATGCCTTTGTGGGGTGATATTACACTCAGTACACATAATTTTAATATTATGATTTCATGGATTGGTCACTTTAAATTTATGAACCTGTTAGCTATATAAATAGTACCCAATAGAGGCCAGATTTGTTTATGTCTGACCCATACCTAGACTACCATGGGAATGATCTAAGGTTGTGGGATGCCTATAACTAGACCAAAACTCTAGGATTTTTTATGAGTATAGATCCTTAGATTTTATAAATTATACCTTTATTTATAAAACCTAAAACTAATTAGAATGAAAAGAATCAATAAATTTGCATAAAGTAAAACCTATTCTAATATGTGGTGATGCACCAAGAATTTGTCAGATCCACTCTTAAACTCATATTCTTTATCACACTAATGATCTATGAAAGAAGATAATGCAATGATTATTATAGTTTTTATGCAATAGTGTTTCATATAGAGGTTATTTTGATACACTTAGACTAGGGAATTATGAAAATAAGGTCTAACTAAGGACACTTAAATTCAACTATCCACTATATTTTTGAGAGATCAATGCTAAGACACAATATATAAAATATAAATAAATTTGATAGAACGTAGTTGAGATTCGACATGAAAGTGGAAGATAACATTCACATTTGCATATTAAATAAAAATAAAACACTAAATAGAGATTAGCAAATGACTATAAAATACTCTATTCACTACTCCAAGAGGTGTTGAATACAATTCTAGTAGAGTCTAGTTGTACCAGCCTGAGGGATGCAAAAAAATAGCTCAAAGGCTATATTTATAGAAGAAAATAAGCAAGAAAGAGGGATTTTTAGTTTTCAAAATATAATTGAATGAGATCAAATCCATTTGAAAATTTGTTATAAACTACCTCTAGAAATCAAGCTCATTCAAACCCTTCTTGATTGATGTAGGTCACTCTAGTCCATTACATCATTACATTATTCTCTCAATGATGCTCTATAGCAGTTGTAATGGTAGGATCAATCTATCTATGTTTTGACATCAATGTAGTTATAACAATTAGATCTATTTGTTAGAGTTCTATCTTATTATTAACTACTCCTTACTAGTTTGTCATGACATGCAAGAGTGGAGAGAAGGGTAACTTTCATGCAATTGGATTTGGATACAAAGTAGTTAAATTCTCCATGTTTACCTTCCTTTTCCATGCAATCTATCACTTTTTACTAATTATGAGGAGCAGATTGTCATATATTGAAATGATAGAGTTACACCATATATACTTTAAGCGACAGTTCATTAATTCATGATTGTGTTTCAAGGAAGATAAACCCTTACCATATCTCATTATCTACCCCTACAAAGTCTTAATGGTGCCATTCCATCTCAAAATATCTACTCTTAGCCCAATTTAGATCATGCTCAAGCTTGGTTCCATTCATACTTGCTCACCTTGGTTGAAAACTAACCCTAGGATCTCCATCTAAGTCATTTAGGCTTGCCTTCATTTTATTAGCCATCAAAAACTGACTTAGGCCATTAACCTCTTGACTCATCTCACTTTATTGATCTACCTAATGTGAACAAACATGATCCATAGATCCTCTATCAAGATTCATTCACTCATGGCACTTGTCAATAATGCATTTTCACTCAAAGTTTGCTAAATCCTTAACTTTATTGGGTGCCATTGATCTTGAATTCATGATTGAATTTCAGCTATTAATCTATCTGGGCCCATTATCTTGTCCTTACCTGCTCACCATTATATTTGATCTAGGCACCCAATATTTGGACACTTATCAAGCCTACACTCAATTAGGCACCCTTTTGACAATATTTTAATGTAAACAAATATTTCATGAGCTTGAATTTTTATGTCCACATAACCATATTGAGATATTTTAATTTCAATGATCATTTTATGGGGCTTTAAATTGACATTCATGAACCTATCAATTGATGTTTCTGGGAACATCATTGATGTCTTTATGACCGTTGATCTTTGGACTCTAATGGATGACTATTGAGCTTTATTTTGACACTTGTGTAAACATCACTACCCTGATGGATCAACTTTGCTAAAATAGATTGGTTGATGTAATTATGTCCTTGGGGAAATTATTGAAGAATAATTTCCTTGAAAGAATTTACTTTTTCTCGGGACTTTTCTATTAGACAAATTATTTTATTGAAATGACTTCAACTTTTGAAGAGGATCCTTTAGTTTTGGACATTTTAGCCAAAATATTTACTTTGTACCTTTTACAGAACTTTATCTTTAGGCTTTGTGTATCAGATAAGATGTTTGAAAGAAATGAGGTCTTTGGGGAAATTGTCATGGGATAATTTCTTGAAATAATCTACCTTATCTTTGCTTTGGATAATTTTATATAGACAAAATGTTTGATAGAGTTCTTATCTTCAAGATCTTTATCTTAGAACAAATGCCTGAAAGAAATCATATTTAGTCTTTTGCCTTAGATTCTCCAAAAGAATTCATGTCTTTGGTAAAATTATCCCACACAATTTTCTTAAATTAATTTGTGCCCTTAAAGCTTTTTAATGAACATTTGTCTTTAGGATTTTTTTCTTGAAAAATGACCCTTCAAAAAAATGTCCAAGACAATTTGTCTAAAATGTGACCCTTCAAAAATTTTGCATTGGCCCCTTTCCTAAAATAAATGACCCTTTAGGGGAATTGTATAGGACACTTGCCCAAGAAAAATACCCTTTAGGTTTTTTGTTTTGGAAGTATTTATGTGCATGTTGTGTTTCAAACAATTTGTTCAAAAGAAACCTACCTTTGAAATTTTCGGCAAACATTTTCCCCAAAATAATTATGCCTTTGGGAATATTATGTGGGTAATTTACCTAAAATAAATATGACACTTAGCTTATAAAAATACCCTTTATGGGTTTTTTTTGGTCCACTTTGTCAAAGAATGATCCTTTAGGAAAAACGTTTTGGAATAATTTATCTAAAAGATACCCTTCAGAACTTTTGCTTAGGACTTTCTTTGTAAAAATTACCCTTTAGGGGTTTTGATTTGGATAATATATTTGAAACAATTACCAACACTCAACCAAATAAAATGGAATAAATATCCTAAAATAAATCATGCCTTGTAATTTTTTAATAGGCTTTGTGTGGAATAATTTCTCTGAGGGAATTCTGAATGCTCTAGCACTTGGCCAAAATTCAAAATATTTGGCTAAGTGTAAACTTAGGCTTTTTTTCGACCTATTCCTACAACTGTTCAACATCATGAAAACCTGCTTGGATCCCTCCACTTTCAATGTTGAGCCTATTTACAAGCCACATGATCCACTCAACAATTGGGACCATACTCATCTATCTAAACTAGGTAGAAGCTTTGTATTTGGGCTAAAATGGCCAATAGAATCATCATCTAGAATTGGACTCATCTTTTCTGCATGTTATTTCCCACACCCCACAATTTTCCTTCTTGTATGAGTAGGTAAATATAATATAATGGTTTAAATGGATTCTAAAAGTATTATAAATCCTTATCTCATGATCCCCACCTTTGTTTCATGTTTTAAAGTGTTTTAATGGACAAGTCATCTCAAGTTATAGGTTAGACTCATATAGAGTGGCACATAAGTTTTCACCATCTATAGAGGCTTAATTTCCTTTTTATGGTATCATGTGAAGGTTATATTATTTTATTAATTATATGAATGTATTATTATACCTCATATCTTCCAAACATAGCTCAAAATATCCTCACATGGAGTTATAGTAAAAAATATACAATACAATCAACTTGCTCCATGACTGTCATACACAATCAACTAAGTGAGCTATGTTAGAACCTAAAAATGTTTGTAAAAGATCAAAGGAGAGTCATAAGTTCATGAACAAATTATTATCACATGATTAATATAGTTTATTTCACCAAATAATATGTTATTAGCATGGGGTAACTTATTCTTTTTACACATAATCCTCTGCCATTAATGAACACATATAGGTTCTTGCAAGAGAATATCATGTTGAGACAAGGCATTTGACTATTTTAAATATACGTATGATTTAAAGGTTTAATTTTAATATATTAAGGATAAATAATATTCGTTATAGTATCTTTCACCATTCATATTTTTCATATTCCAATCTACTACCTTGCCTGCTATTGCAAGTGCATCTATAGGTGTCTCACAAGGGAATGACCACATGGAATAATAACATTTGATATTGTTTAAAGTTTTTAAAGGTTGGAAGGATAAATTTTAAACCTTTATAAAGTCTATAATTGATTATAAAAACTTAACCATGCACATTATTGATGATTGACCTCACTATCTTACATACTAAAAATGTACACCTATAGGTCACCCCACAAAGGTTTGAAAAGTGTTCTTCAGGGATATTGGAACATGTTTTGAGACCATTTTTTAGGTATTAGGTTTTTGAAGGGATCATGTTATCCATTTATGAATTAATATATCAGCATTCATACCTAAGGGGTTGCATCCATATATGGTGACTATGTTTTAGGGATAAGTTCCCTAAAAGCTCTAAAAGAGAGCCTTAGGCATTTTTGGTGCTAATGTATGATGGGGTACCATGATTTTTGGAAGAGTATTGATGAATCAAACTTATTTAATTAGTTAAGGAGTGTTAGTTTTCAAAATTATGTGGATATTGGATAGATAAGAATGATGTTATAAAGTTTTAAAATCATGCATTCACACACTGCAAACCTTTAGTGTTCTCTACAACATTGAGACTCCAAATGACATTCTACCCTCATTAAAGTAGAAATATTCCATATATATGGTAAGTGGTATTAATAAAATGATAAAGGCATGTTATTAACTCAAATTATATCAAGGAAGGTGAAAATAAATGGTCTTCATCCATACTATTCACCTATAGGTGCACCTTGCTCCCCAAAAAGCCCAACTATAGTTGATTGCATGTGCTTTTAGACTCATGACATATATTTTAGAAGGTTAGAGATATGAAAATCATGAAAACTTATAGGTGAAGTTGGTTAAAATACTTTAAAATGGATAATAAACCATGTAACACATGTTTAAGGGATTTATATTCACCTACAAGACCACATTTTGCTCCAAAGTAGTTAGCTACAATTGACTATGACATAACATTGATCTATGATCCTAACTAGTGTTGAGGTTGACTTAACCTAAAGCATAGTGTGATCAAGTGAAGTTTTTAGGTGAACTTAGGTGACTCTAGTTATGTTTTTATAACATGGATAAAATTCTAGACATAGATACCCACCTACAGGCTTATCTTTTCTTAAGTAAGCATACAGAGTAACAATTAGGTCTAGTTGAGAAAAGACATGGTTTAAGGAAACTATAATGGATAATGGAGTATTTTAAAAACATTGTAAAAATTCTTAGTATAATTATGACATCCTCATGTGATGAGATGCCATAGAGTATAAAAGGGGGTTGTCAAACATACTATAGTCTATAATTACAAACCCTATAGTCATGTTGAAGTGAGTATAGTCTGAGAAATGTGAAGAGTTATAAAAGGTTTGGAGTTATATCATGATTAGGAAAATATAACCATGATTATGAAATTGTTATTATATCCTTAGATAAATGAAACAAATCATTAAGATGCACTTGTAGAATGCATACAAGATACTACACAGTCAACCAACTATGAGCCTATTTTAGAGTTTTTGATAGGTTAAAGGATCCATGAGCATATTACACCTATAAAAAAGGATAAATAATATAATAATGACTTTATTGAGACATCCATACTTCCAAATTTCATGAAAACATATGGGAGATACCCTCCATTCTATCTCAAATAAAAGGAACTCTAGGAAATTAGAAAATTGTAGACTTGGGGAGTATATGATGAAAGGATTCATTAAGAGTCTTAACTGTGGTGAATTATGGTTTAAAAAATGTAAATATACATGAATAAACCTAAAAAAATCCTCACATGCATGAAAATATGCTAAAAAAGGGTGGTGAGTAGCTGTATGCAGAGCCCACCATGCCTAGTCTAAGCTTATTACCCATTTGGGGGTCTAATTTTACTTATAACATTAGGAAAGACTTAAAATTAGTGAAAAAAATGTTAATATGGTATTTTTTTACTCTTATAATGTATATTAACCCATATGGAAGCCATTTCTTAGCTCAAACCAATCCAAGCCTGCACAGAATGGAGAACAAAGCTCAAAAGAGGAAATTTAAGAGGTCATACCTAGATGGAGGATTTACATCAGAGTCTAAGGAGTTGGGGAATGTTTACAAAGGTCATGAATAAGCTATTAGTGACTTTTTTTTACAAATTCAATGTCATACCTTTATGAACAATCATTAGAGGTCAAAATCACTCTAAACCCTCTCAAACCCTTGACAAAGACCCAATTGGTAAAATGAACGAGGATAAACATAAATATGGGATATAATGGCATGGGAAATTGTTTGAAAAA
This sequence comes from Torreya grandis, assembly GCA_037957365.1. Taxonomy (NCBI): domain Eukaryota; kingdom Viridiplantae; phylum Streptophyta; class Pinopsida; order Cupressales; family Taxaceae; genus Torreya; species Torreya grandis. The sequence continues at coordinate 1,345,593 of JARHVA010002026.1, forward strand.
ATATATTACTCTCTAGTGATTCTCCCCATAAATTTGAGTTCTACCCTACTTGTATGAACAAAGAGGAAAATAGCTTTCTTTGACATTTTTTGGTGTTTTATAGGTTCAATGAAGAGTAAAAGGATGCAAGTCACTTTTATGGATATGATGAGACTTGAGATAAAATATAATTTCCATTTATTTTAATATAATATATCACAAATTCCTTTTATAACACCTTCATCTTAGCAAATCCAAACTATCATAGTGAAGAAACTAGTGAGAAGGCGAAAAATTCAAGTGGGAGGCCTTTTAAGGTCTTCTTGAGGAATATAAGGTCATGAAGGATCCTAACAGGTGTTTTAAACTATTATATATGGATTATATTAGATAAATAAAGACCAAATTTGGTGTCAAGTGTGAAGGGTGAGTGAAAGATGAATTATTTAGATTACAAGTAGTGATAACTCATCTCCAAAAGAATACCAATGATTACGTACACATCCAATGCATGTTGGATCATGTATAAAACCCATCACCATAAATTCAATCATAAAATATGTCCCTACTCTACTGTGGGATGTTCCAAGAAATCTAGATGATGAAGGTATATTTTTGAGCAAGCAATAAAGGAGTTCTACACCATGTTTCAGGAGTTTCATGTTCTGAGGGACATTTATCCAAGTATACCTTGCATGGTATGTTATATATTCTTGTATCTTGCATGTGTAGCTACTTTTCTCAGCATGAAACATGTCCTAGTGACTCTTAAAATTCATTCTCTTCTCCTATTCCTCTAATTCTATAAGTAGTAGCCATTTTGACTCTTGTAAAATAATACCACACCATGTATGGTGAAACCTTGATGGAATGACAATGTATTTTGAGTTTTAATAATAAATTTAAGTCTAGTTTTGAGTTCATGAAATTTTTTTTAAGTGTTCAAAGTGATGTAAGGTGAAGTTAGTGATAATATTGTATTCTTTCTTCATTTTATCCTCTCATGTTTATACAAGAGTTCATATTCTAATAGGTCATATAGAGTGTATCTAATGTGTTAGACTCCTTTCAAGTGTAAAATTGTTATTAGAGTGTTCAATCTTACCTCTAGTTCACTTACTTTATGTTGTATCATTCATATCACCTCTATGTTGAAACACTTATGTTAGAATCTTTTAGGACTTCAAAGCTAGCTTATATGTCTTATTTTGTAGTGAGATAGATATTATGGTTTTTTGGAAATAATCTTGGTGTATCACACCCTTTTATTAGTTTATTTTCATGCAAAATTTTACCTCTTTTCCACAAGAAAATAGTTAGTTAGGTGATAAGCATTTCAAGGTATATTTAGGGAGCTAGCCCTTAAACCTAGAGGTCTATTTATACTTATAGGTAAACCCATGTATCTATAATTATTCCCATGTTTCCAAAATATAGAAGAGGATTTAACACCCTCAAATAGTGTGAAAGATTCAATGACAATAGTTTTGGCATGCTTGGTGGGACCAAGGTCCAAGAGAGTGGAAAGATTTTTGGTGTGTCTTTCCTCAATCATCTTTTGGAAGTAAGCAAGATAACACCAATAGAGACTTTGAATGAAATATTATAGTTTTATGAATCCCACGTATCTCTTATTGAATATTTTGATCAATTATTATGTTTTATTTGAACTATGAGGTTGATATAAATATCTATGGTTAATATCCCTAATATGAACCTCCTTATCAGTCTTGTTATGAACCACATTATACACCTAAATAGTCTTATCATAATGGCTACCAATCTTATGAGCCATGTAAGTCCTATGGTCCTCCATTTCCCTTTTCATATAGATTCATGTTGTTGGACAACCTTATGAGGAAGGATACCAATAAACATATCAAGTAATGCATTCTTATCAGTACTAATATGATCCATACCAACCATATCGTGATTCTTATCAACCTCAAAAGGATATTTATTAGCCTTGTAATGAAGGATCAGATGATCCCATTGGTTTCCATAAAGATACTACTTCTTACAAACTCAAATCCAACAATGTAGAGATAGCTTTAATCCCCATCATTATCCTCCTCCTCCTCCATTAAACTCATCTCATGTCAAATACCTCTTGGAACTCATACCAAAGATGATAGATAATGAAGATAATATGGTAACATGGGATAATGAGTTTTATGTACTTACATATAATTACATGGAATGGTTAAGAGGTATTTCCCAAATTTTTATACATTTATTAGAGATAGTTAAATGGAAAGAAGGGAATCAATGGGGTATAAAAGTATAATGAGACGTGGAAAAGAAGTGACTTTAATGCTCAATAGATAGGCTAAGGATGTGGGAAGACAAAGGACTTAAGAATGAACATGATAATATTGAATAGCCTTAAGGAGGCTATTAGTAAGGTGTAACTTCTACTAAGGTAGGTGTTTTTCCTCCTAATTGATATTAGTGAAGTCCTCTTTCTTAAATCCATTAACATGCTCTCTACTATATCTCATACTCTATATCTAATTCATAAACCCTCCACACCTCATTTATCACCTACAACTCATGAGCCTAGCCATCAACCTTATATCCCACCCATTATTGAAAATGAGCCTATTTTGAGGGAAGAAATGATGAAGAAAGAGCTCAAGTCATAACTGATCAAGCAGATGTCATGAGTAACTATGAAGAAGAAATAACCATAGGATCTCCCTTTGGTGAAAACAAGTCAAACTCTACCTTATTAAATGAAGATAAAATTTTTGAAGTTTATTTTATATCTATCCATGAGGAATGTGGACAATACTTAGAAGTTCTTAATAAGGAACCCATACCTAATTTCCATGATGAAGAAGATCTTGAACATGATGGTCATGAGAAGGATGAAATATGGAAGAAATTTCATGTCATGAATCAAGAGTTTAAAAAAATTGAATATTTAATTTCTTATCCTAAGGTTTATAATCCTTATCATGAGGTTTTTGATGATCATCTCAAACATGAGGTTGAGTTTGCTATCAAGAATGAAAATGAACTTCAAGTCATTCCTTAAGAGGTTGTAGTCCTAAAGGAGTCTCATGAGACCAAGGTAGAAGATGCAGTCATTGAAAATTAATCCATACCTCAGTCTGATGTTGAACCACCTTTAGATTCATTGGAACATTTATAAGACTAGTTTGATGACTTCATACATCAAGAGGAGAAGATTAAAGAAGTGGTATTTCTAGAAGACAAAGATGACTAGTAGTATAAAATAGAACTATTTAAATATCTTGAATAGCTTTACCAAGTTGAATAACAAGTAAATGAGAAGGTGTACAAAGAGTTTTCCATGGAATGAAATGATAAATATTTTGTAGATTATGCATATCTCCTTGATGAACATGAAGAACATACAGCTGTAAAGGAACCTAATCTTATTGATATCATCATGGAAACTAAGAAGGTATGCCTTGTTTAACCACCATTATAGGTTATATTTAGGTATTAATGTGATAATTTTTAAGCTATTGATATGTAATAGTAATGAATTTCCATATCTGACCTAGTTGTAGATGATTTTTTTTTAAAACATCATGCCAATGAAGTTGGAAAACACCATGAAGATGGAGGCATCAATATCAAGGATAAAAAGTAAACATGTCTCATTAATTCCTTCATTTCATGGATGAAGAGAGGTTTAAAACTTCCCATTTTATCCTATAGTAAGTTCTTATTTTAGGTTAGTTAGTATTTTAGTTAGTTAGTTTGGATTTTGTGTATGTGTTCCATAAGTGCTCATGAAGCACAAGTGTGTGTTTGTTTAGTTTCTTATCTTGTGTGTTTTTTATAGTTAGTTTTATATTATTTGGTGTGGTTTTAAAGGAAATTATGTGTCAATATTTTTAATATGTGACTCCATATCCCAATGGATAGGAGAAGGCTATTGATCTTAGACATAATAAGCATACCACACCTGGAAATCACCAAGAATGTTGACTATTTTGACCACAAATCAAAATAGGTCAACCCCCGTATAGTAGAAAACTTGTATATGGGTATATTAAAATTTCATAAGGTATTTAATATTCCTTTTTATGTGATTTATTATGTTACTAGCCTTTCTTATGGTCACTTTTGGTCCTAAGTCATTCTATGTCATTTATGGGTCATATATGGGTCATAAATGAGAATGGTTCAATTTTCAATGGAGGAAAAGTGTTATAAAATAATTATAAACATAAATAATGGAATTTAATATTAAATTCATTGTCATAAATGTTAGTACTAATAGAAACTTGCATGTTCCTAATTGAAAACAAGAAGACAAGTGAGAAATGAGGATTTTTTGTAGTTGTACAGCCCATGAGGAGAGTGGCACATGGGAAGAGATTGTTATATGGATATTAAAATTAATTGGACTAATTTAAAATATTTAATATATTTATATGATTAAAAATTGCAAAAAACCATTATGCTCTTCCATTACTCCACTAGACATAAATAACTAGTCAACATGTTTCTTCTTGGTATGGCTAGTAGAAGAGGTTTCAAGTAAAATGTCTTTGTAGGGTGATATTAAAATAAGTAAAATTTATTTTAATATCAATATTTTTAATATTTTTCACTTGTGATTTATGAACCATCATTCAAAAGTAGACTACTCTATTATGTATATTATTTCCCATACCCCATAGGTTTCCTTCTCATATGAGTAGGTCCATATAATAAAATGGTTAAAATTAATTCTAAAGGGATTATAAATAATTATATCATTATACCAACATTTGGTTTCATATTTTAAATTAATTTGATTTTCAAAACATCTTAAGTTGTAGGTTGGACTCATAAAAAGTGACACATAGGTTTTTACCATCTATAGAGACTTCATTTCCTTTTGATGGTATCATGTGAAGGTTATATGATTTTATTCATGTTATAAATGTATTTTTTTACATAATATCTTCCAAATTCAGCTTCAAATATCCTCACATGGAGTTATAGTAAAAAATATACAATATGGTCAACTTGCTCCATGACTATCATACACAATCAATAGAGTGAGTTATGTTAGAGATTGAAAACATTAATATAAGAGTAAATGAGAGTAATAAGGTGATAAACACATTATTATTCAATTATTAATCAATTTTAGTTCACTAAATAATGTGTGATTAGCATGGGGTAACTTATTCTTTTCTATAGATAGTCCAATGCCATTAATGAACACATACATGTGCATGTAAGAGAATAGCATGTTGAGACAATGAATTTGACTATTTTAAATATCCATATGATGGAAATGTTTCATTTGAATATATTTATTATAACTAAGACTGGCTATAGGATCCTTCAGCATTCATATTATTCATATTCTAATCTATTACCTTGCCTACTACTGCAAGTTCATCTACAAGTGTCTCACAAGAGAATGACCATGTGGAATGAGATAATTTGATCTTGTTTTAATTTTTTAAAGGTTATAAGGATCCATTTGAAACATTGAGAAATTATATAAATGGTTATAATACATTAACATGTGCATTATTGATGACTGACCTCAGTGCCCTTTATACTAAAAATGCACACATATAGGTGGCCCCACATAGGTTTAAAAAGTGTTGCTTAGGGATATTGGAACATGTTTTGAGACCATTTTTGAGGTCTTAGGTTTTTTAAGGGATCACGTCAACCATGTTTTAATTACTATATTAGAAGGTATACCTAAGGAATTGTATACATATATGGTGACTGTGTTTTAGGGATAAGTTCCCTAAAATCTCCAAAATAGAGCCCTAGGCACTTTTGGTGCTAATGTATGATGGGGTAGCATGAGGTTTGGAAGAGTAAAAATGCATCCACATTATATCCTTGATGAAGGAGTACTATTTTTCAAAATTATGTGTATGTTGAATATATAAGGATGATGTTATAAAGTTTCAAAATCATGCATTCACACACTACAAACCTTTAGTGTTTTATATAGTGGTAAACCTCTAAATGAACTTATAACCTCATTCAAGTAGAAAGAGTCCATATTTATGGTAAGTGGTATTATTAAAGTGATAAAGGCATGATAATAACTCAAATAATATCAAGTAAGGTGAAAATACATGGTCTTTATCCATACTATTCACCTATAAATGCACCTTACTTCCCAAAAACGCTAGCTATAGCTGACTATAGGCACCTTTAGAATCATGACATACATTTTGGAAGGTTAAAGGAATGATAGACATGAAAAATTATAGGTGAATTTTTTAAAAATATTTTTAAAGTGATCCTAAACCATGTAACACAAGTTTAAGGGATTTATATTCACCTACAAGAATACATTTTGTTCCAAAGTAGTCAACTATAGCTGACTATGACATAACGATGATCTATCATCCTAACCAGTATTAAGGTTGAATTAAAATAAAGAATGGTGTGATAAATTGAATTTTTTAGGTGAAATTATGGGAATTAAATGATATATTAGAACATGGATACAATGCAAAATGTAGATACCCACCTACAGCCTTATCTTTTCTTAAGCATACAGTTTAACAGTTAGGTTTGGTTGATCAAAGACATGGTTTGAGGAAACTAGCATGGATAATGGGGTAGTTTAAAAACATTTTAAAAAACATTAAATATTATGATGACATCCTCATGTGATGACAAGCCATAGAGCACAAAATGGATTTGTCAAACACACTACAGTCTATAATTGAAAACCCTATAATCATGTTGAAGTGAATATAGTTTGAGAAATGTGAAAACTTATAAGAGGTTGGGAGTCATATAATGATTAAAAAAATATAAATATTATTATTACCATATAATTATGTCTTTATAAAAAGGAAATATATCATGAAAACCATCATCAATATGCACTTGTAGAATGCATACAAGATACTACACAATCAACAAACTAGGACCCTATTTTGGTGTTTTTGAAGGGTTAAAGGATCCATGAGAATAATACAACTCTAAAAATGGGTAAAAAATATCATCATGACTTTATTAAGCCACCAATATGTCTAAATATCATGATAACATAGGGTAGATACACTTTGTTTTGTCTTAGATAGAGGGTACTCTAGGAAATTAAAAAATTACAGATTTGGGGAGTATATGATGAAAGGGTGCATTAAGAGTCTTAAGTGTGATTAATGATTGTTTAAATAGTATAAATATAAATTTAATAACTTAAAAAAATCCCTCACATTCATGACAAGATGATCATAAGGGGTGGTGAGTATTTGTATGTAATCAAATCCCACTATGCCTAGTTTAAGCCTATTGCCCATTTGGGGGTTTACTTTCACTTCTAGCATCAGGTGAGAATTATAATGAGTTATAACATGTTAATATGGGTTTTTAGGTATTTTTAAACTATTTTAATGTATAGCTCAGACCAATCCAAGCCTGCATAGAATGGAGAACAAAGCTTGAGAAAGCAACTTTGGGGGCTCATAGCTACTTGGAGGATTTACATGGGAGTCTAAGGAGTTTGGGAATGTTGAAGGAGGTATTTAATAGTGAATTAGTGATTTTTTTTATAAAATATAATGTCATAACATTATGAATAATAATTAGTGGTCAAAGTCACTCTAAACCCTCTCAAACCCTTACCAAAGACCCAATAGGAAAAATGGAGTAAGAGAATCCATATGGGATAGAATGTATTGGTAAATGGTATGAATTTTTATAATAATCTTTAATTATCCTCCCTATTCATTTGGGTTCTATCTTACTTGTATGGACAAGGAGGAAAATGGATTTATTTGATAATTTTTTCTATTTTGTAGGTTCAAGTAAGAGTCAAAGGATGCAAGTCACTTTGGTAGATAGGTTGGTACTTGAGATAACCTATAATTTATATTTATTGTATCATAATATCTCATAAGTTCCTCTTATAACACCTTCATCTCAACTAGTCCAAATTGGCACAATGAATTAGCTAGTGAGAAGGTGAAAACATCAAGTGGGAGGCCTTTAATGTCTACCTAAGGAATCTAAGGCCATGAAAGCTATTAACAGGTGTCATACACTTATTTTTGTGGATCATATTAAAAATATAAATACCAACTTTGGTTCCAAGTGTGAAGGGTGAGTGAAAAAGGAGTTATTTGGACTATATGTAGTTATAACTGATCTATAGAATAATACTAATGATTAGGAACACCTAAAATGCATATTAGAGTATTTATAAAACCCCTACCCCTTATTTAAATCATCACACCTATCCCTAGTATACTATGGGATGATCTAAGAAGGCCAATGATGAAGCTAATTTTTTTAGCAAGTAATTGATGAGTTATATGCCACATTTAAAGATTTTCATGTTTTGAGGGACATTTGTCCAAGTATACCTTGAATTTTATATTCTATAATCCTATCTCCTACTTGTGTAACTCCTTTTCTTAGCATGACACATTTCCTAGTGACTCTTGAACTTCATTATCTTCTTCTCTCTCTCCAATTCTATAAGTAGTAGCCATTTTAGCTCTTGTAAAATAATACCACACCATGTATGGAGAATCCCTAACAGAATGACATTGTATTTTGAATTTGAAAAATAAATCCAAATATATTTTTGAGTTCATGAACATTTATCTAATTTTTAAATATGATGTATGGTGAAGTTAGTGATAATCTTCTATCCTTTATTCTTTTTATCTTCTCATGTTTATGCAAGAGTTCCTATTCTAATAAGTCATATAGAGTATAGATAATGTTTTATACTCATTTAAAGTGTAAAATTATTATTAGAGTGTGCAATCTACCCTCTAGTTCACTTACCTTATGTTTTTTGATGCATATCACTTCTATGTTAAAACACTTATGTTAGAACCTTCCAGGACTTGGAAGCTAGTCTGTATGTCTTGTTTCTTAGTGAGATAAGTATGATGGTCTTATGGAAATAATCTTGGTTTATAACCCCCTTAGATTAGTTTATTTTCATAAAACTTCTATCTCTTTTCCCTCAAGAAATTAGCTAGTTAGGTTAAGCATTTCAAGGTATATTCAAGGAGCTAGCCATAAACTTAGAGGTCTACTTCTAATTATAGGTAGAACCACATATCTAGAAGTATTCCCAGGTTGACCAAATCTAGAGGAAGATAAAACACCATCCTCTAGGGTATAATATTTGGTGATAATAATTAATAATTTAATGATTAACTTAATGATTTTTTAGAGATGAGTGCCCTCATGCATGGATTTGAGGAGTTTCCAAACATCACTAGGAGACTCTTAATTATTAGTATGGATAAGAAATTCATCCTTAACACTCTATCAGATAATGGAAATAAATTATTATGATTTATATTGAAATTTATTAGTAAGCTCAGGGGTTACATATCATCCAAAAGGGGATTTTTTTGTCCCAATAACAATATTCCATAACTTGCAAGCCAAAAATTTAAATTTAACATGAATTTTATATATATTATACTTATTTTCATTAAGTATTTGAGATTTATCTAAGGAAAACTGAGGTGAAGACATAGCTTCCCTTTGAATAAGATAGTGAAAAAATGCTTAAAATAATTTTTTTTATTGTGAATTTTAACTTAATTTTAAATTTAAAGTGAAAACATACAATAATTATTCAATTTAATGCTAGACAAAGCAAAACATTGTGAAAGATTGTGATAAAATAGGGTATCACAACTGTCATAAAATACACTAATGTAAGAAAAATTTCATTAAAATAAAATTTTAATGAGATATTATACTATTTTTTTTAAAATAAAGAAAATTACAAGTGTAACTCTACTTAATTACATAATTTAGATGTCAAATAATGAAAAAAATTGATTTAGAATTACACATAACTAGGTGTCAAAAGAGTCACACTCAAAATAACCACATAAACATTGTTATTAAAAACATTATAAAATTAATAATATTAGGTTTGAAAACATAAAATAGACCATGTGGATGTTTCTAGAAGGTGATAAAACCTAGGGATCAATTGGTTAGATGACTATGTGTGACAAAACATTCACTAGGATGAAAGTTGAAACAAGTTTGATAGGTCAACTAGGATTTTAGATGCATGAAACGTTGGCATGAAAATAAAAACATAATTTAGTTTTTATTAAATTTAAAAAAATTATTTGACCAAGTCAAAAGATATTGATTTTAGGGGGTTTTAAACACATGACCACCCTATTTACATGTTTTTAACAAGATTACTACCACCAACACTTATAGAAATCTTTATTGAATTTTCACATGCATTAGGTAATATTTAAATCCCTTTTTAATTAAATTTAATCATATATATATAATATTAAATCCACCAAACATGTAAAAATATTTTTAAAAAAGGTAAATATCTATTTACTTTTTTAGTAAAAAATAATTAAACAATGGTGGGGCCAGGGTTGCATGGAAATTAAAGATTTAAAAAATAAATTATTTTTTAAATACTTATTGAAAACTATATGAAATCAAATTACTTATAACATGTAGTAAAAATAAGAATGGTATTCCTTATAATTTCAATAGCTTAGATATTTATGTATAAACCTTGGATTGCCTTGAAACTTTGGAAATACCCCTTAATTATCTTGACGAGGTAGAATACAATCTCAAAATAAAAATTTTGAAGTAGAATATAGCTTTTTCACACATCCAAGCCAACTATGGTGCCTCAGGGAGCTTGAAAAAAATATGAGAAGATTTATAAAGCCTCTCAAGCTCTAAAAATGCTTTTAGATATTTAAATAACCAATATTTGACTTCTTCAAGCAATAAATAGGATAAAAATATCTATAAAAAATTAATTTGAGATTTCCTTCCTACACATGGCACACTTTGTCATAAAATGACTCTTATGGCATCCAATTTTTTTTAAAAAAAGATCATCAGTTGTTTGAGCAAAGATTTGGAATTCTTGTTGAATCTTTTAAATTGATTTTTGGTTGTTGAAAGGTAGAGAATAGGTATCATAAAACCAAATAAAAAATTCTCTCTCCCTCCTTACCATACCACACTAAACCATTCTTGAAAATAATTAAAAAAAAATTGAAGTTGAATATATATATATATATAATGAGAATTGATAATATATTTCTTAATCAAATACACCCCACTAGCTCTAAAACCTTGAAAGAAATCATGTATACATATTTATAGCAATACACAGGATGGATCTAGAGTGACATGAATAAGCAAAGCATACATAGATAGTAGTAAACATAAATCAATGAACTAGTATATAATAATTACCATGGAAAAAATATAAAAGATTTAAAAAACCTACCAATATGATATTCATATATTTGAGAAACTGAAACACCCCAATACATAAGTTCCTTCTCACTTCTTCAATGGCCTTCACAAAATTATGTTTTTTCATGCATAATTCATGATTCATATTATAATATTTTACACACATTCATAATAGGGGTAAAACCACATTTATATTGAAATATTAATGGATGTGATCATTTTAAATAATGGGTCCAACCATCTTGATAACATTTTAAATTATCGATAATAATAAACAAACATGTTTTATTTTTACTGATAAGTAATAAATAATTTATGTTTTATTGTTTACTTAAAAAAGGTTATTAACCCATGTTAATAAATAATAAATTATTATTATTTAATTATTTAAATTTTATTAAGGGTCTTATAATTTCACCATTATGATATTAAATGTTCTAACATCCCACACTTTGGTGTATGATCCCATTATCTAACTAAACCATCTTCCAATTCAACAGGTGCACAATTTGAGTGATAAAAGTTTGATAGTGGCTCATTGTTATCACAATAGGTCTAGGTGGAATCATTATGGAATGAAAGGTGAATGAGGACTGAGTCATAAGGGAGCTCTTGGGCATTATATAAGGCTTTTAGGGCTGAAAAATGAAATATCTTTAGATCTCAAATAACTCAAATAAGGGTTCTTATGAATTTTAGATCTCTCATGACCTGGATGAATATCTCAAATAATATGGAACAAGATTTGCATCAAGATATATCACATATCCCATTTCAAAGGATGAACATTTCTAAGATGAGTATTTTTGCTTAAGAAATTTTTGGTAGATTTTGCATTGGAATCACACCTTTCTTAACTTTTCCCTCATTTCAACACTCACATTGGACTCTTACAAGGCTAATAAGGCTTTCATGACCTAATATATGAATCAATTAGACACCATGAAGATTCTTGTAAGGGATTTTATCTAGCTAGTTTTTGTGAAGAATACACCCCTCCTTGTATGCAAGTGCCCAAGGCCTCTTGGTGGCTAAAATAGCCAACACTTAGCTCTTGTTCCTAGAAGAAAAATCATTTTTTTATTACAAACCCCAAGTATAAGGATATTTTTAAGTGGAAGGAAGAACCTCATGAGTATTTTTTCATTATCTAAGCTAATAACCATTAACTTCATGATTTGAATCACTTGGAAAATGGGTTTTTTTATTTTTTTATTTTTACCCTCAAGATAAGAATCCATCCATTGTTGGAGTGAACATGGACAAAAAAAGCAGGAAAGAATTTCAAGATTAATATGGGTTAATGGTGTATTTTTTTGATTATATTACCTTGATCTATGTATTTAATTTAACCCATATCTTATATTTTAATGAATATATGTTGAAGGAAGGATGATATTACTCTAGTTTTTGGATTATGTGTAGATTTTAAAAAATGGCATTCTCTTGTTTATCTACACTCTTGGATCTAAAATAATTATAACCTTTTTTTATCTAAATTAATTTTAATTTACCCATGTTCCAAAGGTTTTTTTATTATGGTTATGGTTTATAGGTGGATAAAAAATGGATTAAAATGGTTATCATGCCACCTAGTGCAAATGGGAATATTCACATCATCAATAGGTAAGGATTGATTCTACTAATAGATTTATGGCCAATCCTCATGATAGAACCAAGGATTTGGTTATATTAACACTATCAACTCTGGATTTATATTCGCTATAACTTTATGTTATCCCTTCCATAAAATTTTCCTCTTGTGTTGTGGTTTTTTGTAATCCTTTTAAAATGATGCTTGGGTGTCATCTAAATTTTCCTTCTAACATTTTTGGACTTACCATTTTTAGTGTGTAATTTTATAGTCATCTTTCAGAGGGTCACTTATATTACATGGAATGGTATTTTATTGGTTATTCCATGTTTGGTGAATCTAAAGGATGTAAAATAAATAAAATTAAAAAAATCCATGTCAAAAAATAAATCATTTGGTCATATTTTTCTTATATTTCATCGAAAGAGGGAGGGTATAAGTTTATGCATATCTTATTTGGTATGGATTTATTGTGGTTCTTATGTTTTTTTATTTATGTGGTTTTTTATTTTTTTAGTAACTTTTTATACTCTTTTAGGCCAAGTATATATAGTGGATGTTTTATGTGGATTTTTAATTTAATTATTATTTAAGATTTTATGATGATATACTTTTTGTGACTATCCTTATTCTATTATATTCTAGGTTGAAAGACTTTTATTTTGGGGTTTTTAGACTTATTTGATAAATAATATTTCATTGTTTATTGCATTTAAGAATCTTTTACTTCAATCTCATAAGATACAAAACTTCTGGGTATTGGTTGTGGAAGACATTTTGTATAGGTTATTTTTATTACCTGTTTAGAACCATTTATTTATGTGTCTTTTTAGAATATAATAAAAGATCTTATGTATTTTAGTTTTTTGATATTAATGAAATGTTTAAGTATCCAAAACCCTCATTTTATTGATGAAAAATGTGTGTGTGGGGGGGGATGGGGGAGTGGTTAGTATCACAATAGTATATCCCGCTATGTGGAAAAAAACTATTAAAAAAATAATGGAAAAATATCCAAAAACACTTAACAAACTTAAGTTTTTTGGAAATTGTGAATGTATTGAATATTTTATATATAAGATAAAACATATTTTATTAATTACAACTAAAAAAATTCAATTTTTTTTATTTTGGAGATTAGAGTGTTTGTGGCCTTAAAATGCCAAAAATTGGTAAAACTATCATGTTGTCACACACATATATACATATATAACTACCTATATAAACATATAAAAAATCACATGCATGTTATTATTACTCCAAAGGGTAAAATTATATCATGAAGGAAAATATAAGGTTTTTTAAATCTTTTAATTCAATATTTTTTTCACTTTTAGAATGAGATCATTAAATAACTTTTGTAGATTGAATTTTGTTTTGAATTAAATAATATTTATTAAAACCTAAAAAGGAATGATATATGAGTTATATAAAATTAAATAATGATCTCAAAAATATTTTAGCATTATCATTATATTTTATATAAATTGCATCAACATTATGTATGGTTTTTAAACATGAGGTTAGAGTTTAGGAAAATTCAATCACTATAAATCACTTGAAAACTTTTTTTTTAATAAACATTTGTAATTTTTAGACAATTTTTAAAATATGAATAATAATGAATAAATTTAATCCTTTTAGTTATTACAATTATGCATAGGCATACATGCATGATAGGATTTATGCATAAGTGCTAATTCCCTAATGACTATATCACATGGTGATGCCAATCATTATAGGTAGCCCAAAGTATGATAATTGTACTCCTAAAAATATACCAATGTGAACATATTGTAATATTTTAAATGGTATTAATTTAAAATTTCACTAAAATAAACCATAAATAAAGTGCAATTTGGATCAACATAGATTTACCTAAATAAATAGTAAAAACAAACCTAGTTACAATAAAGTATTGAAAATTTTCAAATTAACAAAGAAAAGGACAATATGCTATTGTATAAAATATGTAGATTTTTTTGTACTAAAAATAGGTGGAAACAAGTATAATTTTTTTTAAAAAAATATAACCCAAAAAATTGAGAAGAGACTAATAGCTTTGAATATTTACTCAGGATTGGGTTAGTGTTATCCTCATAGGTCTAACATTGAGTTATTATGTTACTATAAACTATGTCTTTTCTAAAATATTTTTTTATGATTTTTTTACTCTACTTATATATTTGTAAAACCTCACTCACTTTATCATAATATTTTTTGGTTTACCCAAAAACTATTATCATTCCTTTAAACCCTAATCATCTCTTAAGAACTTACAAGATCTTTAAAAAGGTATTCAATTGAGGGCCTACCTAAATCAAAACCCCTTCATTGAAAATTTAGGAATACATCACTCAATGGAGTTCAAAAACAAATAGTAATGATGTAATCCCTTAGCCTTATGCTATTGTCACTACATGAATAATTTAAAATAATGCAATATGCAAACTTGGAATAGAAATCTTCCTTAGGCACTTAAATAATACCCTTAGACTTTTGCTTATCATTCTTAAAATTTTCTTGCAACTCTTGATTGTATTCAATATTTATCATATATGTCCTAATGTACTTGTGTGTGTGTGGGGGGGGGGGGTGTACCAAATTCAAATCAAGATCTTATTTGTGCATAAACTAATAGATAAAGGGTAGGAAATCTAAAAAATAGAGCATAAAGACTAAAGAAGTAGAGGTAAGGTTAAAAAATACCCATAAAAATAAGGGACCAAGAGCATATTAGTATGCACATATGAAAATAATTGGAAACCTAAAAACATCATTAAAAATAGTGGAAATATGGAGGAGAGAGAAAAAAATACATGGGAGGAAAATGAGGCCTAAATATAGGTAAAACTTAACAATATGATATTAATATGAAACACTAATTAATATACATACAATTACACTCAATCAATTCAAACTAACATTGAAAATTACCCTTAGACCAAAATTGGGTGTCTTCACATAAAAATCTTAGTCCTTAAGAGTGATACAAAGCATAGTCCTTAAGACAGAATTATGTATTTATAAGACATCTTGTTTACACAAAACAAATATTACCTAACATGATTTAATAACTATATTAATTGATAAAATCACATGACATAGGATTGATAAATAGAGAAGTAAAGGCATTTTTTAGTGTTATAAATTTAAAAAATCATTTTTACCATTTCTATCTAAGGTGTATAATTCTATTTGAAGCCCCATTACCCAAATTAATGTTATGTATATTACATCCCCATCCATGAAAAGTACCATGCAGGATCATGCTCTGTCATATTGTTATATATGCCTACTTGGTGTGTAGTTTTTAGGTGTAGTAGGGTGGCTACCATATTACTTAGAAATGTGTAATGCTAGCTTACTAGTAAAGCAATATTATCAGTGTGTTATATGAAATCATTGACTTTTAAAAAATAAAATGGGACTTATTGTATCATATATTTTCATATGGTATTTGAATGGATGTTTTTTATACTTTTATTATGGTCAATGTAATTTGAGTATACTTATCATATTACATACAATCCTATCATAATTTCATTATTATAGTATTACTTTCATACGTTGTTCTATGTTAGGAATTATGGATTTTGTCATATCGTTATTATGTGAATAAATTATGATGATATTAATTTCATATGTTATTGTATTTTAGGAATTATGGACTTTGACATATGGTTATTGTGTGAATTTTACTCATATCAATTGGTGGATTATTATGATATGTTGTTTTATGAAGTGTATACAGGCTTAAAGATACAATTATATCCATTTTATCAATACACCTTTTTATTATGCATTTTCTTGATGTTAGTTTAACTCTTTACGATTTTATATATTTAATTTATATTTAGTATATGCATAGATGAAAGTTATATTTATTTTTAGCTATGGCTCACATGTGTGAATCATTTATTTCATTAGTTCATAGTGGTGCAACTTTGATCTTGAGCATAATTTTGAGACTAAAACTTATCAACCCAATGTTTTGAGTGAAAGGGTTTTTACCTTAGTTTTTACAAGTATGAAAGTGCACAAACTGAATACAAATTTATAATACCTTCATAAATAAGAAATAAGGAAGAGGCACATGAAATCCCAATGGTTTCCTCCTCTTTATTTAAATAAGATCATCTATTTTAGTCTAACATTTATTTTTCATGTGAACTATTGTAGTAGGATGCCTATGTAAACCTGTCCATGTTAGTACTATAAGGGGATTATTTATGTTATATTAGATAAATATTATTGTAATTAATAAGAATTCTTGATTTAAGTTAAACCACACAATGTATCTTATTGAGTAATGAATGGATAAAATATTAATGGAAATCTAAGTAAATTATATTCTTAGTAGTATTATTTTTTAATATTTTCATAAGGTTTATATTTATTTAGTGAATATCTGATATATTATATCAAGATAATATTTTACGTTATGCTTTTTAAATAAAGATGTTTGATAATGTGTTTCATGAGTTCTTATGATTATATAACATAAAATATTTCCATTTGCCATAATGAAATATGGGTTCAATATTATCTCTCTTTATGCCTTGTGTGAGTACCTAAGTGTTTCAATTATATTATAGGTTAGATTAAGAGTTTATAAAAAATTTAGCATGTGAAGTTAGTGCAGAAATAATATGGGAAGTGAAAATTAACCCTAATACTTTGGTACTTTTTTTAGTATATCGAGATATCTCATGGGGAATCATTTTCAATCACATTGTTACATGTTGAGGAATGATTTGATAAAACAACATTGGAATTTACTATAAATACATATGGAAGTGGATATCTAAAGCCAAAGAATTGGTATTATAATGAGATATATAACTTGTATGAATTATTTGTGGTACATACACATCAAGAATGAGTATTGAAAAAATGATTAATTAATTAATTATAAAATGTTTGATTAAATAACCAATATCCCATTTACTATACCCATATACATACATCATTCTAAATATATAGTCCATAAATAGATCGATTTAAATTATAAATACAATACTAGAATCATAAATCTATTATTAGAGTTTAATATTATAATATTATGCCTTTCCTATAGGAAATACAATTACATATTTGTATAATTCATGAGGATTAAGAGATAACATATAAGTACTCAATCCACCATATTCAACAAGTCTACATGGATTCCCACTTATGAGAGGATGTAATGAGTCAATATGATCCCAACCAAATGAAAAACTACCCGTCCCAACTCATCAATGACAACTACATAAATTGAAAAGGCTTAACATTACAAGGGATCATGTGATGTCAAGAATTACCAAACATATATAACATAATTGCACATGAATACAAAAAATTTATAGAATTTAAATACAATAGTTCCCACTATGAACACCCAAATTTTGTATGAACCTTATGCATACAATGTTTTTCATGTGACTTTACATGTAAGGAATATTATTAGTGAATGCAGAGCTTATTAACACTTTTATATTCGTCTCACACTCTATTTTATATTTTATTTAGTTTCATATTTATATTTCTAAGATTTTTTAATACTTTATATGTCTATCATAGGGATCCCTAGTTTAGTCTCTTTCATCTCTGATATTTCTATATGCTTAGGATAGTGTCAGTAAGCTTTGATTGTGCTATTTATTGTAAGATAAGTTGTTTTTAGTAGTGTCCTAACATAAATTTTTGGTATATTTATATTTTGTCACCATCATGTCATTTCATTTTAACTTTTTGGGTCTTGTTGGCTCATTTTGTGCACACCAATACTTCCCCAATTCTAACTTGAGAGAACTATATATAAAAGTTCCCTAAGAGCATTCTAAAGAAAAACATTCATTTAAATGAAAATATATACATAGATAAAATAACATATAAAAAATTTATATTCTTATTTAACATAGATTCAGAGTTTTATAATGGAATAAATTTGATTACATGCATTAATTGCACGCTTGTAGAAAAATAGGACCTAGAAGAAAATTACATGTATACTTATAATCATATTATTTTCCATGAAAAAATTAGTGGGATAAATATGTATATTTTAATCCCTCTTTAGAGTTTTGTAACATAAGTAATACTAATATATTAAATGGGGAGTGGTTGAAGTTAGTCCAACCTAAAGAGTTAACCCATGTTTCAAGTCATATTTATTTTGAAAGTGTGATTACGGTTTCAAAGAAAAGATAAGAAAAATAGATATCATTTTAGAGGATTGAAGGTGAGCATAGAAACATGAGGCATCTATAGTTTTAAGCACAATAGTATATGCAATCACAAACCTAAAAATCATCAAGAAAAATACCTATAGTGCCTAGACATTACTAGTTGTCACAAGGGTTTGATTTTTTCTAGCAATCTGAGTGTAAGGGTTGAGCTCATATTTCTTAATTAGAGAAGATAAAAATTTATTTCAGGGACATGGAAAAAAATTAGAGAAACTAGAATTAAGCTAAGATCATTTATCATTCATGGCTTTATACATTATAAATATAGCAAGTATAATATAAATATATCAATTTATATTCAAATTTGTATGACTATTGCCCTATTTTACATAGTTTGAATATTCAAAGTTTTTTTTAGATCAAATTAATCACAAAACTAAAATACACATGAACTATAATACAATCCATCTCATATGGCACATAAGTCAAAATATAATCAAGGTGACATTTAAAATATCACATTAATGTGTTAATTTACCAATAAATACATTAATGTTTTTATTCAATCACAATATAGGTGAATTATATGATTTCACATAAATATAAGTGAATCAATCATTATGCTTCCTAAACATGAAATACGATCTACTTAAATATCAACTATAAAGATTAATAATAATTTTAATAATTTTTCCACAAAAGGTGTCACATGTACTAACTACCATATTAGGGTATATTAATTCCATAATTTAGTTATCTATTCATAAGCATACAAGCTTAAAGGTGACAATATTAAAATTTTATCAATTTTAAAGTCACAATTCAACTCAACATATGAATGACAACTAAGTTAATCCAAAGAGTGAATGTCACTTATATATCTTATCATTAGTGTGATTAACTAGGTTCATTTCCTTAATATCACTATGTAACTAGCATGATGGTGATAAGTTATTCTAAGTGTGATGGTTGACACAACATCATGCCACTTATAATACACCAATGCTAGAAATTTTACCCACCCTTAAAATTATGTAAATTGATCCCACCTATACAAATAATTTATGAATATAGTATTATTCCATGTCTACCATATTTCATTGTCATTCTATAAAGTTGACAGTCATAATGACATAATTATTGACCTTGGAGATTTGTATTGTAATGATTTTAAATCTACCCTCATTATGTATAACACATAATGCACCCAAAAAAAAACCAATCCCATGTAATATTGTCATAAAAATACACTAGGAACATTCTCTACTCCTACTTCTATGGTGTAACTATCAATCATTAACCTTATACATTTATTAGAGTTGGTATTACACACCCAATTAGTCCTAGAATAACTAGATTTGTTCACTACTATAGCATATATCTAGCTTAAGTTGACACTAATATTGTTCTAAATATACAAGCATATCTAAATTAGGTAGAGACATAATCTCACCACTTCACCATAAAGACTTAATTTACAATTTAAGATATGCATATCTTATGTGACAAGTCATAAGCCTCACTAATTGGGGTACACTTATAAATATAAGGCTCCAGTTGATAATGATTAGTTACTAAAACTAGTTCCCCTAATGTCCTTACTCAATCTATCTACATCATACTATCTAACAGAGATTTTGGGTCATGCCAATTATTCTAGCCACTATAGCCTATAATTTTATAGTTAACTACCTAGGTAGTTAACAACTTATGTTTCTAAAAAAATATTTTATTCATAAGTATTTTTTTTTTACATCAATTAAAAACTTTCACAAAGTCTTAAAACTAAAAATAGGGTTGATTTTAAGCCTAAAATTGAATTTTTCAAGTGTGTTTAGTTGTATTAGATATGTGTTTTGATATTTTTTAAGTATATATAATTTGAGTCTATTGTTTTAGTTAATTAATCAAGTGTTAAACTTGAAATTACTAGTTAATGAAAGTTTATAAAATACTTATACTAACTCCATTTTCAAAATTGGTTTCCTTAATGTCATATTTATTATAAATTTGATCTCTTGAGTATGGAAAAACATGAAACCAAAATAAAATCACATCCTTATTTTTTGGTTTATTTTCTAATGTTCTCAAGTTTAGGTAAGTGTCAAACTTGGTAGGGTCAACTACAAATTAAAACAAGGGTTATTTTTTTTATATTGAATTTAATGTTATAATATTAATTTTATCTCACTTGGGTGAACTACTATGGCAATTATTTTCTCAAATTAAAGTAGCAACAAATATATAAGGAAAAATCATTTAATTTAATAATTATAAATAACCTTTTTTTCATTTGGACAACTCAAAAAAAATTGAATCTAATTAAATGATTATTTTTACTATATGAATATTGAATCACATATTTAAAAAAAATTAATTTCATCCTTATATTCTTTTCCATAGTTATCATAAAATTTAAAACATTCTTTAAATGTAATTCGTATGACAACCACAACTATTTTGCCTCTATCTTTTTGAATTTTGTAATCACATGGTTATGTCCCTCTTGGAAGATAAAACCCCTATAAAATAATGTTTTATATTAAATTTTTTCAATTTATAAGTGAATTACGTATTCTATACTTTAAAATAAGTGTAATGTAGAAAATAATAAATACCTATCATCTGGAATCATATAAACATGCGCTGAATCAACTTAGATAATAAATATTTTATTTAAGCCTATGGGGAAATAAGATTTATATCTTAGACATTATTTTAAAATATAAAATATTTCCCTATATAAAATCTTCATTTTACTTATTTTTACTTATCACATCAAGACCACAACCAAGAAAACAAGACTAAAATTTGTACATTCAACTTATAAAAATGCATCCATAATTTTGAGTGCATAATTTATACAACTGGGGTGAAAAATATATAGTATATAAACTTATAAATATAATTATAAAACACAACTAGGAACTAACCATTGTTTACTTTTGTTTTTGGAACAAACCCCACAAAAATAATCTTCAAATTTAGCATAGAAACCCTTGGAATTATTTTCTATTTTTTTTGAAGTTTATCTCACATGTGTGGAAAAATATTACCAACTAATTAACATATAAATATATCAATAATAAATGAATATAAATTCAAAATAAACCTCTAATTTATTTCACTAATTTTTTCTCAACAAGATCTTATAAAAACCTATATTTTTATTGAGAAAAACACTAGATTTTATATGCAATGTAACTCTCCACCTAGTATATAAATATACGTAAAAAAAGAAATAAAAAATAGATTTGTGTACATATGTATGTCATATCTCTACCTTTTTCTCACTTTTTTATTATTTTACATTTTTCCTTTCATAAAAGTAATCTATCTATAAAAATAAATGTCAAGAAAAAAGAAGGATTCTGTACATTTATACAAACCTTAGCTTAAAAAATGCATACTTTCATGCAAGAAAATATTCATGAAATATCTCATATTTTTATTTGTATGTTAATAAATATAAAATATATTTATAAATAGCCTTTTTTTATTTCAATATATCTCTTCCTAGCAAGCATTTTTTTCTACCTCCTTCCTTCCTCTCTCCTTCTCCTTCCTTATTTTCTATAGTCCAAAATTTTTTGGGTAGATTTTCCTTAAAAAATAGCATAATATTACCTTAAAGAGGATAACCTTCCCTCTCAACCTATTTTATCTTCTTCATGTAATGTGACATTTGTTTTTTATTTTCTCATTTTCCATGTTCTTTATTTTCCTTTACTTTATTTCTCTTTTTTTTTAATGTTTTTTTTCATTTTAATGATAATCATATCATATTAAACTGTGATAATGAATGTAAATAAAAATATATTTTTCATTTTTTTTATGTAACATTTATAGGCATATCAAGATCACATAATAGTTTAATTATGATCAAATAATTCAACTAAATTTAAATTACCATATGAATATATGCATTACAAGGTTATTAATTGTTTTAAAATATTAATTAGTTATTTAAATAACCTTAAAAAATGGGATGTGACATCCCTTCCCATAGGGGAATAATCATCTTGGGGTTTCATGAAATACTTAAGGGTAATCCTTGTGGAAGGTTTCTTTATCTTCCCAAGTAGAAATACCTTCTTCATATTTATCCCATAAAACATTTAGTAAGAGAACATATCTACTTTGTAGTATTTTAACATTACTTTCTTTTAGGATCTTGAGGTGTTTAAGGTGGATTTCTCCCTCACCCTCTACCTAAAGTGCATTCTAATCAATAACATGAGTGTGATTATGAACATACTACATAAATAAACATACATGTAATGCATTATTAATATGAGATATAGTTGGTGGGAGAGTAACATGATAGGCCACATTGTTTAATTCATCCACAACATAAAAAGGTTTAATGAAATGGGTTGAAAATTTGGAAACTTATATAAACTTAATATAACTCTTCTTCAGTTTGACTCGAAGAAAGAATTTATCTCCAACCCTTAAAGTTATTTATATTCTCTTTAAATAAGAATAAATTTTTTATGATGATCATACTCCTAGAGAATATTTGGTCCAACAATGACTCAGTTATCCTAGCTTTCCCATTTTATCAAGGTTTTACACTTTCTACCATGCAAGGCCAAAAAGGTGTCAAGTGAATTGAAGAGTGGTAGGAATTATTACTCACAAACTCCAAGGGTGAAAAATAATAATAGAATTTTATTTTCTAATCTACGACATATGTTTGTATCACATCTCCAATATCTTGATTGATGCTTTATATCTAACCATTAGTCTTAGTGTGATATGAAGAGTTAAAATTTTTCCTTATACCAAAGTTTCATGAAGTGATCCTAGATGATCTAGGTAGTTTAACCAATAGTGATTAGATCATTAATAATCAATCCATTCTTATGGATTATGATAAATGTGGAGACACTTTTCTAGTTTACATTGATCCAAGTGGACTTGCACCACTAGATTCAATTATAGATCACTGATGTTTATTAGATAAATCTATACTAATAATAGTAGAAAATTCATGAGGGTTAGCACCTCAATCCAATTCTCAATTGTTATTTCACCCCTATATTACTAAATAGCTCCTATAGTGTCACTATTGTAAATTGCATCTCACTAGTAATGGTATTTTTCAATGTCACCATGTAACCATAAAAGATGATAAGACCTACATGGAAAAAATTCAACTTTCATAATATCTCTCAAACCTATTGATATGTAAATTTATATATGCATCTATAACATTAAGCATATAGGTTTGTTATTATCATTTATGCTAGAATATAATAGTCATACATATTTCTCAAGAGTATGCCATGTATAATATGAACAAATAAATAAAATAAATTCACTATTTTAATTCTACCTCTCTCTCTTTTTGTATTATCTCTCTCACAAAGCTTTCACACATGCACACAACTTCATATAGATTCTCATATAAAGAGTTATCCATTACTACTGGTATTAAAGTATTACATATCATTTTCTAGCGTATTGAACATAGTTAGATTATCAAACCATCAATGTCAACCTTGATTGACTTTTTATTACCTGGGAGATCATTTTTATAAAATGGACAAACCAATGTAAGAGGAGATTCATGTAATGATCAAAAATGAAATTTTAAAATAACTCATTAAGGAGTGAAAATTTATATTCATCTAGTTTGTATAATTCCTTGAATAGGTGATTCTATCAAATTCATCCTTAGGTAAAGCTTTTGGTGGTCAAGTACACCCAATTTTTAAGTAAACCTAGATGTTCTTGTGTTTGAGGATAAAATTAACATAGATATAGTACATGCCTAGTTAGATTAGCTAGAATATTATTTTTATATGAATTATTTTTCTAACAAATAAAATATTAATATTTCACTTCTTAAAGTCTCTTACCCTATCAACAAGTGGTGGCATGCACATTCTTTGGATAAATACTAGACAAAATTTGATCGTAAAATAACCTAAGATACCTTCTTAGAAGCCTTAAAGGGTGAATATTAGATTTAATATGTATTCAATGATCACTAATTTCATAATGACATATCTAGTATTTCCAATCCTACACCAACACTTTCCATATTATGAATGCAAGATTGGGCTTTTTTGAGATGGAGTAACATTGAGTCCTAAAATATCATAATGGATTCTGATCATCTATTTAGTCTAGACTAAATTTGGTTAAATTAAAGATAATTGGCAAGGATTATAACTATTTAGTAACCATTGAAGAGTATTTAAAGTAGAAAGGGAATAAAAAAACCACCTCTGCACCAAAAAACATACTTACTTTAGATAATTCCAAATCATATTAGTCAAGTAAATGGTAAGATAGAAAAAAAGTAATAATCACTCCAACACAAATTTACATGAGTAATATACCTTTATTACACTAATATAAACATAATATTATGCATTTGAAGCCTTAAATGGAATAGTTACATATATATCAGTGTTCTTGTCAACACCACACAAACAACCCCCATAACACTAGACACTAAAGTATAAAACATATACCATTCATAAATGTGGGATTAAAGGGATAAATTATATTTTTTATTCAATGACATTAGTATGAATAACTTAATTTTATTATAAACTATTAAATTATTGAATTTTCTAAAAATGTCTCATCCATAAATTACAAATTAGGATGGTTCAATTTTTACAATAACCAAGGTATCTTTTTCACTCTTAAATATCACTTTTCATATGTAATTCATCCATTAAAGGAATAATTAGTTTGTGATGTATCCCCCATACATTTTTATGATGTATTCCTTTAACATCCATGCATGCATAATTAGAAGTGTATGTACATCACCAATTGTTTTAGCATAGTTGTATAATAGGCACTAAGAGATGCCTTATTAATGAAGTAATTCCATACTCAACACATGTCCCACAAAATCTAAATAATAATGTGCCATATTTTTATACATAATTCACCTTTTATACTTCACCACTAAATAATGAATAACTTCATGTGGAAAAGATAGATCATATTATATAAACCATGTTTACGTTGAACTATTATATGCATGTGTATAGAGCCATCAGAATGGGTCAAATCCCAAAACAAGCCAAATGATTCACCAAGAAATATATAGAGGCCAAATTTCCACACCTATTTCCTATACATAATGAAATTAGGACTATTAATTTACAAGGAGAGAAAATTGTGAAGACACCTCTCTAGTCTACACTGATTCAAGTTAACCTACACCACTATATTCAACCTTAGATCACCATTTATTCTCATCTAGCTCTACACTAATTATAGAATACTCTTCATGAGATTTATCACCTACATTAAAATTACACCCATGAGTTACTATGTAGTTCTTTCACTATCATTATTATAGCTTAAAACTCACTAGCAATGGTAGTTAGTGATGATACCATGTAACCATCAAAGATGATGAGACCTACATGGAAATGGTTGAACTTCCATAATGGATCTTAAACATCTTGACATTTAAATTTATAGTAAACATGTAGCATTAGATAGATAGGATTATTAGCATCATGTAGGCTAGAATATAATATTCATACATCTTTCTCAAGAGTTTTCCATGTATATAATGAGAAAATAAGTAAAATACATTTACTATTTAAATTATGATTGTCTCTTTCCTCATTTTTTATCTCTATAAAAAATTTTCACATGCACATAACTTCATATAGATTCTCATCTGGAGAGTTTTCCGTTGATTCACCACCTAGGTGCCATATCACTAAAGGTGAATAATTTATCCCTACCAAAAAAAATTCAAAATTACATGAAGGTATACCACCTCTTTAATGAAATTTTGTGCCAATATTAGGTATTTTTCTTTAAAATTACTTGGTATGAAATTATAAACCTTAATTAACTTATTAACAATAACTAAAATCATGTCATGGTAGTTCTTAGACTTGGGAAACCCATAAATGAAGTCAATAGATGTGACTTACCATTTATGATGAGGGAAAATATGACGATAAATAATTCCTATGGGGTGACAATACTTTTATTTTAATCTTTTACACTAAATAAACTTAGCTATATTAGTTGTATTTATTTTTTCCTAGAAAAAAATATAGTGGTTTCAAATTTACATACATCCTAGTCAATTTGGGGTGAGCATTATATGGTAAATCAAGGGATTCCTCAAGAACCTTATCTTACAATCCTCCCTCTATAGGCACATAATTTCTACCCAAATATA
Organism: Torreya grandis; assembly: GCA_037957365.1. Classification (NCBI taxonomy): domain Eukaryota; kingdom Viridiplantae; phylum Streptophyta; class Pinopsida; order Cupressales; family Taxaceae; genus Torreya; species Torreya grandis. The sequence continues at coordinate 1,372,720 of JARHVA010002026.1, forward strand.
TTAATAAAACATCATTACTAAAAATGATCTCTCTAACTTTAATAAGCTCTTACTAAAACTTGACATGATTGTGTTGAAAGAACTCATTAGTTTCAATTTAATCCCTACTTTGATATTTAAATTATATATTAAACTAATAAATTTATTAAACTATAACATGCCTTATTAAGGAATCAACTACTTGGTTCTCCTTTATCTTAATTTAGTGAATATCAATCTTAAAGTTGTAGATAGACTCCAACCAGCTCTTTTTTCTATCATTTAAATTTGGTTGAAACCTTATGGTTTGACATATGCTTAAATGGTTTACCCATAATAAAATGTCTCTATTTTTTTAAAATAATGAACCATAGTAGTTAACTATAGGTCATGAGTAAGTTATTTGAGTTCATGAGTTTTCAACATCCTTAAATCATAAGCAACAACTTTCTCATCTTATAGAAGTACATCATTGAATTCTTCTATAATTGCATTAGTGCACAAATAAAATTTCTTCTCAATATATAAAACTTTAGGATTAGTGTGGAATTGAAATCCTTCTTAAGTGTTGAAATACAATCTCACACTTCATATTTCACATAAAATTCTTCCCTTCACATTTAATATAAGTGGTTAGGTTGGCCACCTTGGAAATTTTCTCAACAAACCTTTTGTAGTATCTTGCTAAACCCATGAAGATTATCACTTCACTAATATTATTGAGAGTTTGAAAATATAATATGGTTTGTCTTGTGGATGGATATATAACTATCCAATCTATTTAAATCACAAGTCCCAAATCATGGATCTTTTTCTAGAAGAACAACACTTAGACAACTTCCCATATATCTTATACTCATGCAACCATTGGATCAAAATCTATAAATGAACTTAATTTTATTTATTTATAATAATATAATAGTATTTCATAGAGAAAAAAGTATAAATTGATCCAAAAATTCATGGAACACATTATTTATGAGACTCATGAATGCACATGGTGTGTTGTTCAAGATAAATGGTATAATAGTTCTCATATCTAGTTTTGAAATTAGTATAGGAACATCCTCTTCCTTGATCCTTTGATATTATTTATAACTCAAAGAAATCTTAAATTATATAAATTATCCTCTCATCTAGTTAAACATTCCACTTATCCTTGGAAAATGTTACTTATTTCTAATGGTCACCATGTTTAGCATTTGGTATTCTATGCAAAACTAAAGGGTTCCATATTTATTCTTGATGAACATCATCGGTGAAACATAAGGAGATTCACTAGGATGAATAATACCTTTATTTAATAATTCATGTAACTACAATTTTAATTTTTGTAACTCAATAGTATACATCCTATAGATGCCTTTTAAATGGGTTTTGTTCCAACGGTTAAGTTAATGGAAGGCCAACCTTTCACTTAGGAGGCATCCTTGGTAAATCATATAGGAACACATCTTGAAACTATTGAAGAATGGAATGGTCTTCAAGAGTATTATTTAGGTCAGTTTATATTTCTTATACATAGTTTAAGAATAATTTATATCCATTATTCACTTCCTTCCTCATCTACATATCAAATATCATCTTGGCCACTTCTAGTCTAACAAATCTTTGAAGCATTATCAAATTAACACAATAATCAATATTTTATTTTCTTACAATAGCATTAAAACTTAAAATGATATGTCATGAACTATTCCATGCATATAATGATATAATATGAACCCAACTTAGTGACATGAAGATGCACATGAGTATTCACCTTCACCAATTCTAACTTGATATTTTTAATGAAATTATAGATATACTTCATCCTATCAAACCCAAAATCCACCACCATTATATCAACACACAAATACATAGGACACAAATTAAATTTATGTAATTTACGAGAAGAAATAAAATAGTTGGTAACACCCAAATCAACTAACATTGATACCTTTATTCAAATAAAAAATACCTAAAAACTATATTAGAGTGGTGTGTTTATCCACTTATTTTCTAGAGCTACATATATACTTGATTATTATTGGTTGGTATGAATCTCAAGGGGATAATCGTTATAGTAGTGAACATCATCACATCTTCAATTTCTACTACTACTATTTTCTCACTTGGTTGGTAGGTTGAGGTTTACTCCTATCAAGAACCTAAGTCTTTTTTTATCATTATTCATATGTGGTGGGAATATATTTCCATTGTTTTTATCTTTTTTATGGAATAAAATATTCATCTCATTGGGCCCATTATTAAAACAATGGTATTCCTTTAGAATATTTGGCTTCTAGAAACTCTTAGACTAATTAAATGACATCTTGTCTTAATTACTCTACTTCCTTTCTAATTCACTATTTCTCTTTTTGTCAGCCATTGTGGTGGCATCAAATTTTTGTGTCAAATTCTTTATCCTCTTTAATTTTTCAACATGTAATAAATTTTTATCAAGGCCCAACACAATTTTTTTTATTATGTCACTTTTCTTCTTTTTTATAGTTTACATATCTCAATCAAATCATAAATTTGGAATTGTATTATATTGTAGACACTCATATTTTATATTAGACACTTGAAAATGTGTATTTTAACCAAAAATTAACATACTTTACCTATGCACACATACATGACTCTTGTTCACATATCCTCATATTATTTTACTCAAAAATGGGCCTAACACTTTCAAGTTTCCATTACTGTTCCATGGGAACCTTTCCAATCTCAACATAATTGGCTTAATATAATTCTCATATTATCTCCTAATATCATATCAATATTCCTATTATATAGATAGGTCCACATGTCTCCATATATTTCCACCATTACAAACTTTTCAACTTAGGTTGGACCTATCCCCCGCCCTTTAACTGCTAGTTTCCTAAGTTAAAATTGTTCATATGGATCATCCTATACATTTTTCATGCCAATTCAAAGTAAATTACTCTAATATTTAACTATATAATCATATATATTATAAGAATATTATCATATATAACCCATCTATCTATCTATCATAATAAAATAAATTCCACATTGAGACAAACTTCTTTAAAGCTCCAAAAGTCAAAACCACTCAAAGGAGAAATGTCTAAGCTAATTTTGAATTTCAAATAAAAATCTATCAACTATTAAAATCCATACAAGTTATTGCACTACATTATATTATTACATGATATTACACACACTCAACTAGGTGAAAGAAGTACATTTAATTTAACTTCCATGTTTAGATGATTGGATAAGTAGGCATCATTTAGTCAAATGGGGTGGTTAAGGTTAGATAAAACCTTCCATTTCACTCATTATCATTATTTTATAGTGTTCCTTTAATCCAAATATAGGGTTTGAATTAAGGATAAACATAATAGAGATATTTTTGTGGAATTAAAGACATATACATTCATAAGAATCTTCCAATAGTCATATGTGTCATAGACTAACATAGATATACAAGATAGTTTTGTAACCTATTAGATAGTGTTATATTAAACAAGAATTCAAGAAGGCAGATTTGTCCACACTCAAACTTACACTCTATTTCTATTTCCAAACACTTTTGGTCCCTTTCCTAATCATTTGTATTATTATATCCTACCATAGACCTACACATACCTTAAATAATATAAGCACATTATCCTTATAATATTTTACATAAATAACTAGTTACTATATTCTATTAATTACAATCATATTTTTTATTTATTTTACATCATAATAGTCTTCATTTTCCATATGTTATTCCTATTAGGGTTGCATTTAATCCAAAAATAGATAAAATATATATCATAGAAGATGCTACTTCCTATAAATAATGTAAATATATTAGTTTATGATCCTTATATTGGGTAGACAAGAATTCCTTATGTAATATATTTTCAAACTTTTTCCTTATGAGTTTATACATATTATACCAATTTCACTCAAAAATATGGCCCCACCAAAATGAGGCCTCACCTTCCAAATAGTAAATCTCAATTTTTCATTCAGTACTAGAACTAACCTCCATCAAATGAAAATATTTTCCCTTTCCAATCAACCAATCTTATAATTAATCGTCATCTCCCTTATAGTAAAAAGTCAAAGGTTTCATCTTCTTCGTTTATTTAAGATTATTTTCCATATAATTCCTTACTCCCTCTTTTACAAAGAAAACTATCTAAAAGACTAGAGGACTAAACACATAATATGAATCCTTAGCTTCACCAAATTTTGAGCATAATAAAGTGTAATGGTTATTTATTATTCATTTTCATGCTACAAGTTACTAATTTCTTACTCCTATATATTTATTTGTTCCCTCAAATCATTCATATTTACCTAAAACTATGTAGGCACTCTATTTTACTGAGTTGCATTTATCTCCTCACATGCATTAATACTTTTAGCTTATTTTATATGAGGTTTCCTCCTTTAAACTCTCACCATAATAACCCTAGTTACATAAACAATAAATGAGTTTAGAATCACTAGTAGGAAAAACGATAAGGGTGCTATTAATATTCTAGTCTAAAATTATTATCAACACAATGACACCCAAAATTAGGGTCTCTTAATCTATTCAACCCATGGTTAACACAATACATAGGTTATTACATGTTAGATAAGAATTAAGTTTTACCTTGATAATTATTTTAAATATAAAATTATATATACTTGAATCAATTTTTTTTTTAAACACCAAAATATCAATTTTTAATAACTCATAAATTTCTTCACAAAGATGCCACCTTCACATTTATAAGTTTCACTTCATGATAGTGGTATATTAAAAGGGTTGACAATTCAATTATTTTTACCATCTAATTCCTCCTTGAGGTCTTCTACATCATATTTTTCCACATTAGGAACTTGTGGCTCTAAATTATCTCAAATGGCCTATAGAACAAGCGCTTTGAAGGTCTCATTATCAATTTGTAAATTTTATCCACATCTTATGGTTGATGTATTCTTCTTTACTATTTTTTTATAACTCGTGGAAGTGCACTACACAACTCTTCCATACAAATTGGTCAATGAGGCTTGGTATATTCCACCTATGATTCCTATAGGCATAAGTATTGATTATAAGTGTAGGTATGGTTTACTTATTTATCTCCTTATTTTTACATCTAAAAATGATAGGTTTTAATTCTTCATGATATAAAAAATGAGTAGATTCATTACCCTTAGAATCTTGTTATAATAACAATGCATCACATGCATATCAATAACATGTACTAAGAAAATTAGTAATTAATCATTAAGTTTGTAATTTAATAAACCAAGATATAATTTACAAAAAAGTTACTCATATATGTACATAAGCATCATAGAGATGTAGTCCATAATATATCAATGCATACGATAAATTGAATACTCAATTTGTAATCTGGCTATCAAAGTTTAATATTATAATAATACACTTTCCGTATAGGAAATATAATTATAAATTTATAAAATTCATGAGTAAGAGATAAGATAAAAGTATTTATTCCAATGTCTTCAATAGGTATCCATGGATTCTCACTCTTGAGAGGAAGGAATAGAACAATATTATCACAACCAAATGGAAAATAGTATATCCCTACCAAGCCCAAATCATCAACAACAATTGAGAAAAATGAGAGCGTTACATTTTGAAAGGGATAATGCAATGTCAATAATCACAAAATACATATAATGTAATTGTATAAAAACATAAAACATTCACATGAATAAATTACAATGTTTTCCAAACTAATACAAGATTAATACAAATTTAAAACAAAATACACAATATTAAACTATGAACATGTGAAAAAATAGACAAAATTAATTTAAAATTTACAAGTTATCAATAAATACAATGACCATGACACATTTTATACTAATAACAAAAATACATATTAAATTTAATTTATGAATTAATAATCACTATCTCAACACACATATATTTTATCACCATGTAACGATAAACAAATAACTAAAAAAAAACTATATTTAAAAGCATAATGTTAATTGTCTCACTAGCACTTATGCATCAATATAATTTGAAAAATTAGTGAAAGAACATGAAAAAATACTTTGATGGATGTATTATAAGGATGTATTCATGATGGAGGATGGAAGGTAGAGTTGAATGGTATTGAGTAGTATTTAATGGTATATGAATGCACCACATAGTTTCTAGTTTTCTTTCTTTACAAGTTAGGACTCAATTGATTTTAAGCATAAGGCAATGTAATAAGGTAACCTCTTAATATATTATTGGATCATGCATATTAGTGGGATTAAATATTGCTCTATCTCATTATGGTTATATATATCCTTTTCTCTAAGTTAATCCAAAATTTCATCTTTAATTATTCTCTCTAAGCTACTCAATGAACATTGTGAACTTTTATATCTATTCTCAGTGCCTTGATGGAAAAAAACTCATCAATAATATATATGTGTGAACAATGATACATTATGAAAATTAATTCATTACTAATCTAATTAATTTAATTGCATTCTCATTTAAGGTCATTTAAAAAAATTAGCAATAAGTTTCCTCACTATCAATAGGCCCTTATCTACATTTATTGAATCAATTTATATTACAAAGAATGATGTCAAATTAGTACATTCATAAAAACACAAATTATTAAAATATTAATTTTAAAAATATTAATTTTTTTTATTCTCATAAAAAACATGATCTCTCTTATAGTAATGAGTTGTATACATGGGAAACTAAGAATAAAAATGTATCTTCCCCATTCAATAGTCAGGATCTCATATCTCCTTTAATACCAAATGAAATTTGGGTTAGAGTTCGACATAACAAAAACTTTTTTTGTTACATTTTAATTAACTAGAGTAAAAATAAATAGATATAATATCTCATATAAATAATGAGTCTACTCACATTCCTATAAAATATCTTATCACATTTATATATAATGAGTTGTCACAAAACTCATGCACTAATATTATTGGAACTTATGATTTCACACACAAACAAGCAAATCATTTATAAGGCTTAATAAAAAGGAAATAAAATTCAAGTTAATATTAACTATCAATAAAAATATATTTATTAATTATTTTCTCAAAAACTGATCACATTTCCTTATTACGGTATTGAAGTATATTCATTTATTAAGCTAGTTATCTAGTCACTTGAATACATAGGCTTAAAGGTGACATAATTAACTTTTTATTAGGTTTTAGTTTCACAATGCAAATTAGCATATGAGTGACAACTAAATTAATCCAACTAATCAATGTCACTTATATATATATATATTAGATTTAATGTGACTAACCATGTTTATTGCCTTAACATCACTATATAATTAGCATCATGATGATAAATTATTATATGTTTGATGGTTGACATGACATCATGCCACTTATCATACATGAAGTTTATCACTTTTACCCTTAACATTATGGCTATTGATCCCATCCATATAAGTAGTTCTAAAATTTTGTATTATTCCATGACTTCCATATTGTACTATGATTCTTATAAGTTGATAATCATAATGATAGCTATTATAACTAGTGTACCCCCATTCCTCTTTTTTTAGAATAGGGACCCACTATATTTTAGAATTGATCTATAGCAATATCTTGAAAATATTCTAAAGAGGAAGGGATTTATATATTTAACTAACTTTTTTATTCAATAGACCTATGAATATACTCATTTTTTAACCAACCTATTAATAATTTACATAATTTATGTATATGCAAGTCTTGGCTTACCTTGTTTGGCAAAAATCCTTAGAAAAACTACTTAACACAAAATAGTCTTCAACAATTATGTTTGAAATGTTTGGTTGAAAAAAAAATTCAACCTATTTTGATATTCAAAATTTTATCTTAGAGGAATTATTCAGAACAAGTGTTTTGGAATCCTATTTATAGTAACTCCTAAGATTTATTGACCATATATCAAAGCACATTACTACTTACTCTTTGACAACTGTACTTTGAGAACTAAATTTCCAAAGTTCTACACTTAAATTTATTTGGGTCTTTGAAAAATTTGTTTGGAAAGACATTTTGGCAACATTAATCAATATAAAAAGGCTCTTCGATGAAAGTGTTTGATGACTTAAATCTATGAATTTCTCTAACACAAATGGTCTTTACTGGTTTTATTTGACAAAATGGTTTGGTAGGAACACACCACATGTAACTCTTCAAAAAAAGTGTTTAGAAATTTCATTTGGGATACTTGTCTACCTCACAAACATTTTTATATCTTGACTACCAACTCTTGACAACCAAAAAATTAGAGGCTCAATAAACCAAAGTCAAATAAGTGACTAAAAAACACTTGGTAGTGGCCAATGAAGTGGCACTCCTTCTAAATGTTGACAATGCCTATGTGTAATACTTGCTAAATGAAGTGGAAAAGTTAAAATTAAATTAAAAAAAATGAAGCTATAGATGTTAGACATTAATAGTGCATGAACTAGAAATCAATGCCAAAGCTATATCAAAGTAGTTTAAATGATTACATTCCCATGTAATCTCAAGATAACATGTGAACTTAATTTATCCCTTGATATCAAGCCCTAGCTATCATTGTTTTCAACCTAATATCATATTTAAGAGATCCAAGTGATTAAATTATAAACTAAACTAATTTCATCATAGTCAGATAATAATGTCATCCTTGTCCAAAGCATTCTAAGAAAATCTCCCCATCTAGGTTTTCTATCAAATATTCAAATAAGTAAAAGGATATGATTATCCATTAGTTCCCCCTAGATATGATATCAAACAACATTGTAGATATATTATTGATTAGGGGAGACTAATGGTTTCACCTTGATTATATGGTTATCATGGTTATAATCCATAATTTATAACCTTTATGCCTCCCTAAGTATGTCCCTAATGAACTGGTAGAGCAGGAAATGGACTACCAGTTATGGTGGAGTATTGAAAAGGACATGCATAAGAGAAAGAAAGATTACTTTAATAGATATCACTTGATGATTGGAAGGATGTGATACACCAATCAAAAGCATATTTATGAGGTAGTTAAGTATAGATAATACTATTCATTGGATATACTACCACATAGGGATTAGGATCCCCATGGTCACTTATAAAAACATATCAAGGGACTTGGCATTGAATATCAACACGAGACCTATGATCATGATTTAGTATTCCTTAACACTTAAAATTATGATTAATTTAGGGAAAGGGCACAATTTATTAACTTTAAAGAAGACTTCTTGAAACATATTCAAGTGAAACATTCCCTTTCTATAAAGGAGGCATGAACTAGACTCCTACCAATTGAAATATGGGATTCATTAGATGTATAGAATAATAGAAATTATCATCTAGTAAGGGATCAATGGAAACCCTATTAGACACCCCTTATGGTACTCAGTATAGTAAATAAGGAACTAGGGGTTCTTGATACCTCACTTGGGGTAGAACAAGATGAATTAGTTTATCTTGATTCTTTAGATTTTGAGCGCCCTACTCAAGAAGATGTTCCATAAATTTCATAGATTGATATTTTGGTTACCTAAAACACACAAGAGTAACCTTACACAAATGTTAAGATGACCATTTTCAATAAAAGGAAGCTAAGGGTTTAACCTCCTCCAAAAAGCCTAGTCATCGATGCACCATCGGTGGATCCATCCACACAAGAGGCAGTTCGAGGAGATTCCACTAAATGAGAAGGTATAATTGTAGAGATCCAAGACCTTAAGACTCCAAGATGAAAAGGGGAAGGCATGATTACATAAAAAACCATAAGGTGAGTGAGAAATCCATTTAATTTCCATTACCCCTACTATTTTTCATGTTCTTCTTTATATTGTTGATACATTTGATCATTTTTCATTTAATATTCCTAGTCCCCCTCCCCTCTTAGTCCCAAAGGTGGATATTACTCCTATATTACCCATTGCTCAACTAACCTTACTAGTTTTGAAGGTATATGATCCTTATTCTACCCTTGTTGTTCCTATTTCCTTAGTTGGTCTTCCTCTATTTGCTTCTTCCACATTTATTCCTGCAGACACCTAATTCTAACCATAACTAACTCTCGAATAGACTTCAGACTAATTCTTAATAAAGATTGATAAATAATCTTAGGAATTATTAAAAAATACAATTTTGGCCATGCATCATTTATTAATGCTCAAAATCATGTTGAGGCATCCCTATTTGGGGTATTATCCCATACCCAACAATAACCTCTCATGGATTCATCTCTAATCATCTTGTGACATAACAATTTTCAATTTGGTCTATGGACCCATTAAGTGGGGCACTTGATTAAATATTAAAAGAAATAAAATTTTAATCAATTTTAATCATCTAATTAAATAAGATTAAATTCTTAGTTTAATTATCCATTTGCAATTAATGAATATCTAAAAATGGAAATTCCAAAAATCAAAATATCAAGCCTTTTCATCATTAAATCTATGAGTTGTCAAGCCCTTCAAAAATATCCCCAAATATCTAATTTGAGAGCTATGCCTATTAATTGAAAATCATAATTACATGAAAATTTTAACTCAACTAAAGTTAGTCTCAAGTCACCTAAGGCTAGTTTGAACCCATTCCATGTTTAAACTCAAAATTAACTCACCTTAGGTGAGAGTTAACTTTTGAGGCTATAAATACAAGGCTAAACCTATTTATTTATAATCTCTCATAAGCCAAAGTTATAAATATAATTTGGTGAGAGACAAGCTTTTTAAGTAATGTTACCATGCCAAAATCATAAGCCAAGAAACCAAGCCAAGGTTCCAAGGAAAGATGAAGTCGAAAAAGCTCCATTGATGAAGATTTATTGATGCAAAAACTAAGAAAGCCACTTTAAAAATCCATTTGGAGATCCAAGGAAGGTAAAAGAGTGTTTTATTTTATGTTCCAGTTGTGTTTTCATATGTATGTTTGTTAACCATGCTCTCCCTAGGTTTTTGGCTAGAGATGTTACGATTTTAGTGTATTATTTTGATTTGTTTTATTGGAATAACATAAGACTAACCTTCCATATATGTATTCCTCATACATAGCTCATGTAATTCATATTATTGTTCCTTACTCTACTATCCCCACCCCTACAAGAACCAAAAAAAAGGTCAAAAAGAATGTAAAAAATAAGGCAAGGGGAGTAGTAGCAAGTTTCCAACTTCATGTGCCATCTACACAACTAAGTCTACTAGTTCTCCCTCCTAGTTACTCTCAATATAAAACTATGATAACAACTTGGAAGATTCATAAGAAGAAGTTGATTTACAAAATCCATCCACTACCATAATATGATGGGGTGGACTGGTATAAAATCATCTAGCCTTCACTTCTTGAACCCCTTTTAGAGAAAACTCTAAGGTAGACATTAAGATTAATATTGGGTGAGACTATAATTTTAGGCACTCAACCCATATATCTATCCCAACTATTCTTCCCATAGTGGGAAACAAGCATGCAATTAGAGGCTTCTAAACGGCTTAATCTAGTAATTATAAAATTACCCACTATGATTTCATTTTTTTAAAAGTCTACTGGGAGTGTACAGAGGGTCAAAAAGAAGAATCTAGTAGATGAGATTGGGAGAGCAGTCATAATAGAGGTGAGGCAAGAAATGTTTACCTTATCCAAGAGGAAGGACATAAAATTAGGGTAGTCTTAATATATAGATTATTTTAAATCCTCTTTTGAAAAACACAAGGATGCTCTAGTAAAGATACATTAAGGATCCAAAATGGTGATGAGATAACTGGTATAAATTAAAAAAATATCAACAAACTATGTATGTTCTAGTGCAAATAGAGACATATGTCCATTATTCTACATCTAGGTTATACAATATTCTTGAGGCTATTAGTGAAATGAGGGTATAATTATCACCTCATATAGTAGAGACTACCAAGTTGTTTAACTATTTGAAAATAGATGAAAATAAATAAAAATTTATTATTATTTTTATAAGTAGCAAAGCATATGTGTACCTAAATCTGATGGCACCATTGGAGGCTACCAATGCCCTCAATTTCATAGTCATCAAGACATAGGAGGGAAAAGAGTGTATTGATGCAACTAAGGTAGTAATTCCTAAGTAATCACAACATGAAACTCTCATCGAGTAGATTTTAGATGATCTAAAGCTTTCACAGACTGAGGATTCCATAGGGAGGCTTATCAAATGGGCTAATTTTGACTATCTCTTATAGTAAGCTTCAAAAAAATTCAAATAGAATATGTAATGGAATACTTTAGAGGAAATTAAATCCAAGATCAATTTTGTTATAAAACTGGTCACTAAAGTTGAGATCTTTAAGATTATAAAAATTGAGCATGCAATGCTCTTATAATAGGTAAATAGTGTACATATGTCTCCATTACTTAAAATGGACATAATAAAGTACTAGTATGAAATTAAGCATAAGCAATATCAAGTTTTGTAAGCAAAGAATAATGTTGGTATTTTAACTCCTAATTTGACATAATCATCCACTTCAATGCTTCTAACGACTTCACCTGCCATATAAACACCCAATCAGCCTTGAGTTGAAGGCTAATTTTGTATGTATACATGTAGATGCTACATAGTTTTCACTTATAATTTAATTATAATTATAGAATAAATGTAAATTTTCATGAACTATTTATAATCATACACATGTTACATTGTTTTGTATAAGATAACTAATCTTGGTGTAGTTGTAGTTAGCTATGAGCATGCACGCATGAATTAGTAGTGGTAAAAGGTAAATGTAAAACCATTTGTATGTATGTTAACATCCTAAAAGAAATACAAATGTATTATGTTACATTTTTTTATGAGTTTTTAAGAGAATGTTTAGGTTGGTCATGACTCAATTGAATGCAATATGGAGAACTATTCTCAACATGGTAAATATAGAAAGTTACAACCATAGGAACTAATGCCTATAAGTATTTGTAAATAATGTAGCAGAAGGGTTGATGTTTGTGTGAGTAAAAATAATAGTGATTATTATTTTTAACAAAAATAGTTTCACATAGAATATTGATAGAAATCAACCTTCATCTATAGAGGTTTCCTTATTGTAATCCCTGGTATTAGATCTTCTATTATGAATTCTAATCATTTGTACTCTTTTATGGTATAATAATATATTTATATATGTTATTATGAATGTTTCCCTTATTATTATACTTTGATGTATATTTTTCCTATATCTATAAGTAGTTTACATCATATATTGAGATATTAAACAAAGTGTATTTCTATGTGATAAACCTTACATATGTTTCAAAGTCTTGATTAAACCATCCTATAATATTTTGATGTAAATTTGCACACTCTATCCCCATAATGAACATGTTCTAGTGAAGACCCAAGAACCTATGCTAAAAATGGTGTGATGAGTGTATAACTTATTAGTCAAGGATATTTTCCAATGGTTACTAATGAAAAGAGAGATGGAGAGCTCGTTGGGCAATAAAATTATTAAATTTGAAGAGAGAGAAGGTTGAATAATTGGGTGTACTCCAAGAGGGATTATATAAGAACACATCTATGATGAAATTTATGAGATTTTTAGTGTAAATTACTAGGCCAACTTGTTGATTGGTTGGCTCAATTTGAATGTCACTATTTTTAGACAAGATCAAGTGATACCATTGCATGGACCAAGGGGAAGATAAAATAGTTATAGAATTTGGAGATAAATTAGACTCATGTGATCGATCATTGGATAGATGCCACTATTGACAAATATATCACTAAATTAACAATGTAAAGATACTTATATTTTGATGCACTAAAGGATCTATCTATGAAAGAAATCAGAGGAAAGTTTATGTAGTGACTCTTGACATTGATCAAAATGTTGTCTATATAAAATGCCATGGTGCCCACTCTTGCTAATATGGAGTAGTCACTTTGGGCATATGGGGTGTGTGGGAGATAAAGGTGAATGAATCAAAGATGAAAATGTAGATCTCAAACATGAGTCTAGCATAGATAATCTAGAGGAAAAGCAACATAAAAAGACTATGTAGTTAGACAGAGAGTTGTGATAATAGAGGAGATGGAATAAATAGAGTGCATTTTAGGAAACTATGAATAGAAGGAGTAATAATAGCATTGATAATTTGGATGAAAGGAGATGACAAAGAGAAGGATGCTATGAAGAGAAATAAAGAGAGGAGCTTGGGCCAAGTAGAGATACAGTGTAAGGAATCTATGAGGATTTAGCATGGATGAAAGAAGAATAGTAGACAAGTAGAATAGATGAGTAAAAGTTTGCATTTTATAGAAAGGATATCCCAAAAATAAAATCAAGGATTACCTTATAGTCATAGGCATAGTATAGGTTCAAGTTTTGAGAGATACATCTTTGAAGGTAAGGTCTATTTTCCAAGGAAGTACACATTCCCCAAGCCTATATTTTTTCAAAATCACAATAATTCCTATAAAACTTTAGATAATGAAACTTGGAAAGGACCAATTCTAGAAAAGTTCATAGAAAAACCCTAGAAGTATAAAAGGATGTGTATTATGAAGTTACGTAGCATTTTTATAGACTGAATAAAAAGCATAACAACATTATTTTATATAGAGACAAATATTATAATTATTGCACAAGCTAATTATTTCATTACATAGATTTAAATCCTAGAAGAGTAAGAAGGATATTATGGATATATATCTACAACTACCACATCCACAAAACCAAAGGAGACATCACAACCACCACTAGATCAAGATCCACCTCAACATGCCTAGAATTTTTTGAACAACCATGCCTAACACCAATTACAACAAAATCAACTACAATACCTATATGAAACCCCACTGTGTTAGCTCAATTAGGTGATTTTATACACCTAACTCCCTATGATGGGTCTATGAACCTTGAATATTACTGACTTGTAACATGAAATGGTAAGCAAAAACAATCATTTTTTTATATAGAGATAAATATTGTAATTCTTACACAAGCTTATTATCTCATTACATAGCTTTAAATCATAGAATAACAAGAAGGAAATTATGGATATATATCTACAATTACCACATCCACAAAACCAAAGGAGACATCACAACCACCACTAGATCAAGATCCACCTCAAAGTGCCCAGAAGTTTTTGAACAACCATGCCTAACACCAATTACAACAAAATAAACTACAATACCTATAGGAAAACCCACTATGGTAGCTCAATTAGGTGATTTTATACACCTAACTCTCTATGATGGGTCTATTGACCCTGAATAGTACTGACTTGCAACATGAAATGGTAAGCAAAAGAAACCATCAACAATAATATAAAGAAATTTAAATTGATTAGTACTTTTAGTGGATGTGAACTAGAGTTCATCTTCAAGAAAAATACATCCATATGTGATGTTAAGAACTAACTCATCATAGAGTTTAAGGTTAATAAGAGTTCAATCCAAACAATCCAAGATTTGAATGAGATACACCAATGACCCCAAAATCCTGTTGGTGACTATGATCATAGATTCTTAGATGTCATGAACAAAGTAAAATTTGTTTTGGAAGATAATGATAAAGCCATTTGGTTTTTATAGGGTTTAAGTCCAAGGATCAGAGTTTTCATAGACCAGACTTAGTTTTGAGATAAAGTAGATGCAAGAGCCACTATAATTTGGGTAGAGCAAATTAAAGACTATGGGGATGTAATCATGCCATAGTCTAAGGTAGAAAGTACCTTACATAATTTCTTGAGTAGATTGGATTAATTTCAAGGAAGGGTTGAAATACCAAAGTCAGATATATGGTGTATAGAGTGAATATAACAAGGGCATCATAGAAATGAATGACATAGGTTTAAGATAGATTTTTGTGAGATAAGCAGCGTGGTAGGGCATGAAACCTCATAGTGTCATATTTTAAAACATTACATCAAAACCCCACATAGCATGTACGATAAATTTTTTAAGTCGACTACACATGATAATGATTTTTAGGCACTCTAAGAACTAAAGGAGAATATCACTAAGAATGTGTTTGTGGTTGTTGTGCAAAAATTTGTGGTTGTGCCATAGGCTACTACTAACCTAGGGAGCACCATACTAGGTCAAAATCCATCGAAAACACCTTGGGTCCCTAAATCATAGAAGAAACCACAACAACTGGTGGGTACCCTACCTTATGCATATAAATGGAATATTGCCTCACAAAACTTCCTATAGTAGATTGTGACCTACCCATCCTAAGATTCATAGAATCTTATGATTCCTTAAGTGAAGTGGCTAGGATGGGCCATAAACCCACAATAACTATAAGTGGCTAAATTTAATGAATACCCACAATATAAAGGATGGAATGCATCATATAACACTATAAATTTTGAGAAATAAAAACACTAAAGTAGATGGGGATTTTAGGGGATTAAAAGGAGGATATAGAAGAGGATATTGAGGTGGTGTTAGGGAGGCCATGGAAAAAATGATCCTAAGACACCTATTCATTGGTACATCTACAAAGAACTAATCCACGTGTAAATAAATTTCCCTACAATTCCCTAGAGGCAAATTTATAGTGCATACTCTAGGGTAACAGAGTAGCATAATATAGAAGATTGTATAGTCTTCTAAAGATAATAAAAAGAGAGAATTATTATAAATGTTAACATGATCCATATGCATGTAAGGGAAGATACCACATTACATGAAGTAACTATAAAACATGTAGAATAGAGGTTACCTCCATTAGAAATGCTTAATGATTTATGTATTATAAAGGCAAAACCAAATAAATATTCTAATCCTACCACTAAAAAAGGCTTCATGTAGAAAGCTACATAGATTTTGAAGATAATTTAGTAGCAAGGGAAGAATTAAGGGGATGATGTAGCTCTTGACACATATATGTATGGGCATATAGTGTGTATACTAAGATAGGATGGGTTGCCACTACATTGATGGATTTAATAAAACTCCTTAGTATATTGCAAAATGAATATAT
Source organism: Torreya grandis (assembly GCA_037957365.1). NCBI lineage: Eukaryota > Viridiplantae > Streptophyta > Pinopsida > Cupressales > Taxaceae > Torreya > Torreya grandis. Next base: position 1,389,618 of record JARHVA010002026.1, read on the forward strand.
CTCCTAAAACATCATTAATTTGTTCCATAACCTATTATAATATATGTATAAAGGACAACAAATAACATATAAGTTGTTTTGGTTTGTAAAGACCAAGAAAATTGGGACATCGATATGAGAATAGACAAAGAGCTAGCTAGGTATGAAATAGCCAATCCTATATTTGACTTTGGAAGCACTATAAATATGAACCCTAGATTTATTTAGGAAACAATTGGAAGACCTTCATTGAGCTATAGTATTGTCATGATCAACCATGTAGACTATGGAAGGCTCAAACCTATTGGTCACATGATGCATGTAGAAATCAAACTCAAAAAACTTAGTCTACAAGGTAATTTCAAAGTGATTGATACAAAGATAAATAAAAATCACTACCTTACACTGATAGGGAAAAAGTGGGCCTATTATGGGTGTATGAACATCAACATAGTCATGATTAGTTAGAGTCTCAGTAGGATTACAAGATCACTGTCATTCCTTTGAACAATACTAAATCTAGGCCTTACATTATCCCAAAAGAGCTAGGCTCAACCTATGATGCCACCAAAACTGTATGAAGGTCATAGTTGAAGAAAAGAAAAAATCTCTGAGTAATAGAGTACAATTTCCTCTAAAAAATACTATTGTGTAGACTCAAATTATTATCAATTTATTTGGAAATATGGGGATGAATACACTATAAATCCCTCAAAATGTTGAGAAATATGTGTAATCAATAACGATAAGATCTCCAACATAATTTGATATATATTTTATATATCAAATAGGTCATACTGAGAGGGACTATATAAAACAAAATATAGAGGGTGTTTTATCATAGGATATATCTTCTTCAAATAATGGAGACTCAAACACCCATGTACTCAACTAGGCAAAAAGTGATCATGAGTTACAACCTTTATGACTAGTCTTTTAGACTAAGTGATAAATGCCCTAGTATATTTCTATAAAGGATGTTGGCAAGTTAATTATATGATTTAAATAGTATGTATTAGATGTAAACTAGATATTTAGATCCCTTGACTATGTGATGAATGTAATTTTTGTGAACTGGTAGACCATCCACATAGATGAGCATTTAACATGGGAAAAAGCATATAGACTACTAGTAGATTGATTGTAGATACCAAAGACTATCAGAAGAGATTAGATTAACTATAAAGAGGGTGAATGCCTATAATTTAATGTTTATAAGTGTATTAAGGTATAGATGTTAGATTATATCACTTGTAATTACTAACCACATAGCTTCATCTCTATCCTAGGTGTTTTCCCTATAGCATGATACATCCATCAAGAGTGAAGAAGGGAAAAAGAATAATTGGACACAGATCCAATATGATTTAATTAAAACATTCATATTTAAGAGTGATAATCCTTAGGTAAAAGTGAATTTAAAAAATATTAATTTTTTTTTGTGTCATGAAAGAGTTGAAAAGCTAACAACACCACTAGAATTAGGTTTGCACGAAGTCACAAAGAAAAACCTGACATACATCCTGTAGATTCATGAAGTTATCCAAGGTGAGGACCAAAAATGGATTCAAACATACCATAGGATATAGGATAAGTATAATAAGTACTCTAGGATAGATGATGAGGACTACATAGTTATAAGGGATCTCTTTGAGCTAGGGAGAGAGTTAGAGCCTCTACTAGAACCAGTCATAGAGGAAATAGAGGAGGAAAAGTTGCAACACATATAGTTCCTAGAACATGAAGGAGACTGGATACTCTAAACATTAATTCCTAAATAATAAAACAAGATGTACCAAGAGACATTAAAGAAACACATTGTGAACATTGGCATAGAAGATGGACCCAAAATGACACATATTGGAGACTATTGGACATAGGCAGATATCTCAAAGGTTTTACAATTGATCAGAGACCATCAAGATGTATTTATTATAACCTTAACAAGATTCAAAGGTGTTTATACTTATTTGGGGGATATTCACATAGAGATAAAATAGTGTGTATGACCAATCAATAAGATATCATATAGTTTTAACCCAAATATGAAGATGAAAATGAAATTTATAATAAATCACATGTTGTAAGTAGGCATTATCTTCCAGATCAAAAAAACTAACTAGGTTAGCCCCATGGTAGTACAACCAAAGAATACTGGGGAAATATGACTCTATAAAAATTCTCACATCCTCAAATATGCTTGTGTTAATGAAACATTTACCATTCCTTTCACGAATGAAATTTTAGAGGTTGTCATAGGGAATGAAGTGTTCTCATCATAGATGGATTCAGTGTTTATCATCAGATACCCATCACAAAAGAGGATAAGATCAAAACTACATTCATAATATAATGGGGTTCATTTTCTTAAAATGTCATGACATTTGGACTCAAAAACACACCAATAGTATTCTCTAGGGTTGTGTTGATTGCATTTAAGGATTTCATCCATGACCTCTTGGAAGTGTACTTAGATGATTAGGCAGTGTTTTCTTTATTTAGGGAACATTTATCAAAACTTAGGTTAATGTTAAAGAGATGTAGAATGCTATAAATAGTGATAAAATTGAATAAATTTTTATTTTTCAAACCTTTTAGTTTTTTATTAGGTTATGTAGTGTGTAGTAAAGGAATTTTCGTAGACTAGGCCAAGATCACAAACATTACAGGGATTCCACCACCCAAGATTTCAATAAAAGTGTGATCTTTTCTAGGATACACAGGTTACTAATAAAAATTCATCAAGGGGTATGCCACTATATTAGCCCCTTTGGAGAGGCTACTATAAAAATGAGTCTAGTTTGTCTAGATAGAAGAATGTTAGGACATATTTGTTGATTTAAAGTAGAGACTAGTAACTACTCTGATCCTAATTTTCCTAGATTGGAGTAAATATTTTCATGTGAATGTGGATGTTTTAGGACTTGGAGTTGGATTAGTACTCACATAGTCAAGAAAAGGAGGATTGGATCATCCAATCCACTTCACAAAAAAAAATATGTCATCCATAGAAAAGAATTATATGATAATTGAATGTGAATCCTTGGTGATAGTGTTCACACTATAAAATTTTAGGAAGTACTTGTTGGCCACACTTTTCAAATTTTTTACTAATCATCAAAATTTGTGATACATGTTGAACAAGCTAATGTTGGGAGGATGAATATCACGTTGGCTAATGATTTTCTATGAATTTTAATTCTATATTAATGTTAAACTAGGTTAGTAGAATTTTGGACAAAACCATCTCAATCAGATCAATAATGGCAAGGAACCTGAAAAACTCCAAGATAAGTCAATGTTGGAAGAAGATTTTGGATTGTAAATCTCTAAAGGATATTTATTTGATACTCATTTTGTCATGTATAAGTCTTTATTGTCCTATCTTCATGACTTGTAATAGGCTAGACTATGAATAGACTCCACTTTTGGTGCCAAGTATGAGAAGAAGATGAATAGTTATACATTGGAAATGTCTATATATACCTATATTTATAAGAAGAAAAGGGTTCCAATTTTAAAGAGATAAATACAAATTTATCTAGTTATGGTTACCTATGTGATTTCTTAATTTGTTTCTTGTGTGAGTTCTTATGTATAATGTTTGGTTATTTTTGTCTAATTAACCTGAATGTTTTATTTTTGTTTATGAAACGCTAATTGTTCTTAATTCATACATAACATAGGATAATTAATGATTACTATGTTTATATGATCCAAACTCTTGGATGAATACAATGTACTATTATGTGCACTTGAAGTATATCATATCTATCCTCATCCATCGCATGTTATGATGCTTTAAGAACCTATGATAACAATGGTGTGGTGAGCATGGAACTAATTTTTGGATGGATTTATGCTAATATGGTTACTAGGGTAGAGAGATATTGAGATATGGTTAGACCAAAGGATATTTAATTTTGTAGAAGAAGAATAAAAAAGGATTGGTCTTACTATACATGAAATCATTCGAGAGCATATTTATGGAGAGATTTACAAAATTTTCTAGTGTGAGTTGCCTGAATTGCTAGCTAATTGGTTGTCCTGATTAGAATATTATTGATTGAACTTAAGATTAGAAGACACTATAATTTGGAATGGAAAAAATTTAGGTTGGTTGTAGAGATTGGAAACTATCTAGACAAGAGCAATAAATCATTAGGTTGCTACTATAGTATATAGATATATAACTAAGTTTTTAGTATAAAGATATATATATTTTTAATTTGTGAAGGACTTATTCATTAGATTAATTCGAGGGAATTTTTTATAGAGACTATGTATCCTTGTGAAGATGTTGGTTGTGAACAAGGCCATGGTGCCTATTCTAACCAATATGGAGTAGCCACTTCAAGAATATGGGGGTATGTTTGACATGAAGTGAATGATGATTATATGAGAAGATAAGGATTGAAATTGAATCTAGGATGGAGACATGAGGGAAAAAGAGTTAGAAGAAAAGTTTAAATTTAGGACATGAACTATGACAACAGATAGATGGAGTAAATATAAGAATACCCAAGTAGTTACAAGTAGAGTTAAGAGTAGTAGTAAAATAAATGAAGAACGAGTAGAAATATGTGATGAAAAAGAATAAAAAGATGAAATATCAAGAAAGAAGAGATGAAAGAAGAATATGAATGTTGATAAAAATAAAGAGGAGATAAATAATGATGAAGGTTGATTTTATGAATGTTAAGCCTAATGAGGATGCATTCTTGAACATCATTACAATATAATAACACACAGATAGGATTGCCTCCCCTCAAAATGCCCTGAGACTAGGGAATTTAGAAATCAAAACAAGATAAATACGTAGACTTAGCTATAGAAAAGGGGCTCATATATGAAGATGTGTAGATGTTGAAAAATATTCAACACCAAGACACTATTAAAGGAGATGTTCCAATAATAGATACCCAAATGTATGGTTAGATTGTGTGTATTATGTGGTAGAATGGAGTTGTTACTATGTTGATAGATTTACTAAAGATGTTAAGTATAATGGGTAATAAAGATATCTCTTATAACATCACAAACTTGCTACATAATTTATTGGAGTGTGCATAATGAGGGAAACAAAAGACATAAAATCTTGTTTGGTATGTAAAAACAAAGAATCCATGGGATGTAGATGTGTGAATCAACATTGAAGTCATACGCTATGAAATTCTAAATGGTGTATTTGATTTTGGAGTCACGGTCAACATGATGCCTAGGTCTATATAGGATGTCATTGGATGGCCATTTCTAAGTTATAGTCTAGTTATTCTGAGCTTAGTAGATTATGGATGAGTTGATCCCATTGGTAGATTAGAAGACATTGAGATAAAATTTGCATAACTAAGCCTGTGAGGTGACCTTGAAAATTCATTGATATAAATATAGCAACAACTCATTACCTTGCACTGATTGGCAAGAAATGGGCATATGATGGTCAAATGACTATCAATACTATGAAAAATCAATTAGAGGTACATTAAGGAGATAAGATTTTCATCATTCCTCTCAATAAGGCACACAAACCCTACATCATTTTGGCTAAACCATAATATCCTTATGCTACACAAGAACCAAGCTAGATGAAGGTAAAATTTGAAGATAATCCAAAAGATCTATGCACAATTGACTATAACTTCTTATATGAGCATAATAAACCTGAGGTATAATCTTTACTCACTCAATAGTTAAATACAGGTAAATAATGGAAGCCTAAATCAATAGTTACTTAGCTATTAACACCTTAGTTTTTCATAGAGGATTGTGCATCCATCTCTAGTAAATCTTGTACTCACTCAGAAGTTGATTTCATCTATCAAATATATGATCATATGCATTATTATATAGAGCCTTCTAGATAAGGAAATTTGGCTTGGGAAATATCTTTATCTATCATTGGAGACTCAAATATGCATCTACTTAATTGGGCTCATGGTGATCATAAACTTTGATCTATGAGAATGGTCTTCACCTATGAGAGATAACTCCTTTCATGCCATGCAATCAAGGATATCAATCAATTCATTCTATGCCTACAAATTCATATACTTACCATTAGTCAATGGGCTAGTTCCTTGAATTATTATTTGAAGGGAGTTACAATGACATGGTTGGAAATTCATATAAATGATCATCTAGATTAAGAGATGAGTTTGAACTTATGATTAGCAAATTTTAACTACTATAGGTCATCAAAAGTAGTTGGTCTTTCTTTTAGGAGGCTGAGTGCCTTGAAATCCATATCCAAAAATGTGTTGAGGTCTATACTAAAGAATGTGTTGCACCAAAGTACTGGGTTCACATATTTCATTACACACTTACCTCCTTACCATCATCATGGTATATGCATCAAGAATACAAGAGGGAGACAAAGCATTGGTCATAGGTATAAACTGAATTTATACATAATTTTTATTTGAAGAAGAGAATAATTTGGTTCATAATGCATGGATAAAAATAAAAAAAAATTATGCCATGGATATGTAGAAGATTTAAGCACCATGACAAAATCTACTGCATAGAAGAATGAAATTTGTGATATAAATATAACATTATAAAGATATAAAGCTTCCAAGTTGGAATAAAAATCTCTCATGTAGTCATGAAACTAAATCTAGGATGAAAAAGATGAAATTGAAGATTCAAACATTGATGGTGATATTGATCTCACTAATTTGTTCACACCAAAATGGCTAGTAGAACTAGTAAAGTACCCAGTCTCATAACCCACTGAAGAAGACAAGTTGTGCAACATACAAATTCTAGAATAGGAAGGAAAATGAAACTTAAAATATTATATTATTGAGGAAAAACATTAGATTTATCACCATCTTATTAAAAACATGTGAAAAACATAAAAAATGAGTAAATTCCTAAATTGGCAAATATAGGTGACTATTGGACTGAATCTAAAGTTTAGAAAGCTAAGAAAATTTTGCATGATAATCAAGATGTGTTTCCCACTAAATTTTTAGAGGTAAAATGTTTCAATCCATCCCTCAATGAAATTCATATTGACCATAAGGAATGTGCATGACCCATAAATAAATGACCATACAAGTTAAATCCAAACATGAAGTTAAACGTGAAAGTTGAATTAGATAGAATGCAAGACACAAGTATAATTTATCTAGTGGAAAAGGTATATTGGGTTAGCCCCATGGTATTGTATCCTAAGTAAATAGGGGAAATTAGAGTATGTGGTGATTGTTGAATTTTGAATGATGCCTTTGTGAATGATCTATTTTTTATTCAATTCACAAATGAATTTTTAAAATTTGTCATAGGGCATGAAGTCTACTCTTTCATGGATGGTTTCAATGGATATCAACAAATACCTATTAAAAAAGAATACAAATATAAAATATATTTTACTATAGAATGAGGATCCTTTGCGTACAAGATAATGCATTTTGGCCTCAAAAATGCACATGTAGTTTTTTCTCGAGTAGTGGTGACTGCATATAAGGATTTCATTCATGACTTCTTGAAATCCTATCTTAATGACTAGGTAGTATTTTATTTGTTTAAAGAAAATTTTTCCATGCTACACCTCATGTTAGAATGTTGTTGAGCTTTATTTATTGATCTAAATTTGAAAAAGTGCTTATTTTTTACACCTTTTGGTGTCTTGCTAGGTCATGTAGTATGTAGTGAAGGGATTTTGGTGTACTAGTCCAAAATTGTAGTAATTCTAAGTATGCCTCCACTATTTAGCTCCAAAAAAGTGTGATATACTTTCTTAGACATGCAGGGTACTATTAAATTTTTATCAAGAGACATAAAGCCATTTTGTCTCCATTAGAGTATTTACTATGAAAAGGTATAAAGTTTGTTTAGACTTTTAAGTGTTAAGCAACCTTCATAGAATTAAAGAAAAGACTAGTCACTACACCTATTCTTGTCTTTCTATATTGGAGTAAGCCATTTTATGTTCATGTTGATGCTTTTATTATTGTAGTCAATTTTTTGCTTGTGTAGCTAGTAGATGGTAGACTGGACCACCCCATACATTTTTCAGGCTGAAAGTTAATTGATGTAGAAAAGAATTACATGACAAATAAAAGAGAAGCAATGGATATAGTGTTTTCATTACAAAATTTATTACACTATCTTCTTGTGACACCATTCAAAGTTTTCATAGATCATCATGATCTGTGATACATAGTGAGTAAGCCTATGATCAAAGGATGCATTTCAATATGGTTGATACTCTTTCATGAATTCCAATTTCACATCAATGTCAACCCAGGAAGAGAAAATGTTGGACTAAACCATCTCAGTCACATCCCAAATGGAAAATAACTATAATAACTATAAGAAGATTCTATTGATGCCCATCTCTTTTCAATTTATATGATCCCAAAAAACTTTGAGGCAATTTCTAATTTCCTATAACAAGGAGTATTCCCTTCACACTACAAAGAAATAGATAAGAAGTATTTTGTCACTAGAGTTTTGCCATATACTATTATAAATGGGATCTTGTATCATTTGAGGAAGGATGAAGTACTATGCAAGGTAGTTTTGGAGCATAAAAACCACCATAGAAGGTGATTTTACTAGAGAAGATACTACAAATAAATTGTTACAGAGTAGTTTATGGTGGCCAAACCTTTTTTAGGATGCACATAGAGTAGTGCAACACTGTAACTTATGTCAATCCATGGGTAAACCACTCCATAAGGATAAAATGTCATTATAGCCTTTATTATCCAAATAACCTTTTAAATAATAGGGTATTAATTTTATAAGACCTATTAATCCTCTAAGTAAATGTAGTAAATCAAGGTATATTATCATTGTGATAGATTACTTTACCACATGGGTCAAAGATGTTGTGACACCTAGCTATGGTGTAAAGGACACAACAAAGTTCCTTTATGACAATATCATTACAAGGTTTGAATGCCCTATAAATCTAATTATCAATTAAGGGACACACTTTTTGAATAATACCATTAAAGATCTTACTAAATAATTTAAGATTTCTCGTCATAAAATTACTATGTAACATCCATAAGATACTGACCAAGCTGAGGATTCTAACAAAGTGTTTGGCAAGATGTTGACAAAGATATGTGATGTTAGGAGAGATAATTGGGAAGATCAAATTCTTGATATTATTTGGGCATATATCACACACCATAAGAGGGATATAGGGTTTACTCCATTCTAATTGGTCTATGGGCTTGAAGCAAGCATGCAAATGGAAAACTTGGTACCCAGTCTATGCATTGATACAGTCATGCGACTAAGGGATTATAAGTCTCTTACCATTAGGATTCATGAACTGAATAGGATGGATGAGTATTAATATAGATCATCTCAGATACATGAAGTTCATAAATAGAGTTAGAAAACTTAGCATGAAAGGAATTTGTGCCATAAGGAATTTCATGAAGATCAACCAATTTTGTTATATGATAGTCAATTTAGATCATTTCCAAGTAGATTACATATTAGATAGAAAGGGCCTTATGTTATACATTAAATATTCTAGTAAGGAATCATCATTTTAATAGATTTATAGGGAACCATTTTGCTAGGGCAGGTGAATGGATGTAGGATTAAGCCCTACCAATAGTAATATTAAGTAATCTCTATTTACCAATAGAGTGGGCACTGAGTACCACTAAATAGATTAGGATTTCCCATTTTTATATGTTTTCTTGTGTGTTTATTTTTTTGTGTGTGCATGTGTGTGTTTGTATATGATCTCTTCAGTAGCTTTTGGGAACCAAATAATAAGTATAACATGCACCAACCATGCATCATATAATTTAGGCACACCATTGAGCATGTGAGTAAGAATGAAAGAAAGCAATTAAGTCCAAGAAATATATTATCAATTCACATCAATCAATATATTCAATATATAATAGTAATCCCTAAGTAATTAATGTTAAATCCAAGGTTTTATTGATCTAATCTTCACCAATTAAATGGCTAGTCAACATCATCTATTCGTACTCTAGTATAGATAACAAAGAACATAACAACATATATTGACACATGTGTTAATGAATAATCACCACACAATAGTGTGATGTTATAGTATATGAGGGTAATTTGAAATAATGGTGGGAAGAGTGTTTGGAGCTGATCACCACACATCCTTAGGTACCATCGAACATCATGCAATACTTGGGAAAACATGTTATCACTTTGACATTAAAAGGTGTGTTCATCCACATTCATGAGATACTAAGGTCACCATTCAGACTTCTACCATTCTTTATTACTATGGCCATGGTGTAGGATGAAGTATCTAAGCATAAATCCTATTTAGTGAGGCATACAACACCGCTCCAAGCCATACCACCTAGCACAATAGTCCCTTCAATAAAACAAAAATAAGAAGCCATAACTTTATAATAGTAGAAAGGAAATCACAAGCTCTCCATGAAAAAACAATCATCATATCCTCCATGAAAGTGCAAGATAACGAGCATCACAACTTGGTTGGATGACCCTAATGTTCCCAAAATCCCAAACTATAATGACCTACCATAGACGAACATGAATAAGAGATCACATAGTTTCATGAATAAGGGACATTCTTAGAACACTATACATAGATAAATAATAAATAAATTATCATCAAAGCTCTTCTATATAGTATACTTAGTGGTTTTCTATACTACTTAGGCAAATACTAACTACTACATATAGTGGATATAAAGCACGAGAGTGCATAAATAATGGATAAAGCACATCAGGGAGTCACATGAGGTCACTTCATAGGAGATGAAATTTTAAGGATAATTTTTCAAAATTGAATTTGGTAGCCCTATCTATTTTAGGATACATAGATAATAACACACTAATGTGATGTATGCCAAAGGATGGGGAAGACACACTAGTAGGATGAGATGCCTTTACATCCCATGTTATCACAAAAACTATTTGAATAGTGGGGGATTAATTTTGTAGGACCAATTAATCCTCCAAGTAAACATAATAATTCAAAGTACATAATCACTATGATAGAATACTTTACAAAATGGGTAGAAGCTATTGTGACTCCAAGTTACAATGTGAAGGACACAACCAATTTCATGTATGAGAACATCATCACTAGCTTTAGTTATCTTCTCAAATTGGTAAGCGCTAGAGGAACTCACTTTATAAATAAGATCATCAAGACCCTCATGGATGATTTCATGATATTGCATCATAAAATCATAACTTATCATGCATAGGTGAATAGCCAAGTTGAAGCTGTAAATAAGGTAATAAGTAAGATGCTTACTAAGATCTTCAATGTGAAGCAATATCACTAGGAAGATAGGGTTATAAAAATCATGTTGGCTTATCACATGAATTATAATGTGATTTACACCATTATAACTTATCTATGGGTTAGAAGCAGTTATGCCTATGGAATATGTGTTTCCCAATTTGTGAGTCATAAATGTGCTACGAATGAGTGATGAAGAGTTAATGACTTATAGGTTATTGGACTTGTATCACATGGATGAACTGAGATGTAGATTAGTATGGGCCCAGGAGATAAACAAACATATCCATAAGTCATAGCATGATAAAATTGTATGACCAAAGGAATTTCAAGTAAATCAACTTGTTCTTTTGTATGATATCAGGTTCAAAGCTTTCCCTAAAAATCTTAACATTAGGCGTAAATTCCCCTACAGCATCCATGAAATTTCATAACTTATAATAGTGATCTTATGATATTTTCAAGGAAATGTCTTACCAGGGTGGGTAAATGGTTGTAGGTTAAAGTCTTATCACCATTAATCTAGTATAACATAGAATAAAGGTGTTATATTGCACCAAGTAGATGGTTGTCATTATTGTAAGCATTAATTTTAGAATAGTTGGGTTTTGTGTTTTTCTTGTCATGTGAGAGGTACATATAAGTATGTGTGAATATAGGTAAGGGATAAGAGGGATCCAATACTAAGTAGAAGGTTATATTACTATGGATGCATTGAAGGAATGAAACACAATGGCCAAATGAGTATAGTGTATGAACATAGATTAAGTATGGGAAGGATACGTGCATCCTAATCTCTCATAAATAATGTAATTTAATGATCTATCCATTGAAATTAATGATTATGTATTGGGGAGATTGATAAATCTATTTATAAAAGTGATAGGTTAGTGCTAGAAATAGAATAGTCGCATACGACCAAATCCTAGTGAAAGTGATAAGATAAAAATCATCAACCACCACCATAATTGAATGTCATATTAGAAAAAATAATGCCACTTCAGCTATAACGGATCCACCTCATTAAATTTTCACATGTGCAAGATTGAGTGATATTAAAGTTAATTAAGACAACAAAGTGTAGAAGCCATTTGAGAATATATAAATTTCACACTAGGGAGGCTAATTTCATATCTATTATTAAGTGTAATGAAGTGATTTCAAAATTTCAAGTAAATTAATACTCTCAAATGAGTCTATACCTCAAAAATCCAAGGTAATTATTTTAGAATCAAAGACAAAATGTACAATGGTTGGATTTGATAGATCATAACTCATCAAAAGATTCACAAAAGTATAAAAAGAAGACATGGGCATAAACATTGTGTTATGACAAATGCACTTCATAGACCCAGATACCTATGAGTTTGTTCATAATGTTGAGTTGTGAATGTTTATGTCAGACGTAGTTTAATGGGTGGAACCATTAGAATTAGTGTAGACACATAAAATCCATAACATAGATGTGGATAAGTTGATCTTATTGCCTACTTTTGGGCAACTCAGATATGTAATAGAGGTATTTTTGGGTTGATACAATGAGGGAAATATTTATCTTTCCTAAGACATAACCATTCACATCAATACTACTATGATGTCAAAGGCAACATGAATGCCTACAAGGAGAGATCTATAACCCATTATAAATCAAGAATGCCACCAATCCTTCTAAAGATATAGGAAAATTACTCATATAGATCATGAGGAATTACATTGGAGGACATTAATTATGTGTTAGAGTGCATTATAGTAGGATGCATTTCATGTAGAATCTAGAAGATGACTAAGGATGCCAAATAAGCTATAAAAGGGGGAAATGATATTGCCCATCAAATGTTCAATCAAAATGAGGATTTAAACTAGTATGGATTCTTGGTCAATGAACTCACTCTAAATATTGAGAAAGTCTTATCAATGGTGAATAAACCCTTCTAGTACCAATTTTTTGTATTGTTATTATTATTTACATTACTTGAGGGCAAAGTTCATCCTGATGTTGACTGCTATCTAGATGTGCAGTTCAAGAACCTCACTTGGACCTAAGAGAGTAATTATTTTAGGTACCAACTAAATTTCACTATGTGGTGGAATTATTTGGTGGAGTTAATCACAAATAACCCATGCATTCCACCCAAAATCATGTAGTATTTAGGCCAATATGTAGTCATTAAGAAGCTACCAAAGGGCATTGCCATTAGAATTCATGAACTCCCCAAGTTACTGGGTCTACCTATTGCATGTTTTATCCACATATAGATAGAATAGACTAAGGTAAAAAAAATATAAATCAATCAAAATAATTGGAGAAACACCATTGTAGATGGTACCACCACCTATTCTAGACCCTGTAACTACAACTACACAACTTTCATCAATAACTACACCAATTAGAGATATTGGGAAGTGCAAGGTGCCTAAGGGTAGAAGATCTCCATCTTCTCTAAAGTAAAAAAATCACAATCAAATCACTTGGTTGGATGACCTAAACATACCCATAAATTTTAGGATCTATGACTTATCACACGTGGGCACCAATGAATAATAGGTTTATAGAATGATGATGGTTGATATGGCTAGAGACCTATATGAGAAAGAGGAAAAAATAATACTTTTTATAGAAATTAGTGCTATGATGGCAAAGGCAACATGAATGCCTACAAGGAGAGATCTATAGCCCATTATAAATCAAAAATTCCACCAATCCTTCTAAAGATATAGGAAAATTACTCATATGGATCATGAGGAATTACATTGGAGGACATTAATGATGTGTTAGAGTGCATTATAGTAGGATGAATTTTTGGTATAATCTAGAAGATAACTAAGGATGCCAAGTAAGCTATAAAAGGGGGAATTGATATTTCCCATTAAATGTTCAATCAAAATGAGGAATTAAACTAGTATGGATTCTTGGTCAACGAACTCACTCTAAATATTGATAAAGTCTTATCAATGGTGAATAAACCCTTCTAGTACCAATTTTTTGTATTATTATTATTGTTTACATCACCCGAGGGCAAAGTTCATCCTGATGTTGACTGCTATCTGGATGTGCAGTTCAAGAACCTCACTTGGACCTAAGAGAGTAATTATTTTAGGTGCCAACTAAATTTCACTATGTGGTGGAATTATTTGGTGGAGTTAATCACAACTAACCCATGCATTCCACCCAACATCATGTAGTATTTAGGCCAATATGTAGTCATTAAGAAGCTACCAAAGGGCATTGCCATTAGAATTCATGAACTCACCAAGTTACTGGGTCTACCTATCGCATGTTTTATCCACATATAGATAGAATATATTAAGGTAAAAAAATATAAATCAATCAAAATAATTGGAGAAACACCATTATAGATGTTACCACCACCTATTCTAAACCTTGTAACTACAACTACACAACTTTCATCAATAGCTACACCAATTAGAGATATTGGGGAGTGCAAGGTGTCTAAGGGTAGAAGATCTCCATCTTCTCTAAAGTATAAAAATCAGAATCAAATCACTTGGTTGGATGACCTAAACATACCCAAAAGTTTTAGGATCTATGACTTATCACACATGGGCACCAATGAATAGTAGGTTTATAAAATGATGATGGTTGATATGGTTAGAGACCTATACGAGAAATAGGAAAAAATAATACTTTTTATAGAAATTAGTGCATACCATCTAGGTAAAAAATAGAGTATTATAAAAATATGTATCAAACTACCCCCTTACCCTACTTTCATCATTATAGATGCAATGGTTGAAGAGGCCAAATTGTAGTGCATTCAAAAAAAATTGAGGCAAGAGGAGCCATTTTGGGCCCATCATAGTTAAGAAACATGAAAACTAGCCCCCTAAGAATAAATTATATAGTGTATGTGTACTCCCTCTAACCATCAACAATCTATGGCATACACCCCACTTTTTAATTCACATGCCATTAAACAGTCTATGATGGGAGAGTAATAAGCACATACATTTGACACCCCAAAACCAACAAGATACCTAGTTCATAAGGGGTAAGTTTCATGAGTAGAAGTGTAAACTACTATCCTCAAATCCTCACCATCACACTCCAAAGAGGCCAAGACTGACACTGAAGAAGTCAAACTTGAATATTAGATTAGGTAGGAATAACAAACCACTCATGAGGAAATATAGAATACATATAAACATCACATGTGCAAAGAAAAATAATGTAGGGATAAGATCAAGGTTAAATGGAAGGTAAAGGAGGAGAAAGAGTAAAAAGAGGAATCCCATTGCTAGGATAATAAATTAGAGGATCAGAATCAAGCTAAAGATGTTGAGGTAGAAAGATAAAAAGAAGAATAAGATGACAAGAAGAACAAGTATAAAAAATTCACAACTATAGAATAAACCAAAAAGAAATAGAAAGTGTTAAAACAATAGTTTAAGGATGTTGAATTGGAAGTAGAGCATAGATAAAAGGAAGTAACTAAGGAAAAAATGAAGAAAAATACTTCACAAGAACAAAAACATAAGCAAGCCAAGGTCCAAGAATGACAATGTAAGGCAAAGGTAGAAGATGCCACCAAGAAATCCCATGAAGACACTGAGAAGAATCATAATAAGAGGTTTCCAAGAAGGCACAATAATATCTTGTAAAATAGACGTAGGAGGAAGCTATGAAGAATAACATTGTAGAAACCCAAGAAGGTATTATAAATGCATACTAAAGTGAAGTAAATGCAAATATATTCAAGTTCTAGTGTAGCATAAATCATTTAAGAGATGCCCCAAACATAGGTAGGAGGCACTATGGCTACCTTGCAAGATGATGGTGCTCCATCAAACCTATCCAACATTTGGATATGAGATATGTCAATAACCATTATACAGTGAACCATTTTTTCCTTGATAATATCCCCATTAAAGATGGCACTTGTAAGTACACCCAACACATGACTCACCTTGACTCCTACCATAACATATGCATCCTTGGATGTTTCCCAGTTGCCATTGTATAAGAATATTGAAGGTGCCTATGCATTACAAAAATATATTTCATATAAGGAAATTTCATTGGATAAAAAAAGTACAAGATATTGAGAATACAAATATTGAATTTAATGAATAATCATGCATTTCTAGTAATATTATCAAGGACACCTATCCTAACCTCTACACATAGATAATTATGGATCCCTCACTCCCAAAAAAGGAACAAATTGCTCTTTTAATGAATAAGCTCATTGCATATTAACATACCTTCAATAAGGTAAGCATCATCTATAAGGGGAAAGCCATCAAATATAAGATTGAGGTCCTCTATGAGTTGCTAGTTGAGTATCAAGCCACCATAGAAACTACTTAGTCTTAATCTATGAAAATTACACTTCAGCTACGAGATTGGAATAAGTAGTTTGATAATGTTTGGACCACTGTGCATCCCAAATTTACCATATATAGTTTCACATAAGTTGTAATCACAATTCCCAATGAAAATCTTTCTACCATGGATGTTACATTGCAAAACTCACTTGGTGAGAGGAATACATTCATGTAGAGTATGTAAACCTAGTAGAACTAGATGTTGTACAACTCCTTTACCCCAATGTGAAAGCATAAATACATGTATATAAGTTACCATAACTCTATGTATAAATAATAACCAGAGTCAACATGGTGAATTATAATCTACTCAAGATGGCTAACATAAATATTCACCATCTATTGGACACTCAATCTCCATTGTGTGATCTTTGACACAATGATTAGAAATATCTCATCAATTAAAAGTATTACAAGGATGAATTGGTCCTCATTGACACAATAATTCCACCCATAGTAGATGAACCAAAGATCATCCCACTAAGCTAGCTATGAAAAATCATCCAATAGATAAAGATGACACCACCTACCAACTGATGCTTACACAAGTTCTAAAATTTTGAAATTTTGGTCATTTTTTTTGTATTTATAATCTTGTATAATACTAAATAGAGATAGTCTACTAAAAACAAACTAGGATAGTAGACTAGTATGTTATTTAGTTGAAAAATTGAAAGGGAGACTAAGTAGTGTACAAGGGGTGAAAACTAGTTAACCGACACCTTGAGTGAAATCTATGAATACTATGTACTACATTTTGTCACATTTTCTTAGTTTTCAAATAGATTACATCTATGATGTTGTCTCAAGATGAGACAACATTTTAATTTTTGGAAAGTGTTAGAGATAAAAGGTAAATGTAAAACCATTTGTATGTACATGAACATCCTATATGAAATACATTTGTATTCTGTTGCAGGTTGGTAGGAGTTATTACGAGAATCTCTAGGTTGGTCAAGATTCAACTGAATGTGATATGGAGAACTATTCTTAGTGTGGTAAACATGGAAGTTACAACCATAGGAAATAATGCCTATATTTATTTGTAAATAATTCAATAGAAGGGTTGACATGTGTGTGACTAAAAAGAATAATGATTTTTATTTTGATCAGAAAGCTTTTTGCATAAAATATTGACAAAATTAAACCTTTTTCTATAGAGGTTTCCTTGTCATAATCCTTGGTACTAGATCTTATATTATAAATTCTAAGAAGTTTTACTCTTTTATGGTATAATCAAATATTTATCTATGTTATTATGAATGTTTCCCTTATTATTCTACTTTGATGTGTATTTTTCTATATCTATAAGTAGTTTACATTGTATTTTTAGATATTAAATAAAGTGTATTTATATATGATAAACCTAGCACATGTTTCAAAGTCTTGATTAAACAATCTTGTAATATTTTGATATAACTTCACACACTATATCCCTATAATTAGCATGTTCTAGTAAAACCTAAGAACCTCTGCTAACACAATTTTGAGGATAAAATTATAGCTAACTTTTTGACTATGTAATGCGAAGATGAGTTTACATGCACTTGGAGGATGTGGCATCCCCTCCCCATGTATATATATATATATATATATATATCTATTTAATTTCATATTCCAAAAGGTTCAAAGATTTTATCAATACATGAAGAAATCAATTTTGATTGGCATGAAACTATGTTGGTATTTTCTCCTTCATTCTTATGTTATTAAGGTTTTGGTTTTCTAGTTGTGATAATTTAGTAATTTGAAGTGTGCAATAGATACATATAATTTTGATTATTTTATTGATGTATGCTAACCTTAGATGTTTAAAAGCTATTGAAAGTTATTATATTTTATTTATAATCAAGAAATTATTCCAAATTATGTTAATTCTTAGTGTGTCGGAGTGTTTTAATTCGGTATAGTTTTCTAAGTGTGTACAACAACTACCTTAGACATCTTTCTATTTTGAGATGTAAGCTTATAATTAAGGGCATGCAAGAGCAACTATAAAGGTATAAACCTTCATTTGAGACCATCAAGTTTCCTATACCATTCATCTCTAGACTTTATAACTATGTTTTCCTTTGAGTGCGCAATAGCTTCATGTAATACGCACTAGTTATAAAAGCACTTGTCCACCAAGAAACTAGCCTAGGAAGTGACCTTTTGAGATCATAAAACTTTATTTTCTACTATACTCTTCCTTCATTTTGAATTTTATTTAATTGATATATACCCACTCTAGATTAAGTATCACCCATCCATCCCACTCAGTTTTTATTTCTCCACTAAGATACATTTTAGTAAAAGTAAACCTAGTTAACAACCTACATGCTTTACTTGTTATTCTACCACAAGGTTGTTTAATCCATACCTAAAAGTCATGTCCTAGAGTGGACTTTACCTCCATTGAGATCCTAAAATATTAGAGGATACCTTATTTAAATTTTTTACTATACAAAAGACCCAAATCAACAAAAAGAAAAAAAAATGGTGCTAGAAAGAGGGCCACTTGTATGCCTTCCCTAGTGAGAGGTTATCCCCTATGTTGAGCTACACTAGAGATACCCAAGAGAGTTACCAAGTATAAGACCCAAACCATACTTTTGGTTTTACCATTATCATCACACCAAAGGCTTATATATAAAATGGTTGTTCTCAATATACCTAGGGATATAATTCCATCTCCAATTATAAATATCCATCCCATTAATCACCCCATGGGATAACAACACCCTTGGTTAGTCAGATCTACTATTATCATAATATGAGATGTGCATAGTTTTCTCAAGAACTTAGAAAAATATTTACCTTATTTCTCTCCTTATGGAGGGATAATTTCAAAGGAACACATTAAGTCCTTCAAGGCCAATTTATGATTAATGAATGTTACTAATGAAGATGTTACATGTTGGCTTTTCATGTTTACCTTATAGGATTTTTCCTATCATTTATATCTCAATCTTAAATATAACTCAATCACTTATTACAATATATATTAAATCATCTTTATTTCCCAATTTAGATAATTTTCCATCCTTAGACTGGTGTATCAAAATTTTACTAACATGAATAGGGATTCTAATAAGCCAATTCAATATTTCAACACTAGATTCTAGATGTACACTTGTTTTAATATAGAGTATAGAAAAAAGGACCATTAGCATTAGATATGTATATAAAAACTCTATACCTAATCATTTTAGTGTTCTTGTGAATATTCGTTATTTACACCACTCTAACTTTAGCATATGAACAGGCTATAAGAATTGATAGATAGTTGAACCCTCAAATACTTAGCACTCCTAACATGAATGTTGATTTTCCAACCATGAATCTAGTCCCCAATACCAACTAAAATTTCACTAATTTCAATCAAAATCAACTATATGCACTCCCCCCTCTAATAAAGTGAATGCCTAATCAAAATTATGGTTATATGAATAACTAGGTGAAAATTAAAGTCATCAATAGAATCAACATCCAATGCCTTCTAACATTGCAATGGTATAAATAACTAATTATACCAAAGTATAACCATATTCCATCCAAATAATGGTCCAAAAATTAAGCAATGACTTTTTGAACATGTAGAGAAATATGGGCAACACCACTGGCCAAAATAATAATTAGAATTCTAGGTTTTAAATAAACAATAACCCTGTCAATAATACAAAGTAGCACTCTAATAAGTTCCCAAATATCAACATAGTATAAATTGCTTTTCTCAATTGGTGTAGAGTCCATAATACATCATATCATGGTGGACTTGAATGTGTGGAAATATGTGCAACATTTGAGATCTTCTAGAGGGAGATGGTAAGGCAACAATTGATGAATAATCCACCAGAGTTACATCTAGAAGCTAGATCTTTAAACACTATGATGGTATTGGAAATGTATGAGTCTTTATTTCTAGAATAAGATGATAATAAACTAGAGGATAAAAATAATGAAGTAAATGACTTATAAAAATATCAAAATGGAAATTATAATCTAAGGAATAATCAACCTTTTACAACATCTAATCTTGTAAACAACACTATTATTCTACTGAATCCAAGAGATGACAACAATCCACCTCCCCTAAAAGGAAATGAATATATTCAAAATAAGGAAAAATAGGGGAAAAGAGGTATAACATTATTGAAAACATTAATAAAATTAAATCCAACATTACTCTTCATGAATTACCCTAGATTACAAAATAAAAGGATATCTTATGGAGGTTTATTACAGGGAAAGCAAAAGTTGAGAAAACAAGTCATATACAAGATTAAAACTAAAGTTCCACAATTATTATTGACTATCAAATAATTTAGAAATAACATCCATTATTGTTTAGTCAGTTATGTATCTTTAGCCATGGTGATTTCTACTTAAATTTTCCAAAATATAGGTTTGACTCCAAGTC
Source organism: Torreya grandis (assembly GCA_037957365.1). NCBI lineage: Eukaryota > Viridiplantae > Streptophyta > Pinopsida > Cupressales > Taxaceae > Torreya > Torreya grandis. The sequence goes on from JARHVA010002026.1 coordinate 1,410,590, forward strand.
CATCAAAGAGAATGGTTTCATAATTTGATAAGAACATGGTCCTTGTAATAAGAGAGATAAATAATGTATGGATCTAAGTATCATCTAAACCATGAATATAATTTATAATTGACATACTGGTAGTGGATATTCTGGAAGGATATAGACTCCTTAGTAGAGACTGGTCTAAGACATTAAAAGGGTATTTATAAACAACTTCTCTCGCATTTGGTTATCATGAAGAGGTATTCCAAACTAGATTTGAATTGATCAAGATCTAAGAATTAAAGACTCAATTATTGAATACAATAAAAAGAAAAAATAATTAATCTATAAATACCTTAACCTTGGGATTTATACCTTCACTATAATACATAAACTGCAAGAACTAGAAGTCTAGGGACATTCCTAGTTATAAACCCTCCATTTTGATAGTGCAAGTTCCAAGTAAGGATTAGGCATTGGAATTGAATTGGTGGACCCATAAGGCAAAAAATACTTGGAAACATAAAAACTATAGTTCCCATACACTAATAATAGATTGGAATGAAGGAATTAATATTGGGACTACATTTCTCTCTCAAAATAATGTCAAATAATTAATAATTTATGGTGATTCAAAATTGCTAGTCAATCAGGTCAAGAACAAGTACCAGTGCAAGCTAACATATCTAAAATGGTACAAACATAGATCCTAGGATTTTATTTAGTCTTTTAGGGCCTTCAAAATAATGGTTATACCCAGATAACAAAATTAATCCACTGATTCATTAGTTACTTTAGCTTCTAACTTAACACCCCTACAAGAGTCCAAAGTATAAATACTCTCCATTGAACTAATACGTTGTCCATCAATTATAGATGACATGGAAAATTTATAAGTCTTTGATGATGACCAAAAAATTGTATAGTTCTTGACTAACTCTAGACAATTTGAGTCTCAAATCATTGATTATAAGGAAATTAGTTACTTATGCCAATAGGAATTAGGGGGAGAAGGAATTATTCAATTAAAGGAAAATTGCCTCCCTCTTGGAATGGTTTCCTTGGAAAATACATTTGATTTGGATCCTTAAGCTTAGTATCAAAGGTAGTCAAAAGTAAATTAATATGAATTCAAAAGGGAGAATCTAATATATGAGTATAACCCACACTATGTCAAAAGTCGTATCAACTATACTCTAGAGGAAAGGAAAATAATGAAGAGTTTACTTACTCAATACAATGATGCGATTAAATGGATGTATGAATACCTAAATGTTTTAATCCAAGGGTCATCACCCATATAATTCCACTAAATATGGACCATAAACCATTCAAGCAAAGTTAAAGGCCAATAAATCATATCATAAAACCCCTTATTCAGAAGGAGGTGGAGAAGTTAATAAGTGCAAAAATAATTTTTGCTATCAGACATTCTATTTGGGTGGATAATTTAGTTATAGATGGAAATAAGAGTGGAAATATTAGGTTTTGTGTTTATTTTAGAAAATAAATCTTCTAATAAAGACAATTATCCATTACCTTCCCTAGATGAAGTCATCTCGATAATGAGTGGTTCAAGAATGATTCTTTATTAGATAAGTTTTTAGGGTATAACTAGGTACTATTGGAATTATAATATAAAATTAAGACAACATTCACCATGAAGTGAGGTAATTATGTATATAAGAGGATTCCATTTATCCTAATTAATATGGGTTTTACATTTTAGTGAACTATAGACCATGCATTATTTGGGATGATAGGTAAATGTATAATTATTTGCATGGATGACCTCACAATTTTATCAAAATCAAGGACTAATCATGTAGGTCACATATAATCAATATTTTAAAGATGTATACATTTTGTAATTTCACTTAACCCAAAAAATAACATATTTGGTGTCATAGAAGGCAAGCTCTTGGGTCATATCATCACCAAAGATATAATTACAATTGACCCAAATAGAATTCAAGGAATATCAATTTTTTTTTCATAAATAACAAGAAGGAACTCAAATCATTCTTTGGGAAGATAAAATTCATAATAAAGTTTATATTAGGTTTTATATAAATCATTATATCTCTAAATGAAATGCTCAAGAAAGATGCTAAAGTAGAATGGACAATAGAGGCTCTAAATTATTTTCAAGATATTAAAGATTCAATATATTAGGAACCTATATTGATAATTCAATACTTCACCAAGGACTTATTATTGTACTCATCTACCTTAGAAAATACTATTATTGTTGTACTCACCCAAAAAAAAAGAGGAAATTGAGCATCCTATCATGTTCATAAGAATAAATTTTAAATAAGAAGAAATTAGGTGTTCCATGATAGGTAAGCAGATATTTTCCCTCATCAAAGTGGTAAATAAATTTTGATATTAAATCTTGAGGAACAAGATGATTTCCATCATATTAGATCTAATTGTTAAGTCACTTTAGCATAAAATAAATTGGGAGAATGTAGAAGAAAATAGATAGCAAAATTGTAGGAGTTTGACATAGAAATTAATCCTACCAAGATCGTTAGAGGTCAATGCATTATTTAACTCATGACTAAGCTTGACCCATGAATCATTATTGAAGAGGTTTTTGAAATCCAAGTATCTGAAATAGGATAGTATACTAACATTATTTAATGCTTACTCATAGGTACCCACTCCCCAGAGCCTAAAAGAGAACAAATTAGGGCTTTGAGACTCAGAGTAGCTCATTACATGATCATAAATGGGATCTTATATAGAATAAATTATGAAGGCATCTACCTGATATACATATAATGAGAATAAGCTCAATAAACTATGGATAGTTTATACCAAAAGATAGGTAGTAGTCATCCCTCCAAAAACACCACTTTCCATAAAATCCTCAAAATAGGTTATTACTAGTTGATTCTCTTCAAAGATGCACATGTTCCATCCAAACATACCATGAATGTACAGTCTTGTCAAAAATAGAATTACACATAGTAATGCATCTACAATTGGTGATTGAAGGAAGACCATTTTCCCAATGGGGATTATACTTCATTAGAGTCATTAATCCTAATTATTTAGTTGGTCATAAATCTGGGCTCATTATTATAGACTATTGCACATGATGGATTGAATTTGTAAATACAAAGCATTCAAGAGCACAAGATGTAATCAACTTTCTAAAGGAAAGTATCACATCTAGAATTGGTACTCTCATCTCTCTAGTTTGTGATAATTGGATAACATTCCAATCACATAAATTTATTTAATGGGCCCATAATAATAAAATCACCATTAGGTCATCATCCAACCATTACCAATAAGGAAATGGACTAGCTAAATCAATAAAAAAGAACCTGATTAACACCCAAAAAAAATTTGTAACAGACAAACCTAGAGATTGGCATAGTCTATTTAAGTATGAACTATGGTTTAATCAAACAAGATACTAGTAGGCACTCAAAACCTCACCTTACTAGTCTATGGGATACAACCTATTTTCCTAATCATGCTTAAATTTCCAACATATCAATTTATGTAGGAGTACTTGGAACTAAGTGAGAAGGTGGAGTATTTATTGTCTGACATAATATATATGGAAGACTCAAGGACTGATGCCTTAAAAATTTTTAGTAAACATTATGATATAATGAAAAGATGGTTTAAAAAAAGAGAATAATTCAAAACATTCATAATATTTGACCTAGTGCTTCTATGGGATAAATCCCATGAAAAAAAGGTATGGTATGACAAGATTACCCCATTTTGGATTGGACCTTTTCATATTTTAGAGATCCTAGGTAATAATGCATTCCATCTGTGGGACCTCCAAGGTAAGGAAATGACATACCTAATTAATGTATAGTATTTGAAGAATTAATTCATAGTTATACTATCTAGGGATGTCCCTGAGTAACAACAAAGGTGATGGTAAAAGTAGGATTAGGTTATATTTATTATTATATTATAATAGTTTTGGATTTCATATAATAGTTTCCCTACTTCCTAAGATAACACTCCTAGTTTTTAGTAGTTCATTTTGTAGATTAGCTTTTGCTTTCTATATTAGACATTTTTATTTGTTCTGTGGAAATCCGATTGATGTTTCCTATTTTTATCAAAGTAAGTATCCAACTTATTAATATTTCCTTTAACATGTTACAAATCTAGAAGATCAACCTATGGGAAAACATTCCAAAAAGAGGTACATTAATTTGTTATTTGTAAGATCTTACACTTGTACATTTTAGATTTTTAGAATTTAGGTGTATAATAGTAAAATTAATCAAGGATATGATAACACTACATGATTTAATTAGGCATATAAAGGCTAGTCTCCTTATTACATACAAATTTTATAAATTTGTTGCATTTTCCCTAGATCAAATGCACTTATCATATTAAATACTTGTCTAAGGAAATAACCATTAACATGGGTATATCTAGTAGGGATAATATATTAAACTTATGCTTTCATGGATACTATCTCAATGTGGTTCATGTTCCCCTTCTTCTAAGTAATGTTCAATATATATATATATATATATATATATATATATATATATATATATATATATATATATATATATATAAAGGATCAAAAAATCCTTAAAAGAATGATCAAACTAGTCTAAATAAAAATTCAAAGGTGATCAAAATCTCAAAATGATGAAATAAGGTCAATATATCATGCATCATGAAAAAATATAGGATAAGGAAAGATAAGGAACCCATGGTACCTCTATCAGGGTTATGGATGTCTATCTAGTAATAGAGCAAAGCTAGAGCTTCCCTAATTTTCAAATATTTTTCTCAAAATTAGAATGAAACCTATAGTTATCATAGTTCTATGCTAAATAACTCATGGTAAGGATAAAATTAAATCATTTCCTCACATATATATCTAGGGTAAATGACAAGGAAAGTATGTTGTATGTAGTTATTTGGAGTCTCTTTTGCATTTTTGATTTGACTATTTTGTGTAAAATGGTTCATGTTTGATATAAGTGTTATTAATTCAGGGTTATAGGTTCTAAAATACTCAAGAGTATTCTCCTTGTAATTCACCATTTTTAATACCCAATGAATCCCGATTCCTCTTTTTCGAGAATATGGACCCACTATCTTTAAAAAGTGATCTATAGTCCTATCTCTAAAATCTTCTAAAGAGGAAATGCCTTATGTATTATACTAACATTTTTATTTGGTAGACCTAAGAAAATACTTATTTTTAGACTAACCTATTAATAATTTTTAATTTTTATAAGTTGTGTGTATGTAAGTATTACCATACCTTGTTCATCAAAACTCCTCAAGAAAACTACTTATCACAAAATGGTCATTGGCAATTCTATTTGAAACATTCAGTCGATGAACTTTTTTGATGTATTTTAGTCTTTAGAAATTTCTTTAAGAGTAAATGTTTAAAAAATATTTTTAGGATTCCTATTTATAATACCTCTAAGGACTTATTCACCCTCTATCAAAACACTTTGTTAATTGTACTTTAGGAACCATATTTCCAAAGTTATACACTTAAGTTTATCTAGGTCTTTAGAAAATTTGTTCAGCTAGACCCTTTGGCAAACTTAATCAATACAAAAATGATATTTGCTCAAAGTCTTTGGAAATTTTTCTCAATGAATTATTTTGACACAAATGGTTTTTGATGTTTTTTTTCAATAAAAAGGCTCTATGGAAACACACCACATTTAGGTATTTAACAAAAGTGTTCAAAACTTTTATTCAAGATACTTATCTACCTTAAAAACATTGTAATATCCTAACTCCCAACTCTTATATATAAAGCCTGAAGTCTTGATAAACCAAAGCCAACGAAGCAACGAAACAATATTTGGAAGTTAGAAATGAAGTGGTACTCCTACTAAATGTCAATAGTGCCTACATAGCATACGAACCAAATGAAGTGGCAAAGTTTGAATTAAATAAACAAAACAAAGTTATAGACATTGGAAATTAATAGTGTATAAAATGGAAATCAATACCAAATTTATATAAAGGTAGTTCAAATGATGATGTTCCCATTTGATCTCAAACTAACTTATGAATTTAATTTCTCCCTTGAGATCAAGCCCTAACTACTAGTGTTTCCAACCTAACATCATACTTCAGAGAGCCGAGTGATTAAATTACAAAACATAATAGTATTATCATATTTAGATAACACTAACATCCTTATCAATATAATTTTGAGGAACTCTCCCCCTTTTATGTTTTCTATGAAATATTCAACTAAGTACAAGGATATGTTCTTCAAAACTACAATATTCAACAATGATTATATCAACTACTTTTCATTATGGGAGGTCATAAAATAGTTTGACACACATATTAATGAACAAAAATTGAATCTAACTCTATAAAAATTGGCTATATACCTCTTCTCATTCAAGTGTTTAGGGCTATACTTCACAGAAGTGGATCTAGAGGTCATGCATTACATTGACCTATTATGAGACTTATTATTCATTAAGAATAAAAATAGAGGAGCATTAATGCATCATGTGGAGCATAAAATAGTCATGTAATGCATAGCTAGTGACATTTTTCAAAGGTACCTCTCCCTTATTATTGTAGATGTCAATTATGATTTACATATAGTAGTGGCATGGAAGAAATAAAAATCAATTGAGAAGGAACTCAATAATTAGATTCTCCATAGAGAAATAATCAATTTGAAGGATAAGTATCCCAAACTAGAAACCAAATTCAATATAGTAATATGAATTGGGATGTACCTCTTTAATAGGTTATTTGGTTATACAAACATCAAATTACTCTACCTAGAGTCAGTTTCACTTATTGATTTTATAATGACCTTGGAGTTGACATTAATTCTATGTGAATTAATCAGAGCAAGGATACAAGAGAAAATATTACATAAGGACATGAGTCCTTATTTTGATCTAGTCCTTGGCATAGTCTACATTCACAATGGCTCACTCTAGAGACCCTCTCTAGACTACATAAATAGTCATATTTATGATTATAAATATTTGATGAATATATACACATACAATCACCATATTTTTAACATATCTAAGGAGATATACCACTATATATAGATGGATATTCATGACTCCCCTACCTAGGATATCAAATAACATTATAGATACATTATTATTTATGGGAGACTACTAGTTTTACCTTGATTACATGATTATCAGGGCCACAAGGTATCAAATATATTCCTCCCCAAGTAAATCCTTTATATAATTATAGATATTGTGTGGGGGGGTGAATCATTTGCCTTAAAATAATCCTTCAATTTCACTTATCATCCATAAAGCATTCATTCACATACATACAATAACTAATGTATAAACAAGAATATATGAAAGTAAGCAAAATAAGAACAAAATATTTATGAAGAAAAACCCATTGGAGAATAAAATAGACTAAATGACATATTTTAATATATTAATATAACTAATTAATTAATATTTAGTGAGGCACCAACCCCTCACTAGTCAAGTACCAAATTGTAAGGAGGTACTAACCTTGTAGGTAACTCATCACCAACTCATATGCCTTGATTATATAATAACCTTAAGACACATTTTTATCACTAAACTAAATTTTACCACATTATTTTTCTCTTCTCACTCTTATATAACCTCCATGGCCTTCTCACTCAACTAGCCCTTTCCTTGGTATAATTAGGTCATATGACCTTGATCATAACCTATAGACACATAGCTAGATATCATGACATATTAAAAACACATATTTAATGGTATTAAATACCTTTACCTGGTTTCTAAAAATCTATATAATTTTCTTATATCCTTAATATTCTAACCAGTCAATTAGGCCTATTAAACCTTCTCTTTATACTTAACTCTTGATATTACCTATCTTGGTTGGAAAATAACATTTAAATAATTATATAACACTTTAAATATATCAGAAAAATGTTTCAAAAGTGAAAAAACCACCACTTAGTTTTTTAATTACCCTTAAGGGCCAAAACAACCAGTAGGCCTAATAGAGACCTAATGCAATTAGGCCTTCTCAAAGCACATGTTTTGATTTGGCCTCATTGGAACACCTTGAGAATAAAAAAATGGATTAAAAACTTAATAAAATATTCAATTATACCATTTATAACCACAACTTATGTCCCCAACACCATTTATCTCATTTCACTCCTTGGACCACATGAATAGAACTACTCGCAATTAGGCCTTCTCACTACCAGAAAGTCTATCTTGCAAATTTGAAACATACACTAAAATTTTACACATAAAAAAAAATTAAAAAATAGCCTTAATATAACCTCCATGACCTTGGTTTCATCATCATTTTCATTATATTTCACCAAATAGGGTAGATGACCTCAAACCAGCCATTCTCATATTCTCACTCAGAACTGCACACATGAATCAAAACCTAGTCAAGAACCTTTGATTTTTCACACCTTCATAGGAGTTTAACATGAATATAAATACAATTAAAATAAAATATAAAACTTGTATAATAAATTAATTTTAATTATTTTTCAAATATATTCAAAAATACTTAGGAACATCATTCTCACTTATACACAAAAAATTACTTGTAGATCCAAAAACATAGTCATGACAACCAAGTCTTAGAAGACCTATGAGAGAATTTTTATGAAATTAAAATGGATTTATATGATCCTTAATAATAATAAAATACTTAAATATATATATTACATGGTTAAATATCAATATTGGTCTTACAGACCAATCTCATCTCTTCATCCTACACAGACATCACTGTGTTAGATATGTCACTTTGAGAACAACTTTTTGCTTGTTTATGTGCATAAAAAAATTATATTTAAGTTGGAAATGTGATATATGTATTTAAAAATTACCTCATGCATTTGGATCTACCCCTAATCCACTATAATTAACCCCTAATCTCATTCTCACTTTTGCCTAATTTTCTCATTATCTTCCTCATTAGGCCTATTTAGCAATAGGTCCACTTCCACAACTGATTTATCATTTTTAAGGTATTAAAAATACTTATAAAATTAAATGGTAATAAAATATAAGTCTAAAACATCATCCTCTAACCATTTTCATGATTTGACCTAGTGAACCCTACCTATTACGTCAAAAATCTAAGAAAAAAGGGGTTTCATGTAGCTTCCACTCACTCTTTTGATAGATCAATGACACATAGAGAAATAAGGGAGTGTATTATACATCATAAAATCATAAAAATAGGTCATCTAATCCATTATAAGTCATTTATAATAATATCTTTCCTATCAGGTCATTATGAGGTTTTTAGGAGGGTTTTGGCTACTTTCCCTTCTTAGAAATTATTCATAAAGGATTTCCCCTTAACTCCAAAAATAATTAAAATAAATTCAAACTATGACCCTTCCCCAACTTACATGAACTACTTGGGATCTCATGAAATTTTTTCACATGCCAATGAACATAGGAAAATCTTTCTCAA